>VZRU01014060.1:283421-332573 GCA_013398155.1 Pedionomus torquatus | reverse complement strand
AGAACAGAACAGAGCAGGCTTTCCTGAAAGACTTTAAAACCACCTATGTGAAATCCCGGTGTTTGCAGATCTAAGTGCCAAAGGTCGCACTGTCTGAAAGCACCCATCTTCCCCAGAGAGCTCGCCGTCCCCCAAACCTGAAGAACCGCCCCCCCTTCCAAGCTGGTGCTGCGAGAAGATGAGCACAGACCCTCTGGGCCAGCCCTCCCCTCTGCACAAACAAGGCAGCCGCTCAGGCTTTGAACTGTTTACACGACATACATTACCTAACGGTGCCTGCTTTTTTGGAAGGGCCTCTCTTACACAGGTCGTTGCTAAGGCCCGCGTTGTCTCTGCCCATGTTATCATGAGGATGACAGTTTAAACAGGCCTTATCACTGTGTATTCAATCAAGGTTTATGAGGGCTGATAAAGATGTCACCTACTTGCTTTGTGTGTTCATAAAACCCCTATTCCCCAGTAGGACTTTGCTGTATTATCTTTTTTTCATCACTGGTTTTTAGCCGTCTCTTGAAGAGAAGGGTACGTGTAAGAAGGGAAGGCGTCACACTTACTTCAGTATTTCTACTATTTCTCTGGGAAACCAAAAAAAACCCCAAACAACCAAAATTCATAGCTGGGTTGACACAACCCTATCTGTGTTTAATATCTTCTGTTATCGTAATTGCTTATTTAATAATTCAGTAAAGTTTCCTTTGCACGAGGCAGTGAAGTGGCTGGTGTGCACCTCACTGCGTCGTCCTGCTGCTGAAGGTGGCTGAGGAGGGACTCGGGGCTACTCGGTTATGGTGGAGGAGGTTGTAGATCGAGCTCCCTTTGCCATGATAGATGGAGGCTGCGTATTTGCAGCACAGAAACGTAAAACCCCTTGACTTATTCTTTCGATTGTATATCAAAACTGAAGAAATGACTGCAATAAATAGGTAGTCACATAAAATGCATCGATAATTTTCAAGTTGTGGTGAACGGTAATAGAAAGCAGGCAAAGATCAAGTCTTTCTTTGTCTTTGCTTGTAAGCTCCTTCATGTCAAGATTAGTTTTTGTTTTTCAATCCCTGTCCTTTTCCTAGCTATAGTTTAAAATAAACACGTTGTCCTAACTGTATCTGCCAATCTTCAGTAAAATCTTACTTGTACAGTAAGCAGAAGTTGCTCAGTTGCATTTTTGTTGTTTTAAGTAAAATTTGTTGTAAAACAAGACAGATATACAAAACCATCATAAAAAAAATTAGTTGCAGCTGTTTGCTGTATTATAAAGAAAGGCAATGTCAAAGGAATCTATTGGCTAAAAAGAATTGAAAATATCTAGCCAGGCCCAAGACCCTAGTTCAAGCACAAATCTACTGAGATTAAGCATGCATGTTTGGACGCTTTTAAAAAATGGGAAGAAACTGAATAGCTTCCTTAGATCCCCAGGTCACAGTAAATTCCTGTTATTTATGCTGCAGCATGTTGGCCCTCTCTGCATCCTATAAACTTTGTGAATACTGATGGCTGCTGGCATTTCAGAAATGATTCTGTCACTATGTACAGTTTTGCTGCTGCTGGCAAGCATTGGGCTATTAAAGGCTTTAGTGCTGTGCATGTGCATTTCATAATAAAATGTTATTCTATGAGGATAATAACACTTACTAGAGATCAGTAATAAAATGAAAAACAGAGCCTCTCCACCATCGCTTGTTAACACTTCTAATGATTGTTTGCTTATTAACGCTAATTTGTTATATGCTTCCATTTTAGCTCTGTGCTGGCTGGCCTAAGCGTGAGGCACTTGTACATATAATACCTGTGAATGGCTGTGCTGGCCTACTGGTCTCTGCAATAAAAGTTACTGTAGCATGATCTGGTCTGCTTTTTGTGAAATGTTTTATATCGGAACCAATTGTTGACCCCTGTCTTATCCATTCCCTCTATCTGTTTGCCTTTAAACAGTAGTCATGGTACTCTCTAGCATATTTGCCTGGGATGAAGCTATGTTACCTGGCGCACTGGTGTCCATTTAGCCTTGACCATGAAATACTCTCCAGTCACCCAGTAGTACAATATTGTTTTGAAGCAGAATTGCTGGTTTGTGCTATATGATCCCTGGAATGTGGCAGAGTGGATGGAGTTCAGTGTGTCCATTAGGTCTTGCACCTTAGGGCCTTGTGAATACAACACTCTGTTTTCTGTGTTCCATCCTTTATTATCACTGCGGAATATCTGTGGGCTCCAGAAGGAGATTAAGAGTCCACTTTACTAATGTATTGTGCAAACAAATAAGAAAAATACAGATTTTGCTGAAGACTGTACACAACAAAGCCATTTATCTGCCTGCTTCTCTGAGGGAAACGTATTTGGACAACTCCATCTTCTGATTTGAAATCTTATTAATATTTAAGATTTTTCTGTAATTTTCCTGTGATTTTTTTCCTTCTAACAATGCCTCTTCTGTCTGCTTGCCTTAAAACTAAACAAACAAGAAATAATTCTCAACCTCTTGTTGTTCTTAAAGTAGTTGACTGAACCTCAATTGATTTGCCTTTTGGTATTTTTGGAGTTAAACCAGAAAGTGTCTTGATTCCAGCCAATTGCAGAGTTCAGGAAGCCTCATTTACTCAGTGGGCAATTTTGACAGGGTGTAGAAAGGGAATCTGAAGGATGGCAATGAAAGATACCTTTGGAGCCGTTTCCAATTTCTGTGTGGAAGTCCCACCCCAGACACATGTGCTTACACAAATTCTGCTAGATTGCCAGAGTGTGGTTGCCATCCAAAAGCTTATCTGGCTTTGAATGTATATTGATGTTTATTTTCTCATGTAAACCTAGAAAGTTTATGAGAGCAGGTGGAGTGTTGATTAGGCTAAAAAACCTGATGATAATCCTGTATAGAAAAATAAACTGAATTAAATATTAACAATGCAAGGAGATCTGTAGTGTGTTTCTAGTGGAATGAGAAGGCATTCTCAGAGACTTTATGCTTTTATTTTCTTTGGCTCAGGCAATATACTCAGTTGTGCTCACACAGCTCTCAGTTTAGCCATGCCTGGTCGTCATTCCACCTGCAGTATCAAACCTTGAACATTGAGCTGGATGGAGACTACGCTTCACCACAGTTCTTGGCATTGGTGGTTGTCTTCATAGGGGCTTAGGTTGCTATCGCTGTCCTTTGGAGGAGCATCAAGAGGTACCGGAGGGTTGCAGTCACTTCTCCCTTTGCATGTTGAGAGAAGAGCCTTGGCAAACCAGAAAGAGAGCCTCTGTTATGGGAAAAGCTGTGAATAAATTGCGTGTGCTGACACCACCACCTTCCCAGAGCATGCTCCTGCCTCGTGCAGGGAGTTTGGAACTGATAAAAGCACAGTGGTGAGTACAGCACTGATAAAAGCACAGTGGTGGCACTGGTGGTGCCATTGCTTTGCTGTGGTGTGTTGTGTGGTAGCCATAGTACCTGGTGATAGCAAAGTGTGTGTGGGCTGTAGCTATGTTGAGGTGTGATTAGATATTTATTGGTAACAGCCACACTGGCCCAGTCTAAAAGATGACTGAGGCCTCTACAGATCTGTTGAGAAGACTTGCTCGCAAGTTTGCAGCACCCTCATGTAGGTTGGTATTTACAGGCACTTGGAGGCTCACCAATGGAGGGCCTTGTTAGTCCAGTTCCTACAGAGATATTAGTAGCTCCATGCACTGGGAGATTGCCAGCCCTTGTCCAGGAGGATGTGGTAATCAATTTTCTCTGTTAAGAAAAACGAGGAAGAAGCCTTTTTCCCCATCTGTTATTCTAAAGCAGGTGCTTACAGTATTTCATGATTTGTTCTTTCCTGACCACAGAAAAGTCCAGGGAAATACAGTGAATGTAAGTTTAGGGCTTATTTATTTTTAAGAGATCTTTCACGAATCTTTAAAGGAGACCTAAAGACTGCTGATTGAAAACCATTGCTCTGGAGAGCAGAATGGCTAAATCCAATCAAAGAGTTTATCCCATAGGTATTTGCATACCTCCCTTAAATTTATGGAAATGTCAATAGCATTGATTTATTAACTAGAAAATTTCATTTTTTCTAATTAGTGAAATTACAATGCCGGCCAGCCATGAAATCTTGTTGTTGTAACCCTTATTCACCTTTCCTGCAATGTTACGGCTACATGTGTTAATCTAAATGTAAATTGTAAGCTCTGTGGGACTGGGTCTGTCCCTTGCGTTTGAAACATCACCCTCCCTTCTTTTTGCATGTATGGAATTTTTTTTATTATTAAATGTTTTCACATGATCCTCTGAGCAGAAAGCCTGTAGCTTGCCTTATGTGCTCCTTGATGATTCCTGAATTCATGTCCTTAATTGAGACCACTCGTGACCTCCCTTTTCGACCATGAATCAGAGTATCTGCAATAAGCCAGCAGCACAGAACATATTTTAAGATCTTTGCACCGTGTCCCACCAGAGCCTCCGCATTCCCCCCGTGGCCAGGAAAAATGAATTGCCTGTGCAAGATGCCTGATGATTGACAAACTAGAATTGTTTGGGAAAAAGAAAAAGAAACGGGTGGGCGGAGGGAGTTCCAAAAAGCCAGAGAACATCCTGTGGTTGCTTCTCCCCCTCTCGTGAATGGAGGTTCTGCTCTGGTGCAGCTGTGGTGGTGAAGCCTGGGCTGGGAGAAGGTTTTTGGATGCGTAGGCTCCTGGCTGTAGAGGGGTTTTATGGGTCAAAACCAATACCTGTAGGTTACTCCGTGTAAATAAATCATATGCCTGTAAAATACATGCTATAGTTTGCTGCTGGGTCCTGGGGGAGTAGGAAAGTAATTTAGCACAGCTGGATGCTTGTTCGTCTTCTAAACTGTTTTTATGGTTTAAAAGAACAGCTTCCTAAATCGCCCTCTTATGAAAAAAGCGGGTGTGGGGCTGCACCAGAGCGCAAATGCACTGGCGTCACTTTAATTAAAAAATCTGCTCTCCCAGTTACCTTCCAAAACATCCCCATTCTCTCTACCGAAGGAATTTTTACCTAATCGAATCTAGCAGCTGTTGTCTGCCAAATGGCTAGCCTGGGCCACTGGCCGGGTCCAGCGGGGCGAGGGGCTCTCCCAGGCTGCGAGCGGCTCTGTGTGAAACCTCTTCCCTTCACTTGAACTCCGCCGAGGAGTCCCCGTGGTGTGCTGAGACTGAACTAGTCATTGCAGGAAAAAAAAACCACCCAAACTCATTTACATGGCCCCCAAAGGCCATGCAAACGTCCAGCACAACCTAGGCTGAGGCCTTGTTGGGGATGTTGGGATGCCAAGAGCTGCTGTGTTGGTGCTAACCTCTGTGCTTAATGGGGCAAGTAATTTCTACACCACCACCCTCATCAGTGGACAAAAGCAGGTTGTTGTGAGCCCGGTGAAAACTGTATGAATTATTTGGGAGGCTTTGAAGACTGCAAGTGTAGAATCAGTGCTAGTTAAAGAGATGCTTCATCTGAAGGCTTCATTGCTTTGGTGTGTGATCCATGTAAGGGGAGCGACCTGCCACAGGACGGGTGCTGCAGCTCATGTGCTTAGAAACTACAGGGGATGGGCTGTAAATCTCTGTGTGTTCAGCTCAGCTGTCCCAGGGAAAATGGGAAACCAGTTCTGGTGTTTGATCTGCATGGCTAGCAGCAACCAACCCAGCAGTTGCTCTCAGCTGAAAGACTCGTGAATGCCTGCCAGCCCGACAAAATGCTGCTGTGTGAGTAGTAGCAGCGTCAAAGATATGGTTTCTCCACAATTTCTGGTAGGTTCTGGCAATGGGGAGTTGGAAGAAAACAGTGTGGCTCAGGGTACATGGAGAACGTGGGACCTTGTCAGATATATGCCCCCTTTTAAAAATGCAAATTGATAAATAAACACTGAAACAATAGGGCTCCGCTAATCCTGTTACAAAGGGTAAATTGCTAATCTGACTCCCCAGCCAGGATGGCTGCTTCGCCTTAACAATAGCTGCATTTATACCTTATGTTTTACTTGTAAACTGACATGTAGTGAATTGGAAAGGGTTTGGGCTCACCTGCTTGATGGGGGAGGGCGGCTAATCCTTTCATGCCCTGCACACTCAGGGAGCAATGCTGCTATTTGATCGCGCTGCAGCAAAAAGGCCAGCACGGCACTGCCAAATTTTTAGCCATGTTAGACTCGGTTGTGCTCGTGCTTTAACAATGCTGCCAGTGTCTCCAGGAAGGGCAGGGAGAAAGGTCTATTCATGTCTTCACATCGAGAGTACCTGCGGGCCTGATCTTCAGAGGCACTGGGCACCCCCAAGAAAGCGTGCTGAGCTCACTGACTTTTGGTGATCTCGGTTTCCCTCGCTTAGCAAGCGTGTCGAGTCCTTCCTAGTGAATTATTGGCAGTAAAACATGCGTGTGCCCATCTTTAACAGCCTGCTCCTGGGTGACGAGGCCATGGTGGAAAACCAGCGGGAACGGAGAAGGGTCTAAGTGCCCTTGTCCATCACCTTGCCCTGGCTGGGGACTGGGAGCTTGAAACAGAGCCTGTGTGGTGGGTTACCAGAAAGGTGGAGCGGTGCCAACAACTTGATGGATAGGTTGTGCGAGTCCTTGCCTTGCCTAACATTGGTACAGATTTTATTAGTTTAACAGAACTGCTTGTGGTAATATTAGATAAATCCTGGCTCAGAGTTTTGTCCTCAGCTGCTGCAGCTTCTCTTTCTTCCCTGCCTGCTTTCTGCTCCCCCTTTTCTTTTAATTTTGTCTCCAACATTAGGTCTGAGACAAAGAGATGGAAATAAGATTTTCCTTGCTGTATTCAGTCAGTAAGATATCTCCAAACTCATGAGCCTGTTTGGGAATGAGGGAAACAAGGAAAATCCATAATTGTAGACTTACAAATTTAAGGCAATTTGATGAACAAGTGGGATTGAACAAACATATCTCAGTAGGCAACAGATCCATGGGGTACTCTCTTCCATGCAACCAGCTGTGTATGAGGACAGAAGTGGAAAATCAAGGTGCTCTCTCTCTTTTTCATCCCTGGAGGAATTATATTTGTAATCTCCCAGTGTTATGGAAGATCAACCTCAACCCGTATGTTTCCCAGGAGAAATTGCAACTGGCATGGCAAATCATGTAGCTTGTATGTGAGGGATTCTTTGGATAGGGAGGCAGGCGCAGTCATGAGCCTAATGTGCCAGAAAGATGGTGCGAAAGACTTTGAAGGGTCTTTAGGAGGCGTTGCTGGTCTGAGATCTTCTCCTCGTTACCAGGAGTGTTAATGCAGCGTCAGCTCAAAGTCTAGCCAAGGAAAGAACGATGTCTGTTTTGTTGTCTGTTAGCAGATTAGGAGGAATTAAAGACTGGGAAATTGGTTATTAGAACTTAAAACCTACTGGCTTATAAAGACCTACAGGTTTAATTATTTTTTAAATGCAGATTTTTACCTCAGCTAGCTCAATGAAAAGTGCCTGTTTCTTTTGCTTTGCTTAATGAAGGCAGAGCTGGCACATGTAACACCAATAGAATAATTATAGAAAGAAGTTGTTTAACCTTCATTTCCGTCTCAGAGAAATAAGGAAAACTCACACATGAAATTATTGATCACCATTTTTATTAGAACATTGATTCAAACTATTGAATTTGAGAGTTCAGTGTGCGGTTAATGAACAGCAAATGTAAGTACCTATGTTTAAGAAGGCAATGTTTGGGGATTTTAATACCTATTCCCTTGTCAATCCAGCCTTAAATACTAAAAAATATTCAGTACTGTTTCTTAGGGAAAGGTTTATTAAATGCATGCAGGCAAATGACCAAGAGGGGGGGGGGGAAAAAAAGAGTAAAACCTACTCATGACAGGCTTGTAGTGTTGTTTTATTTTGTAATCTAACTGTATTTATAGGTAGAAAAATACACCTTTCTTTTTATCTTTCAGAACTTTATGAAGCATTTGTAATATTTTAATTACTGTTTTCATCATGTTTGAATTATGCTAAGATTATTATTTAACATGAGTAAGGAACTGGCTAATAAGGCAACAACAGTGACTTATGTGGGAAAAAGGAAAAATAGACTTGAGGGACTTTTCTTGGCAGAGTTTCATGAAATAAATTCGGCAACCAAGTTGCATTAATATTTTCACCAAGTGTCAATGTAGGAGTACACTGATGACCTGGAGTTGGGAAACATTATCCATAAAGAGCAGGATTTGGAGCTCCAGAAGGAGAACGAAATAATCACAGTAGCAGAAGGGACGTGAAATGTAGTGCTGCAGAAGATAAGATCTTGCAGCATTTAGGGAGAAATAATAAACATTTTGGCAATGAACTGAAGGGTTCAGAGGAGGTGAAAGCCAGGGTGCTGTAGTGAGTCACAAGAAGTTGGAGTTGGATGCGGCATTGGTGCGACCCTTTCCAGGGAAGAGGGGAGCATTGTGAGCCAGGTGTGCTGGTGAGAGAGACCTCATGTGAAATGTCGCATATGGCTCTGAGCAGCTGCCTTCATAAGAAGAATTAAAAAGACAAAACAAACAGTCTACACTGAAAGTAGGTGCAGCATAGGGCTAACAGAATAACCAAGGAGCTGGAAAGCCTGTCTTGTGAGAGGCTAAGCCAGCTTTCCTCACACTCAGTAATGACAGAAGGGGAAAGGTGCAAAGAAGAGTAATTGGAACTGAAGGACAGTGAGTTTAAGAAGTATACATTAAGTTAGTATAGAACCACGAGCTGTAGATTTGAGACTATAGGCTGTAGTTTTAATAGGAATTTCCCACCATTTGAACAATGAAGTTCTGGATGAACCTTCCAAGGTGAGCAGCCTGGACAACCTGATGGACTTTTAAAGTGTTTAGTACACGGGTTATCATATTGGTAAAAGCAGCAGGCAGGGTAATATTCATTTTAACACTGGCCTGTGTTTGAAACATCCTTAGGAAAGAAGATCAGGAGCAGTCATGAGCCAAATGAACTGCGCTGGAAGGATGGAAAAGATGTGGAGGCTTTATGTCAGGTAACACTTGTCTGGGGTATTGTCTTCTCTGCCAGGAGGGCAGTATTAGGTAGCTCAGAATAACTATAGTCAAGTTTGCTAGGTGGTAAATACTTACATGGCACCGGAGAAGAGATATTTGTGGGAAGCGATGGAGGAAGATGGCAGATTATATTGCTGCGTTGTTTCTATATTATTTTGAACACATGCACACACATATATAGGTATCATGAAAAGCCTTGATAATGTCTGGGCAAGGAAGATACTCCTGCTTCAATAGCGGACTTCAGTTCCCAGAAATGCTGCCTTAAATTTTGCAAAGCAAAAGCAAATCACCTTGCCTTTCTTGCAGTAGGCAGGGGCAGGAATGAGCTCTGTGGCTGATGGGAGCAAGCCCTTGTGCAATCTGTTGGGAGGTGTGAATCTCCGTGATGAGTAAGGTGAGAACCAGGCTCTGGTTGAGCCCACGCTGGAAGCTCTGAGACTTGCAATCTGCCCAGCTAGGTCCCCTTTTGGTCTGGGGTCACAACTGTCCCAAACCTGTGACACCCACAAGAGTCTTGCTGAAAGAGCAACTGAACAAAGGTCAAACCCAGAAAGGGAGAAAAAAAGCCCCAACAACAAGAAATTCTAAAACCAGTGAGGAAAATTACAGGAGAGGAAGGAAGAGTATTTCATGGAAAATAAAGAACCTCATTGAACATCAAATCTAGCTGAGACACCCAGAGCCGTCCCTGTATGTTAGAAAAGCTTAATCTGGCAAAAATGGGGAAGAAAAAGAAAATAAGTTTAAATGCTGGAGGAGTGCCTGTTAACAATTTGCCCCTGTGGATGCTCCTTCATGTCCTGACCGTGCTGCAGGCCACAGCGGGATCCCAGTGACCAGGCTGCTTTTCTTCTAGGTAGAGAAGAGAGGGGAAATGGGTGCAGGGAGCAAAACTGTCTTGCTTGGATCATCCTGAAGAGGAGGAATGTAACTCTGGATGCGTGGCTGAAGCTAGCCTACAAAATGCAGTCCTTGGGCTGTACAGGAGAACCCCTACTCTACAATCCTGAGCACACTCTGCGCAAAAGTTAAAAGCAATCACGAGAGAATTTTAATGCCATATTAATTGTTGATTCATGTGTGGTTGGAGCCGCTGTGACCTGGAGGGCTGGTGTTTGATCCAGCTCTGAAGTGATAAATTGATCTGTAACTTATGCCGGTTCCCATGCGTGGCAAAAGTCATCTGATAGCGACCAGCGGTGAAGGGTGTGACTTGGAGCCAGAGCCATGTCCTCCTGGGTGGGTTCCTGGTGGCAGCGTGAGTCACTAATTGCCTTTGGAATAGACCTCTGCACAGGAATGTTATCAGCACCTCCCCTGCCCAAATTGTTCCTTGCAGACCCCAGCAGCATCGCTGGCCGCTGACTGCCCAGAGTTACGTGCCTGTGTTCAGTTTCTTCTGCTTGAGAAAGGAGCAGCTGAAGGGCTTTAGCGAAGAATTGCTCCCAATCTGGCCCACACCAATGGTAAACAGCTTTTGCCTCTGATCACAAATGGCATGAAAAAAAGACTACCCTGATAACTTTTTTTACTGTTGGCGTTTGCTTTTGATCGCTCAAAAAATAAGGAATATTTTTTAGGAAATAGATGGAATTTTAAATATATATCAGATGTTTAGGCCAGATGGTTATTGAGTCAATGAATCACTTGCAATTGAGAAATATTTGCTCTCTCCACATGTTACTGACATCAGGAGTGCTTTTGTTATGGAGCATATGGAAGAGCAAGTCACTCTCTGAGCAACGGAGTGAACTGAGTCAGATTTTCATCAGCTTTCGCAGGAGTGGGTTCTCTGAGCTTCAGCTGTTCCATGAGTGAACCATGCTGGTTTCTCCTGGTCTCTCTTGATCTCTACCCTTCTCTCCCCCTTGTTCCTCCCCTTTATGCAGCTGTGTACTTTTCTCAAGCTCCTTTGAACTTGGTAACTTTGAGTTCGGTTTCTCAAATTTGGTTTGCCCAGGTTGCAGTTCCATAGAATGTAGAGCTAAATACAAAATGGTGTAAATGTTGCAGCTGATTGTGATCATTAACATAAATAAGGGAGATTATCCTGAAGTCTGTGAACACTGATGAGAATTGGGAGATCTGTGTCATCTCCTAACCAGTAACTGTTCTAGTGAGTAAACAGTAATCACTGTCTGCCTTGTTTTCCCGTACCTCTGGATGACAGATAACATCTGCAGAACTTCAGAGGTGCTGAAGTTATAGTCCAGTCAAATTTATAAAGTGTTTACAGGTAGACAATTCACTTCATGGATATTCTTATTGTCCTAGACGCGGCTGCGGAGACAAATAACAGTTTTTGAAAGTTTCAAATAACAGTCTTTACCCCAATTTAATGATGGATCTTGAGAAGATAAAACAATATTAAAATAAAGGGTGTGTGGCATTTAATGGGTTATCCATGTAGATTCAAAATGTTGTCATTCCTGTGAGAAGCAAATATACTTACGTGCTCTGTCCTAGAGGAAATATTATGTGGGTTTTTTATTTCTGATGCGCCCATTGACTTCTATTAGTGGGTTCTTGGAGTCAGTAGGGCCACTGCTCTTTTGTTTCACCTACTTAATTGACTCTGGCTGTAAAGTTTTGGCTGAAATTTGTGTTTGGGTTATCAAGAACACAACAGCCTTAAGGAACATGGCAACAAGGACGAAAAACAAATGTTGCATTTATCTAGCTTGCTGCTTCAGTTCTGTGGGTAGCTCCTTGATGCTATTTGGGCAGTAGGTCATCTAAGCATTTTCCTGAAGCTATCTGCCCTACAGGAAGTCATAAAAGTATTAGACATGTGCCAGCTGAACCCCCCCCACTGAAAGGCTGGGGGGTTTTGCTGTGTTTCTGTAGTAGGTACTTTCCTCTGAGCTCACGCGTGAAGAAACCTCCCGGACTGGAGCTGGACCAGAAAGGACAAGCTAGACAATGTGGTAAAGTTGACGTTTTGAAACTATTTCCACTTATTTAAACAAATCCATTACCTGTTTGAATACCTGGAAGTACTCCAGAACTTCAACAGTTTATAATTTTCTCTTGTCTAATTCCCCTGGTTTATTTTCCCAGGCCCTAGTAGCTGCTGTCTTGAAATGTTCTCAGTAAGTAGGCAAAGAGGTCCCTGTTTTCAAAGTCTTTGTCCCTGCAGTAGCAGAACTACAGGTGTCCCTGTGTTGTGTCTCCACCCTAGAAGTCTTATAATGTTCAAGATTCAGATCTGCAGGACAGGAACAAGGGCTTTAGGCAGGCGGTGAGCAGCAGTAAGTGTCCTTGCCCTGAGGAAAGGCTATAGAATCCAACTAGGGTGGGTGTCTATCAGCACAGGGGACTGCAGAAGCTGGGTTGTCTCCTGGGACAGGGGAATAAGGAGCTATTCAAGGCATCTTGCTCCTGACTTTTAGAAAGGATAAAACCCAATGCTTTCTCATGCAGTGGCTGGGCACATTATTGCTTTGATTGCAAGGGGAAATCGCCGAGGCGTACACTGTTTAGAAGGATTTAAAAGCAGCTTCATACATACACACAAGTGCTCCATGGCATAAGCAGCTGTATTCATCTGAACGCTGCGAGGGTTGACAACTCCCCTTCCTTTGGGCTATAAACCAATTTCTTGTTGTGCCCTTTAATTCCCCTTCCCTCTCAATAAAACAAAATGATCCTGTTGGCCAGGTGCAATGTCAGAAAGCAGTCCCTGTCAAGCAAAGGCATTGGCCAGTGTCCATGGGACTTCATTAAATAATGGAGCACCACAGCAAAATATGACAGAAGTCCAACATTACTGACTGCAAATAAATAAAACTGGTGTTTTAGTCTTTGACCACAGGGAAAAACTCGAGCTGTTCTGCACACAAATCTCTGGCCCTTGAAGAGACCGGGGGAAGGGAAATTGAGTTCCTTTCATAATGTTAACCAGACCTGCTTCCTAGTCAGCACGGAGCTTGCCATTTTGTCTTTACAGTGTGTTTTTCCTCAAAGTGGGAAGTGGGAATCCAGCTGCAAGGGTCAGGTCTGCAACTGAGCAGGACGGGCAACGCTTTCCTTCCAGCCTTCAGTATTCAGGGTTTCTTCTGTTTTCCCTTTTGCTCAGCTGCAGCCTGTACTTCCCATGCCTTTAGGACAAGTCTTATTGGCAATTCTTTTGGCACCAGAATCCTGCACACTGTCTTCTCCTGTCTGTTCGGATTAAGAAAATAAGTTTGACATGCTTTCCTCTTCAAGTCACTTTACCAGCAGTGTCTCTCACATCTTCAACCATGTGGGAATGGCTTTACCATTTTTTGTCTTCCTGGGTTTTTGGCTTGTTTGCTTGTGAAGGAAGAATAAAGTGTGTGTGTGGACAGATGTTTCCAAAGAAGCCGATGGTTTGGAGTAGCTCTTTGCTGAGATACCATGGCAGGTATTTTGTGACAGATTATTCAGTTGTTTACATGTTGGGGACAGAAGTGCCTCAATGAACTCTGGTGCAATTAAAAACCTAAATCACCACCCAGTTTTGAGCATTTGAACCAACATTTCTTACAAGAATGGATTGACTATACCGTTGGGAGTACTGATTCCCATTCTGCCTTCCACCTCCATGTCAGATTGATTTCCAGTGGTTTTTGTACCTGCTTGTATTCTATAGTTTGTGTTCTTGAGTTTATGCTTTGCAGTGGCAGGAGAAGTCTCATATGTGCTTTAGTGGCACTTTCCTATTACATTTTATCTCGGTATTCCTCATCTCAGCATGTTCTTTAATTTACTTTTGGTGAATGAGGAGACACTTTCCCAGAGAGAAAATCTTTCCCCACAGCTTGAGCCATGCCTGGGTGAAGGACACCTATCACTCAGTTTGAATTCAGTTCCGTCTGGGTGATATTGACAGAACAATATATATATATTTTCTTTCCATTTCTGTTTATTATAGGTGGGTCCCACCATACATTGATATAAACCTGATCTCATTCATAATTCTGATGTGCTTGCCTATCCAATTTTTCTTGGCCCTGATTTCACAGTCCCTGAAGAAATACAGTTGCTGCTTGTCAGTATAAATGCAGCCTCCACAGATCTGTGTTGCTTGATGACCACCGGTATTCTTGCTCTTTATTTAGGTTGAAATATCCATAGCACTTAAAAGGGTTGAGCACTTTTGGAAAAATACGGTCTTTATCACATGTCTTTGCGCACATCAGAGGCCAAGGGAAGTTGCCTGATGCATGAGGTGTGTGGAAGGAGTTAGCAGCTTGTAAAATAGATGGAGACCTTACAGCATAACCAGAAAACGGTTCCTGGCAATATCAGAGTTTGCTTTTCTTGCTTAAAACTCCATTCCCTTTCCTTTCTAAGCCACTCAGCTCTTGATCTTCTCTTCCTGACCAGTCACTGTAGAACTCATAAAGGTTTGTAGAGACCATGCTGGAGAAGAAATCCTGTTCTGTTTGAAAACCACTTTTATTTGCATTTTCTTTTAAATGGTATGTAGAAAATTAGTCAGTCATGTGTGAGGAGAAAAGCTAACATCCCTTGTAACCAAGGAATTGAATGCTCTGTATACCTGGGCAAACAGGTTGTAGAAGCTGCAATTAACCACCTTTGACTGTATAGTAACTTCAAGTTTTCAACTTTCATGGCCACTTGGTGTTTGCAGAGCATTCCTACAGCATATGGTAACCTTTAGCCCAGCACAGACCTTCAGGAATAAGTGCAAAATCTCTGTCAATCCTGTATGAGGCATATGGTTAATATTACACTATGGCTTAGCTGTTTTTGTTTGTTTGTTTTTGCTTTAAATACATCTGAGTCCATCAGCTCCCATTCAATATCAGCTTTGGGGCTGCCTGAAAGACTATGCCGATACTAAAATACAAACCATCTCGTTTGCATGACAGTCACACATAGGGTTCTCATTATTTTGGGCGCTGTATAAACATTTTAAAAGAAACAGTTCCTGCCCCACAACGTGCTCACCATCTAAAGAAATGCAGCAGAGAAAGGGGCAGGGGACGGAGGCACGAAGTAGTCCTGTGGTGTTTCGGGTGAAATGACACAGCCAACGACTGATGGGCCCGGGAATGGGACCCAGAATTCCTTGTCCGTGTTGCCTCTTACCCACCATGTTCCCAGGGTGGACTGTTATTTTAAATGTTTGTGAAACATCTGCATGTATAAAAGACCAAATCATAAACCAATTGCAGTTTTCCGCTTTTCTGTTCTGTCAGAAGCATTGTTTTAGGACCAAGGAAGGGGGACAGAAAGATCTGTTAAGCAATATCCCACGAGCAATATAAATCTCCTGAGAAAATAATGCTGCTTCTTCATCCTATCTGATTCCTGAAAGGCTTTCGTCCCTTGTAGGATGGTATTCGCTTGGTCTCCCAACATGTTTCCGAGGAGAAATGCTGTGCTGGGCAGGCAGCGGAGCCCAGCTGTGATCCTGGCAGGGCAGGAGAGGAGGGATGAAAGGCAGTGGGAGTCCCAGCTGGCGTGCAAGCATTTGGACACTGTCACTTCTTTTCCTGCAGTTTAAAGGAGACAAGGGCAGCAGTATGGAAAATTAAGTCTCTCTCCAATTTCCTCAGCTGTGAACAAGAGCGTTGCCATACTGCTTCAAGTTGCTGACTTGATGTGATGTTCTGCCTTAGTGTCTGACAACTGTTTGTTTTGCTCTTCTGCCCTCCTTGAATAGAGAATGTGGGTGCACAGATAGGCAGCGCTAGACCAGGTACAGTCTTTCATCCAGGTTTATGGCACGAGACAGAACCAGGAAGGCTGGGGGTGAGGTGACCACCATAGCAAGGCAGTGCCAAGAGCTCTGGTTTGTGCCTTGGGAGGGAAAGGGCTCAGGTGGCCAAAGTGGTTGACAGCGTCTGCTCTGCCCATTTCTCCAAGGAGCCCCCTCATGCAGGGGCAGCAGCAGGGGCAGAGGTGTGTCTCAGTCAAAGCAGTTCACAGATTGTGGTATTGGAGCAGCCTTTTATTAGCAGCCAGGTCTGACGGGGGTGTTGCTGTGATGGGAGAGTTTGTGTCCTCCTGCTGCTGCCCCAGTGCAGGGACCCACTGACCTCTGGGACAGGAGAAGTGGCAATGGCTGATGATCGTGCTTTGAATTTCTGTCTGTCTGCTCAAACAGTTTGATAGGACATTCTGCCTGCCGCCAGTATCTCTGTTCCCTCTTGAGCACAAGCGACCTAGTCTCCGTGGCATTCCCACTGATTTGGTACATTTTGTTCTTGCCTAACACAAGTGGGAGCTCTGAGCAACTCAGACAGTCAAGCCACAGGTGTTCACAATTATGCAGTCAAGCAGCAAATGACCAGAATTTAAAAGATTCTTTGGAAAATCTGGATTCTAACAACTTCCCCAAAGCTAAAGCAAACCGGTGGGAAAGTCACTCTGCTCCATGGCACATGGAGGCAGGTGGTTACATGCATAAGGGAAAAGTTAATGCCCCTTGCAGATGATTTTACCACTGAAATATTGGTGGTCTTTGAAAAAACATGTCCAAAAACATTTCCTGCATCATTCAGAGGTGTCAGCTTTTCAAGAGCAGATTGAAAACGTTGTTGGGAGAGAAACTGTAAAAATCAGGATGGCTTCTTTTCCTGTCCTCCCCCAAAGCAGCCATTTAGGTTAGGATAAACGCTGAGTCCAGGTTACCTTTTCTGGGACTTCTTTCTGTGAAGGCTTTGATACAAAAGCTGGGTAAATGATGGAAAAATGTGTAATCTGAGAGATTGCTGATGGGACTGAGGTATGAAGGAAGACACACTGTCAGTGACTGATGACTTTTTTCCTTATTTCTAAATCATGAGGAATACAAAAGTCTGCCTGATTATGACCATGCATTTATGTAAAACATTAGTTTTACATTAGCAGTTAAATGTGGGTGCCTAAATCTAACCCCCTTAAATGTAGAGTTAAGTGTTTAATCAGAGCAGTGTCCTGTGGCAGGACAACCCTTTGCTGCAGTGGGTTTGCTGGACTTTTGCTGGGCTTTTTGCAAAAGCCCTGAGCACCCAACAGCTCCTGCTGAAGTCATGGTTAAAATATTTTTCCATGTTCCAAAAGTGCTGAATTATGGATTTAAGAACCCGACTCTAGGCACCGTTTTTGTCTGTGTGAAAGATCTTGTTACAAGTATAATATAATAAATTGTACTAAAAAGATTTATGGCTTTTTTGCCTTTTTTGCTAGTGAATAGATGGAAAAATCTGATTGATTTTTTTTTTTTTTTTAATGTTTCTCAGTCAGTAGGGATTGTGCTGGGAATTGTGCTAGGAGCTCTCGCCTCCCAAGCTATTCTCCAAACAAGGCTGTTTTCCCTGAGCTGGCTGAGCTGGTCGGCCCACTCGAGCATGGGTCCTTCTTGCTCTGAGCATGCACTGAGGATGCGCAGAGGTCGAAGCTGGTGCTTTGTGCCAGTAGGAGGTGGTGATGAGGCATCCCAGCCCTCTGAGATGAAGGACGTGTTTGAAATCTCCCTCCTCACGTCCTCTTCTTTTCATTTTTCAATCTTGCACATCCAAACTGTGTCCAGAGTGCCTCAGCTCTGCCTGCAATGAATGCCATTCAAAGAAAAAAAGACAAAATGCAGGAAAAAGCCCCCGGCCAGAGCAGATCTGTGAAATCTTAAGGCAACTTTGCTGACAGTAAAAGTTCTGCAACTTCAGTAAGTGGCTCTGGTTAGTCTGGCCAGAGAGCCACGTTTCATCATTCCTAATTAATAGCGAGTTGTGGGGCAGGAGAGCAGCATGGTGGGTTTGGTATCAAAATGTTTCTTCTCCCGACGCCTCTCTCATCCCCATTCTTGTCCCTGCTTTCTCCTGCCTGCCACTTTGTCCCACCTTTTGTCACCATCTGTACATGGTTAGCTGGAGAATGTTTATTATATAATTTAGTTAACTTTCGAGCTGCAAGCCTGCCTGTTTGATGTGCCCTCCTGTTAATGCAAAGCACACCATTACTAGTTAATGATCATGAACTGTCATCACAGTCACTTTGAAAAGGTGACAGTGATGAATGGAGCCGGCGGCTCCCAGGGAGGTTGATCACTGAATGGACAGTAAAGTTTATTTAAGCCCCAGCCTGATAATGGCTCTGCATATTTCAGATGGGTTGTTTCCACTCACTTCTGGGATAGCAGACATTCCCAAAATGATGTGTCCCCACTGGCACCCCCCCGCCCCCCATGTTCTCCTCTCTTATGGTAAGAGAAAATCTCAAATCCATTTCTGCATCCGCTGCCCCAGCTGTTCCCTGGCTATGCTGCAGTTCTTTGGCCAAAAGAGGGGAAATCCCTAAGCAAAATTTCCTCTCGGCTTTGAAGCAAGGAAAAGCCCCCCTTGGAGCTGCTTCCTGAGTGGGTGCACACAGCTCATCCACAGGCTGGGGAAGGGGCTCACCTGCTGATTTGACTTACAGGGGATTTTTTGGCAGGATCATGGCTGCTTACCTAGTGTGAGGGCTTGGGGATGAGACTGAAAATAAAACCTGTATTTTCTAATAAAAGCGGCAGCAGGCGTTGGAGCTGGGAGAGAGACAACCTGGTGCTTTCGGGTTCAGAGCCTCCAGGTCCCAAGATAAACAAATCAGCTGGTGAGAGTGACCAGTGTTAGGTCAGGCTAAGGGTCGCTCAAAGGTCAAGCCGCCCCACAGCTTGGATATTTTGGTTGTGTATTTACCTTCCCAAAATGCACAGTGCATTGGAAGGCTCCTCACTCTGGGTCATGGAGCTGGGATCAGTCTGCCAACCAGACCCTATGGGGGTGGACATCCCTGGGACTTCCTAGGGAAAGACCCCCAGGAGAGCAGGGTCTTGGTGGCATGATTAGGGAGAGGACCTCTGAAGGGTGATAGTTCTTAGGATTGGCAAGGTCTTTGTGCATCTCTGAGCAGGCAGAAGGTGCCTTATGTTGGCAAACAAACATGGTTTTCTCAAGCTCTGTCAAAACTGGAGCTTCATCACCTGACAGGAGCCCATGTTGCCAGATTGCACTATCAGACCCTCACACATGCAGCAATTGGGTCTGTTTTAAAGAGCTGGAGACACTTCAAAATCTGAAGAAGCAGCAAAAAGTTCAAGACACTTATCATTTTTCTCTTTCTGACTTCTGAATCCTCAGAAGATCAGGCTTTCAAGCTTTACTGTGCAATCAGAAAGGCTAGACATGTCCTCTTCTTTTTCCTAAGATGTGAAAGTAGAGATATTTGATGAAAAGACTCAAAGCTGTAGGGAAACCGTACCGGTGTTCACTAAAGGTTGACAACTGGCAAAACACTGTAGAAGCTCAGCTGCTTCTCATCCCAGTATGCCAGGAACAGTTCTTCTTGGGACCCGTGTCAGGGCATGCTGCCTACAAACAAGCCAGTATTTTCTCCAGTTATTATCATGATTTTAGTGGAAACTGTGGCAAAGATACATATGTGGTGGATATCCTGTGACACAGATGGTGAATGTCCTGTGGCAGCTTAGACGTTCAGCTTGTTCTGGCTTGCCCATTCATTGAGGATGGTCCTCTTCTGCCCCACATGGCTCCCTGGACAGATTCAGAGGAAGGCTGGCAGGGTGAGATGAAAAAGAAAGGAACCACACATCCACACACCTGTCTACAGAAAACAAGTACTCCTCAAAGCTTTAATATGGGTGTTCAGATGAAGGGAGGGAGGGAACCAAGTGACACAAAAAGCTGTGCTGGGGACAGGAACAACTGTGTTGCAGCTTTGGTAGAGTCACAGCCCAGAGGGAAAGGGTTGGGGAATTTCTACAGACACACACACAAATATCCGAAACACACTGGAAGCATTTCTTGCTGCATAGTTTTTGATCCGTTCTCCATCGCAGTCACAGGACAATATTTGGAGGCTTTATCCTCATTAGAAGGATGAGAAGGAGCCTGTCATCCAAGAGTAGCTTCTAGATGATCTGCTGGTATATCGTACTTGTATGGCATGATCAAAACTGGAAGGTGTTGGTCTTAACTCCACAAGAAAATCGTATCAATTTAAGTAGATAATAATTTGTCTAAAGTTTAAACAATATCAAGCTTTACTTTCCAAGCAAAATAAGGACACTGCCACAAGGGAGCCACATTAACCAACCCATTTATAAACTGACAGGGCTTTTTCTGGTAGACAAGTCTATAAACCACTTTCTGGTATCTCAAATAGCAAGTTATCATGCACATTTAGTGGGTAACAATGGGCTTTTAGGAAAAATAAATCATTGGGTGGAATTAATGATCGCTTTCATTGTCAAAATAAATGTTTTAAGTGAGCCACAGAGAGGGAGGCAAATTATTCTCATGAAATTCTGAGGTTTGGGGGCGATGCCAGGGAGCTGCCAGTGGCGGGGGGCTGTCGAGCCTGGGCAGCGCGGGTGTTCGCAGCAGTATTTCAAAGCAGAGCCATGTCCTTTGGAGAGGGATCTCCCCATCGGCAGCACCCCGGGAAGGCGGGAGGCCATCCATCAACGGTGGCACCAGGCTTCGCCACCCCGAGATGCCTTCCTCCAACCTTCCCGGCACCGGGATCGGGCCGAAGGAAAGCCACCCTCAATTCCATGCTTCTTCTCTGGCCCTGTGCACCGAAGGGAGGCTACTCTCCTTTTAAATTTGGGTTGAGACATTTTACCCCAGTGTCTGCAAACGTTTAGACACAGAACTGCTGCTGTTAACTGCCAGCCCATTGTCTGCCAGTGACAGTTTTCTCTTGAAAGTTGCTGACCAGGGGGTGAATGTTGATTGAGCAAATGAACACAAAGTGGGGAAGCCGCTGGCTGCAAATTGTGCTGCTGTTAGTTTAAACAACTTGAATAGAAATGCCATTATGCCGGGTGAGTCAGGGGAGCCAGGAGGAATATTCACAGAGAGCAAAATTTGCTGCAGTGACTAGCACAGCGAGATGGACGAGCGTTTGGCCTTGATTGAGCTGTCACCCTGGATGTGCTTATTGTACCCACACTCCCTGCCTTCCAATGTGATTTAATCTGAGGCTTCTTCCTCCCCCCTTCCCTCCCTCCCTCTCTCCCAGCCTTCCTCTCTCTGCAGTGTTTAACCTGTGCTCTGTCTTACCGGCACAGTGTAGCCGAACCGTGCATACCCGAGGGATCTGCTCCAGTCTCAGCCAGTACGTTCCCAGCCCTGCATGTTCTGCCTGTTTATTTCCCCCTTTCTCTTCTGGGGGACCTGCACCAGGATGCTGTATACCTTCTGCAGGTGGTCTGCAGGCCAGTACAGCCAGCCGCTCAGCAGATCTGACTGGGCTCTAGCAGAAGCTCCAGGTGAAATGTGGCTTGCAGGCATTCCCTTGCTGGTGTGATAACACCCAAAAAACTGTCAACAAGGTGAGGATCAAAAGGTCTCCATTCCATGCAAAATGCTTACTGAAACCCTCCTGGCTGATGGGAGAGCCATGGAGACAGGGGAAGAGAAACCCCTGTCCATGCCACAGCTCGGCCACTCCCACCATTTCTCTGTGTGTGCGGGAAATGGTCACATAAGTAAGAGTCTCCAAGGTCTGGCTTACAACGATATTAGTGTTGTAGATTTCAGACAAAAGTGGCTTCACCATAGCTGTGTTTGCCACATGCTTTTCCTGAGGCGTTTTCCAGCCTCTGCTGCCATGCAGTGAAGCAGCACCCTTGGGGCAGAGAGGTCTGTCCCCACAAGGTGTAAGGAGAGGGCTTGCAGAGAACAGTGGTGCCCATCTGTCAAACTCCTTGGCTAACAAAGAGGAAGGAGAGGGAGAGTCCTGAACATTCGAAGAGTGGGGAAACACTCACCCAAATGGAAGAAGTGAATGCAGCCTGATCAAATGGCAGTGAAATGAACATTTAAGAGAGATGAAACACCTGATAAATTAACATTTGCATAAAACAGGATCTGGTCTGATTTCCATGGCTAGATAATTTGTGAGTGTGAGGCCTTGTGGCTACAAATAGAGACAAGCAGGATGCATTATTCAGATTATTTTCTCACCTGAATTTGCTCAGGAGGTGGGGAATCTTCCTGCCTCACAGCCCCATGGGGGTAGCAGTCAGTGTCCAGCGTCTGAGCTTCACGGGGAGCAGGATATTTGATTATGGGAGACAGACATTGGTAGCTGATGCCATTAGTGCTGTTTTCCCAAGCCGGTGTGAATGCAGTAAAGCAAAGACTGTATAAAGGCAAAAGTCTTCAGTGCTTCCTGCCCGGAGGGCACAACAATTTGTCTTGCTGCGGGAGGAAGGTAACATCCCACAGCTTGTAACTCCATCCTGAGCCACCGAGCGCTTTGTGAGGCAAGAAGTGAGTCGTGTCTCATGAATAGTGAGATCTACCCACCAAGACCCTCTCAAGCTGAGTTCTAGTTTCTTGCCCCCACCACACTGTCCACTCTGCCACACACAGGCTCACATCAAAGCCATCACACGGCCAGGTTTTTGGTGAGCAGCTGGAGTGCTGGGGCAAGGGACAGGGAGCCAGGGCAACCTCTGTCTCCCTCTCTGCAGGTGCCCTTGTACAGCCTCATCCTCTCTGCAGAGCAAGTCTGTTCACTGAGCAGGGTGGACAGGAGAAGCTCTCCAGGCTGGGAGAAGGGATGGCACCAGGGACACCTCGTAAGCTCCTGGTGGAGCGGAGACTGCCATTTGTCTCAGCAGCACAGTGTAGCCACCACGGGGCACAGCCTGTCAGGCCTTCAGGCAGGTCTGGGTAAAGTATCGCTGCTTGTTAACACCTTCTTGCCAAGTATCAGCACCAACCCTGAGAGCAGGCCTGTCATCAGGATTTCCCCTCTGCTTGCTCCAAGCCTGGTGCTCCCCACCGCATGGTCCTGATGTCCAGCTGGTGGGAGAGAATCTGAGCCCTTGCCTTATGCCAAAGCAGTTAACCAGACTGAGCTGATATCTCTAGCACCAGCCTTGCCTTTTGTGGCTGGCATTATGCATCCAGTGTGAGGGGTTAGGGCAACATAGCCTGCCTGAGTGGGAGTGATGGTCTGTGTGCTTTGGCTGGTGTGTCTGGACATGGAAAGCATCAGTACAGGAAAGCTCAGGGACCATCCAGTTGAGGTTGTCACCCCCCCCACAAAAAGGATTCAAAAAGGTGGGATTTTTTCATGCTAGCAGGTGAAACTTCCATGTCATCAGCAATATCTATGCCAATAAATTAAATAAAGCCAAGACACAGTGGTTCTGTATCACTGAATTTCTGGCACTGTACCTGCATGGTTTTGGACCATGCCAGTTATCACCTCCTTGAGAAGAGTCTTTCAGGTGTTTGCAAAAAGCTGTGCCCGCAGAGCCCAACAGTTGTGGCTGGTCTGTTTTGAGATTCTGTGACATCATTGTCCCAGAGCTGCCCTTCTTCCCTCCACATGGCCTGCTGCAGCCCCTCTGTGCTGCCCACGTCCCAGGGGCCGGTGCTCAAACCTTCCTGCGCTGGTGCTCCCCTCGTCTCCACACTTCAGCCTTCTCCTGACTGACTGTCCACACCTACTCTTGTATCACCTCTTTATGAAAACAATTCCCTGAGCTGCTTTTCTGCTCACAGCAGCCACACAGAATCACGTTGTCACGTGCGCCAGCTGGCATGGCCACACTGGCTGCTTAGGCAGGGGACACAGAGGTGTCACCCTCACTGCCATCCACACTGACACTGAGCTGGACAATGTAAAGCCAGCTTAATGCTGTTTTCATGGCAAGGCCTTCATTTACACCTCAGCTTATATAAATGATGCCAGGGTTTAGGAGCCAAATTAATCCTTTTACTTCTGGTGTGAACGAATGTGTGCTCACCAGCAGGGACTGCCCCACACAGACCCATCCTCAGCCACTGCCTTTGCATCTGGAGGTTAGAAGTTCAGCAGGACTCTGCCAGTGGGAGTTTTTTCAGCATCCCCAACTGGGGAAATGTTGATGTGCGCTGAAGCATCCTTGGGTGCAGGGATGAGCGGGAGAACGTGCCTGTCCTGGGCTGGGCTGGTATAGGCTATACATAGCTCAGGTTCTGGACCGGCGGACAAAAGGAGCCTGTAAAGCTGCTGGGATTTGTGGTTATCAGCGGCTGGGGCAGGAAACGTCCCACACCACAATAACCTCAACTCCACCTTATGTCAGCAAACCCTACAAACAGAAGGACCTGGCTGCAGGCTTTTGCACAGCCTGGTACTGTACATTGGAGCCCGCTCACATGGTGAACGGACGGAAAAACAACACGACTGGCCTGTTCTGATGGCAAGGAGATAAACCCTCGCTCCGCTCAGACGGGTATTGTTTCCTTCCCGCTGGCCTTCTTGCTGCCACCGCCAAGCACACGATAAAGCTTTGGCTTTTTATAGGGCTTCTGTTTGAGTTTGTGCTGATTTCAATGCAGTCATTCAAAATGAACATGCTTGGTGAATTGTTAATTCAAGTGCCCTGGAACACGGTAGTTAGGAAAAATGTAAAGATTATTATTAACTGGTTAATTCTAGGTGTGAATTCCCACTGCTGCTTGCACCAGAGTTAGAGTTTCTTCAGCTTTCCACAGATGTTAACTTCAGAGACAGGGCTGGCAGGGAAGGGACCAAATATGAACAGATGTAAAGAGCTGTATTTTTGATTCTTAGGCCATAATTTTGGTAAAACTTTGACAATATTGCTGTTTCCCTGCTGCCTGAGGTAGCTAGGATAGTTGCTCCAGCCTGGATTTCATCAGAAAGGAAACCAGACATTCACATGAGTTGTGTCATGTAGTACATCCCAGCACATCCACATATGGCTAGAAGCAGGAAAGACCAATGGGACCTTTTAGACCTGAGTCCTTGTGTTGCTGATTCCCTAACCTACCAATGATGGGTTCAGATATTTTGCTGAATTCTTGTTACATTAGGACATTCTGGGCCTTCTGCTGACATTCTCCCCCTGTGCTGCAGCACCCGGATGGCAGCCGCGCACCTGGGCATGCTCAGGCAGGAAGGGAAAGTGGGCAAGTGCCTGGCGCAGCTGGGCAGGAGGTTGGGTTTTTAGCTGGATGACTTAACATAACAGCCTTTGGGAGAAAACGTAGTGCAGGTACTCTAACTACTGACAGCCAGTTTCCTTGCATTGCAGGAATGTGGGTGTTTACTTCCTACACTATTATAAGGTTGAACGCTCTTTCAGGAAAAATAAATGGATAACAAGATCTTTGCAACACAAGGCAGTATTATTCAATTATTGTCTGCCATGTGCAGCTCATCCATAGCCCTTTCCCTCAGTATGTCTTCCATGTCCTCACATGTCACACTCTGGAAAATACTGACCTCCTTTAAATATTTCCTGAGAGGCTGAAGTGACTTCTGTCGCTACCAGGGTCACATCTGTCTGTGTACCTGCCAAGTATGCAGCTCTCTAATCCTTCAGACCTGCTTTGATTTTCATCTGTCACATGCTGCATAGGCTGTTGAGGTTTTTTTCCAACGCAGGTAGTTCTCTGCAGCTGGTCCATGTTTGTTGGGTGTTTTGTACTGAATTATCTGCAGCAGCTTTTTATGTTTCCTCTATTCATGAACAGATTTGTTTTCGCTCTGCTCCTCCCTACCACATCCACTACACTCACCATAATTCTGCCCACACTAAATCTTCACCTCCTGTGAAGAGGTTAATTTTGGTTGACTGAAATATGCAGTGGGGACATGGGAGAATCTCTCATGTCCTTGTAAGTCATATGTTTTTCCTCTTTTCCGAAGCCAAACAATTCAATACAATTAGAAAAGACACAACAGCGTGGGCTCTGACGCAGTACAAAGTCTCTGCTCCGTCAACACAGTCAGCGGTGGTACTTGGCAACATCCAGTGTGCCCAAAGGTTTGGTTTGCTGCTGCTGCCACTGCTCAGATTCGGGAAACAGCCAAGACAGCTTCATTGGCCTGGGAATGTTCAAAACTCAAGTGAGAAACAGTCCCTGGCCTGAGGAACTTACAGCTCTGTTAGACAAGACGTATGGAGGCAGGGAGGGGAGGCACGGAGAGATCGGAACCAGAGCAAGGAGTAATTAAATCCAGATTCCTGCTCATGTCCAGGGCCCTAAAGTTGCCCACTGAACCAGACATTGACACTACAGAGATTTTTATAGCCTCTTTTACTTGATCAGTGAATGTTTAAAAATATTTTGACATCCCTGCTTTTATTTTATTCTGTGTATTTCTGGCAGGTTTTTTTCTGCAGCACCAACTCAATATAAACAGATAATTTCAAGCTGATCTGATGTCTTCTGGTTGTAAGGTCTTTCTTTGGACATGCGGTTACACACCTGAGGGATGGCTTTGCTCCAGCATCATCTGAAGCTCTCAAGCTGCCATATGCAGCTTGTGAAAGGTGCTGAGAGTTGTTTGCCTAAGAACTTAGTAAAATTAAAAACTGTGACAACTGCTGTGGTTGGAGCAACGTCTGTTTCCTCTGAAGTATCACAAGAGTGTAACGTACCAGGTCAGAAGGGACAGAATTGGAAGGAAAAAAAATCCTCTGAAATGGAAAAAAAATCAACAACCCCTTCAGCAGCTACCGTGTGTCAGTGGTATGACCTGGCACCGAGGCGGGCCGAGCACAGGCCTTCATGCCAGGAACACCAGGCTGGGCCAGCACTCAGCCCTGGGAGCCACATGTGGTCCCTGTGGACCCGGCCACTGCCTCACGCTCTTGGCACCAAGAGGGAATTCCCTGGGGCTGGTGGAGCAGGAAGGCCCCCGGTCAAGGAGCAGCTCCTCATGCCTTGGGTCCTCCCACGTCATACCAACCTCATGGGTATGTGTGGCAGGACCTGAAGCATGGGGACTGTGACTGGCAGCATGGAAACCTGGGATTTTGTCTGCTATGGGCACACAAATGCAGATATCTATGTGCATGCAGACTCCAGTCTCCGGCTGGATTAGCTCCATACAGTAAAGTTGGATCTCCTGGATACTTCTATATCTCTTGTGCTTTTGTTGCCTTCCACAGGAGGCACACAGTGACTCCTGCGTCTCCAATCTTTTCTTCTGTCTCAGGAAGGAAACGTTTGAAAAAGTTTTCAGCCTGATCATCCTCCTCCTCCTTGTTAAATTTAGCACGAGCTTGTAAAGCGCCAACAGGAACAGCAATTAGAGAGCTGTATGTTTTGGTTCATGGTTATCTGCAAGGTCAGAGAGAAGTACAGCCTGTGTTAGTGAAGGTTCTTCACTTCTCATGCAGATTAAACACAGAGGAATACATTAAAAATAATAAGCAAACCAAAATGTGTTAGTCACTCCTGACAAACCTGAAGCCCTTCCTAACTTGTCTCCCAAAATTGCTCCTTCCATTTGCAATATTGATAAAGCATAATGAAGAGCAGATTTAGATTGGATATTAGAAACAAATTCTTTACTCTGAGGTTGGTGGAACACTGGAACAGGTTGCCCAGGGAGGTGGTTGAGGCCCCTTCCCTGGAGATATTCAAGGTGGGGCTTGATGAGGCCCTGGGCAACCTTGTCTAGTTGGGCGCGTCCCTGCAACGGCAGGGAGGTTGGACTAGATGACCTTTGGAGGTCCCTTCTGGCCTGGATTAACGCACAGAACAGCAGCACGGATGATTCTATGATAATCACTACGTTTAATGCTGGTTAGCTCTGATGAAGGCTGGGAAAGTCAATGAACAACCTTGTGGGAATCTCCCTGGTGGTCTCCAAGCTAATGGCATCCCGCCTAAGAGAGAATGGGGCCAAAGGATTTTCATGCTAAAAGTGTTATAGAATCATACCATCCTTTTTTTCCTCTTTTTTATCCTTTCCTTCTCCCTTTCTCCTGCCACCCTCTAAGTAGCTCCTTCTCTTTGCTTTCAGCCCTCTCCTGTGTACTGTCCCTGCTGCTGTGTATGGGTTTCAGGCCCTCTCCAACCTCTTTCATTGAGCCTCCTCTGTTTCTGTGCCAGATCACTTTTGTTCTGACCCTGTCCAGGCTCCCTTCGGTCTTTGGGACTCTATCCTGCCTTCACCTCACTCCCCTTCTCCCTCACACCAGGTCTCTGCCTGTCCATGCCACTGCTGGGAGACAGCCCAGTTGGTGCTCCTTCTTCTACTGCTGTGGTGATGGCACCACAGGTAGCAAACATGGCAAGAACAAGAATTTTTCATAGCACGAAAAAGGGGAGCAAGGTGACACACCAGTGGCATTGCTGATCGCCCCTGGGGATGGCCAACCTGGCCTTGACTTGCTGCAGGCAGCTCTCCAGCCTTCATCACATCTCATTCCCCTTTCTCTCTTCTCCTGCCTTAGTCTACGTCATTTCCATTGCAGCCAGAATATACTCACTCTTTCTTTTCTTTAATGGACCCAGGCTGAAATGTGTCTGAAGGGTATTTTTAGCAGAGAGCTTGGCAGCCTGGCAGCCCCTGGGCGTTTTGCCACCTTAAGCAAAAAATGTGCATTGGCCCGATAAGAATTACAATGGGGTGCCTGGGGGGGCCGCGAGTGGGGAGCGCCCTGCCGGCTGCCTCCCTGCTCCATAGGGCAAGAGAGGGTGGCTTCAGGGCTGTCCCCAACCTGTGCTTGCCCCCCATCCTCTGTCCTACCAAGCAGGATGGCTTAACAAACCAGTCCCTGGCCTCTTACATGCTTTTAAAGGTATAGCAGGAGGGTTCCTGGGGAAACCATGGGAGTTAAGTGGAAGAATGCTATCACACAACTGGAATAGGGAGATTTGCTGGGTGCAATTGTGCTGCAGGAGATGCAAATGCAGCAGCATGTTCCAAAAAGTTGCCTTGATGAGCGTAGTAACTGAGTAAAGACGGGGACAAGTGTGGCTCCCAGTATCGCAGCCTAAAGGTGGCTTCTTTCCCACTGCTTCATCCCTTGAGCGGTGGTGGGGCCGGGGATGAGGTAGTGGCCCCTTCACAGGCATGGGGCAAGCGCTGGCAGCTGTCACTGCTTGCTCCAGTGTTGTGGCTGGCACAGCTTGCTTGGGGCTGTTGCCCGCTGATGTCTCAGGCAAAATATTTGTGAGTGGGGATGTCCTGCCATGGTCATTTCCAGCTACAATAGATACAGCCCTGTTGCAGGATTTTAATTTGAAAAATAAATATCTCATGCAGCTGATCTTTCTAAATATTTAATTTCCCCCTCACAGTTCAAGGGTCTATATCTTACTTAGAGAAATGTTGACAACAAAATTAAGCATCCCAGACAATGTATGAAAAAATGCAACTTTTTCCAAGCAGGGCATTTTGGGGAAGATCATGTAAGCCAAGGCATGCACTTTGTTTATTTAACTTCTGATCACCCTCGCTACCTCTACAGGAAGGGAGAGAAACTCCCTCAGGAAGTATTTTCCGGGGTAACACAGATGCTCTAAATACTCTTCAAGGTGTCCTATCTTTCCTGTCAACACCCCAGGGGGAGTAGCTGGCTGGCCACGTCAGGGACCAGCAGCTGTGACAATCTTTTCCAATCCACACCACTCCAACCAGACCTGCAAGAACTGGGCCAGGCAAACGTGATCTCTGGCTCTGAACAAATGGCTCCATCTTCCTTCTGTGCAGAGTGGAATAATTTCAAAAGGAGTGGTGCCTGCAGGCAGGCAGTAATAATGTTGATTTGGAGCTGGGTTCATAAGGATGGCTGCTTGCCTGCATGTGTGCAAGGGAGCATCCTATGCCTGGGGCACAGAAATGGACAGAAGGATTGGAAAAGGTCTCCAAAAGCACCTCTTATCCCAAGAAGTGACAAATTATACACATGCTGTGTTGTGAAATATGTTCTTACATTAATGCTAAGGACTTCTCTTACATGAGAAAGTTTTTTTGCCCTGTCCCTTATGAAGATTTGTTCCTCTCTTGATCTATGAGATGGTTTATGTAGCTGAGGATTGTTACTTCATCCCCATCAGTCATCTATTTTTTGACCTAAGCCATCTGGTTCTTTTAGCCATCCCATGCAGATAGCATTTTGCAGACCTCTGCTGTCCCTGGGCTCTCTCCAGAGATTCCACATCTCTCCTGAAATGTATTGCCCAAAACTGGCCACATTATTATAACAGCAGCAGCATACCAGGACTGTACTGAACAAAAGGGTAATTTTGTTGTACAGCCAGTCCTGCTTGTTGTTCCTTCCAACATGATGTTTGCTTTATTGGTTCTGGATTTGGTAAGAGTGTGACTTAAAGTCTTTTCTACAGAACTGCTGCTTAACCAGCTGTTTCCACTTGATATTTGTCCATCTGATTATTTCTGCCTAATTGTAGATCCTTGCACTCTTGCCCACTGGGTTTTGTCACACTATTTCTCTAAATTGTCAAAATAATGTATTTTTTCCCCTTTTCCCCATGTTTTAGATTTAAAATTCTGGTCCTCTTTCCTAAATAACTGTATCTGCCAGGCTTGCTGTCACAGTCTATGTTCCCTCATGCTGTGACCAATGATGCCAGGTAGAGCCAGGCACCAGTCTTCTGTACTTCTCCGTGTCTCTCATCTTTTTAACAATGAACAACTAACAGCTGCTTCTTCAACTGAATTATCCAACCAGTTTTGCATCAAAACAGTGGCTTTCTCTTTTGCTTGAATATATGTAAGGCAGCTTTATGAAGCACATGAGGCAGTACCAGCCCCACCTCCACACTGGACTGAGCAGAGAAGATGCTGCCAGCAAGACAGCTGAGAGGACACCTTGGCACAGACATCCAGAGGGTTTAGGTGTTTTGCAACTGAGCTTGGCCCTGTTTTAAGAAGCCAGGTATATCCCAGGTGTCTGAAGGGCATAGTGGCACCTGAGCAGAGTAGTGGAGCACCCAACCTTTGTACTTAGCTGCCTCTGGGACAGTTAAGGTTTGGTTTAGGTACCCATGCCTATTTGCTGGCTCCAGCTCTCACAATGCAACCCTTCCAGTTAGGCCAAAGGGCACAAACGCACGTCAAACTGAAATGTTTCAGTCAACTATGTTCACCTGTTTGGAGATAATGTTGTGTATGAAAAAAGCTTTCAGTGTCCATGAACTGAAGATTTGCTTTTGGAAAACTTCCCTGTTCATGAAAATATTGAATACTGAGTATTTTTACCCCAACTTACCTATGAGAAGAAATATCCAGATACTGGAAAGGGCTGCAGCCAGCAAGATCCCAACTCTCAAGCAGCTGCTGGATTTCAGTGGCCATTAGCAGCACGTATTAAAAGTTAGTGAGTTGCTCCACAAGCTGGGCATTTGAGTTAAGAAACCTGCATCTCGCCTTCCCCTCACCCCTTCCCAGTATTAAAACCTTGAAGAGTTGCAGCACGCAGAAAAAAGGAGAAAGCAATAGGAGAGCTGCAAGGTCACCCATCTGCTGCTTTACACAGTTTCTTATCTCTGACATCATGGGCCTCAAGGTTTTTCTTCTCATTAAAACAGCTGAATAATTGCAAACTGTACACAAAGTGACTAAACCTGTGGCCTTCTGCCTTAGTCATAATATGGGATGTCTGGCTAGGGAAGATGTTTCTTGGTGAGGCTGGGTGAAGGGGTTGAAGAAATAAGCATCTCTATGCAAAGGCAATGGCAAACCTTGCCTCTGCCACTGTCTATTGGGCTGACAAGCTGCAGGACATCCACCCAGGGGAGTGTGGTGCCATCAATGTTGCTACTGAAAGCATTAGGATTTGACCTTATCCTAACATGCAGGGCCAGCTCTGAACGGACTTTGTGGAGCACTGGCCCCACCAGTGCTGCCCCTGCTTGAGGTTTACTTTGTTAGTAACGAAGAAATAATAGGCCCAGGATGGGATGGGGAACTACAGTCCAGGAAGAAGGTGGAAAAACAAAGGCTGTCATGTCTTAACATGTTCCATCCTCATGGCTGAGAGAAAGCAGAAAAGGAGGGAAAAGTATCCTGAATCAAGCAAGTTTCACATGCAGCTTGGATTTGCTCAAGCAATGCCAGCCTAAGCTGACTTTAGACCCTTCCGGCTCTTGCATCTGGTCATGTCTGTGTCTTTTGGACAGTCGTTTCTCAGGTCTGACCGTGGCTGCCGTACCTCAGGCAGCTGCTGCTGGGACTTCTGGAAACCACACCTGTGACCACCACCCCGCTAGTCCTGGTGAAATTAATTAATGGCAAATCATTCGTCATGACATAACGTAGGATGTAAAAGATCTATTTCTGGTGGTTATACACTCCTCCCCGCTTGGTGATTAGTGTTTAGCATCTGGAAATACAAGAGTCTGGGAAAGCTAAGGGGACTGCAAGCAGATGGGGGTGGTCTGGGCTGTGAAAAATTATATGTGCACTGAAGTAAGTGAATAAAGATTCTTGTGAGGTTCCAATGCTTTTCCTACAGGAATAGAAATGATTGCAAAAGATGAGATTCAGGAAAAATAGTGTAACAAGTGGCTACTGACAGCAGCAGCTAAACACAAGTGTTAGTAGTTTTAGTCCTTCCTATGCCCTTTGTGAAAGGCTGGAAGGCGCTGGCAGTGCGCCTCCCACCAAACACTGGCTGCAGAGCTCCTCCCCACACGTTGTCCCTGCAGTGAGGCCAGCAGCTTGCCTTTGCCTGAAACACGTCCACCAGCAAGGCTGCCACCCTTTGCTGGCGTTCTGCTCATCCTCACTGGTAAACCTATAGTTCTTTGTTGTCACATTTCCCTTTTTTTTTTTTTTTTTTTTTAAATCTGGTTTCAACTTCCAGCTCTTATGTTCTCTACTCAGAAGAAGAGGCTTTTGCTATGTGATGCCATTTCTTTCTGAATGAATGTGTAGCATCAGCAAGTCAACTCAGCCTTCTTTTAGAAATCTGAGCACTAAGAGTTTGTGCCTTTGTTCTGTATTTTCCTGTACATCTACTTTTTAGGGCATTTTCAGAAATGTGGACATTCAGACCAAGAGCCAAGACCTACTGGTGCCCTCTCCAGTTCCCTGCTCCTACTTGGTGGGACTTCACTACACCCTTTGCACCCTGCTAGAAGCAGTAGGGACAGAGGTAGCGCTTTTTCCTGCAGCAAGGATGCACAGAATTCTCCAGGTGCATTATAGTTTTATTTTTTCAACCTTTTTTTCTTTAAACACTGAGTCTTGATTGCTGCTGGAAGGAGATTGCCAAGGTTTCAAGCAATCAGGTTTTCCTTGGAAATAAACTATCTAGCAAGTTTCCTTTTTGTGGAAGGTTCTTAGATCAGCATACTGTTTATCTGATAAAACATTTCTCAGAGACAACTTGTGGCACATTGCTCCAGTCCCATGGTACAGTCCCTGTATCTTTGCTCAGTTGCTTGAAGATCATAGAAGATGACACTGCAAACAGTAAACAGCAAACACTCCCCGTGGTAAAGTATGGTTTGAGTATCATTCCCTAGTTTGAACAAACCCCTGGTAAAAGATGTACTGAAAAATGAGCAAAAGCTGGTGGAATCAAATGGTCCTCAGGAACAATGGTGTACTGGTGGGAGTACTGTGGGACATCCCGCCAGTCAGAGATGCACCACTGTGGCAAAACTTGCGGCTTTTCTTAGACATAGTTTATTCAGAGATTATGAAGTTTTTAAAATTCTCTCTCTCTTGGACTGCTTCTTGGATATTACCTGTGGACTAATGCCCACAGGCAAGGGAAAACTAAAAGAATATAAATGACAAAAACCAGCAACAGTGGTGCTAGGTGTAACTGCAGGATATAATAAAGTCTGGGTGGAGCAATTTTGAAATTTCTAAACATTTAATGCAAACATTTTCTGTTCTAATGGCACTGAATATATTGAAACAAATCATTAGTCTTCTGTATTTTGTGTGGAGTATGAAGTTCAAATACGTTATTTCTGCATTTTGCTCTAAGTAGCTGTAGGCTCTATTCAAATACTGAATCATCTTTGGCAAAGGGAAGTTTCCTGTAGTTATCCCAGCAAAACCCTCCAGAATATCCATCCTGTCATTTAAAATAAGATAGCAATTCATGTTTATGCTTTGGTGTCAAAATGGTGCAAAGTTTTATAATGGTAAAATAATCTGCAGAATAGAAATGTTCTTTTCTAACCACTCCTGATGAGAAGAAACAATAATTAAAGTCTGTCAGAGCTGTTATGCACAGAATATCCCTGAGATAAATCTATGAATTACGCATATCTGCTGATACAGGTTACAGGCACATCTTTTACGTATGTATAGCTTCAAACCTGAGAAGGCAAAGACATTCTGATGTGCTGGACTCTTAGTCTCCCCCTCTTCTCTCCTCCTCACAGTCCTCCAAACTCAAAAGCTGGAAAAATACAGCCGGAGCAAGCATGAGAGTGTCAGGAATGAACAACCCCAGAAGTACAAACTCACTTGTAGGTCTTTACTGATGAGCAAGGTGGGACTCCCATGAAGATTTGAAAGGTGGCCCCCATGCTCAAGACTATCCAGGTTTGCCAGCATTTCTTCAGCATCTGGCCCAAAGTGCTTAGCCTGAACACATTGCCATTCCACCCTCAAACAGTTCTCCCCCACTAACAAATAATGATCAGCATTTATTACAATGTCATATGTAATGGATTACAGCTGCTCAGGACCTGGTGAAGCAGGACTCCACAGCATCTTGTTAGGCTCATTCATGTTGCTGCAACACCTTGACATCTGGGGATCTGTTGATCTCACTGTCATACATACACACACACAAAGGCAACACGACAACCTCTAGGATACTTGTTACCTAAATAGATACCATAGGGTACAGGCAAACAAACTCATGTGAAGTCTTTGTGGCAGGTGAGATATAGAAGTGAGCAACAGAACTTGAGTTTCCAGGTTCCCATGCCAGCAGCTGGGCCACTGACGTCAGTTTCCCCATCCTAAGTACTTTCCCAACACCCATCTTCAATCTGCATCTATGTGATTTGGAACCACAGGTGCAGTCTTTTAGGGCTGAGTGAGATCAGAGAGGAGCAAAACGGAGTGGGATGGAGGGAGGTGACAATGGGTGCCCTAACAGGTCATGTAGGTCCTGCCCACCTGCTTGTGCTAGGATTAACCTGACACCAGGCAGCTGGAGAGCTGGTGGGGGACCCTGGGGACCAGGCAGGATCCTGCGGAGGCCTGTTAGCACAGCTGCTTGGAGACACGTCTTGCAAAAGAGAAGCAGCTATGGAAGGCAGAGAGGAAAGTCCCTGGATGGGGATGGGGATGAGGATGAGGGAAAGAAGATTGGCTCTGACTGAGTAACAGGCCAGGGAAATTATTTAAAACTAGGCAGACAGAGCCTGTGTGTAAAGTTACATGTCTCTGAAGACATGCAAGAGGGAAAACTTGAGGTCAGGTATAGAGATATATAGGCAAGAGTATTGACTTTTTAACAAAACCTGGGGACTTTACTCAAAACCCTCAAAGATTGCCTTACCCTACCCTTCTTCCACTGGCACATACTGTGTTTTATTATCAAAAGTCATCTGTCACTAAGGCCAAGCAATCCAGGTAGCTATTACATTCAATGACTGTGATTTCCTGCTGAAGAAATAAGCCACTTTTGAAAAAGACAGGGAATCATCTGCGGAAGATAAGCAAGGACCTGGAAAGCAAGACTTGGTTGGGTTACTGAGTATAAGTGTTCCTTCTGAAGGTATAGACTGTGAGTTAGGCATTGCCTGCATAGCTCAGTGGTGGGTCAGAGGAAACTGGTTGTAAACTTCTGACTGACTGTTTAGATAGTGCTGTGTTAAATGGGTTGTAAATTGACTCTGAGAGCCTGAATTTCAGTGTGAGTACCCGTATGTGTTATGAAAAGAGCATTTTGAATTCTGTACCTCTTCTTCATGGAAAATCAGTTCAGGTATTCTTTCCCCACATAGCTTCAGGTACCTGTCTTTTGAGCTGTCATCCAAGTATGTGTACCTTGTATTGCAGAAGGAGCTATATGGCTTGTTTCAGCAGGTGTAGGATAAAATATGAGATGTGACTGTCAGTTATAATGTCAACTGTAGGGCCAAATCCTCGAAGAGATTTATGGAAGGCAAAAGGCAGAAAACCAGCTCCTTGCAGAAACTCTGGAAGGGAATGAAAAAACGGGAAGGAAACACTAGTGTAAGGTCCCTGCTTGAAAAATAAGAGGTAAAGCAAGACTGAAAGATAATTTATGGCTGAAAAATGAAACAGAAGAAAAATTTTGCAACCAAAGTGAGATTCATGCACTCTTTTCTGAAGTTCTGTCTTGCTACTGTGATCTCAATATGCTGTTTCACCCTGTAGGCTTTCTATTCTCTAATCCTTCTCCTTGTTGCTCCTTGCCTCTGTGTAGCCCTTGTTCTGCAAATATTTAGTGGTGTGAATTTACTCGCATTTTGAGAGTGTTTCTTCAGAGAACTGCATTTTCAGACAGATCCTGTGTCATGGTTTCTGTAAACAAATGATGGTTGATGCTGGTAATAGTTTTAGAGAAATAAAACAATTTTTATTCCAGTTAAAAGCAAAAGTGTGGCCCAATTTCCTTTTTTCAAAGTCATTGCAGCATTCTTTTGAGCCATATATGATGATTCTTTATGAAGTAGGTGTGAACAAGTGCAGAAGAACGCACGCCGTCCTGATCCTAGGGTTCATCTATGGGCTCTGTGGACATCAACTGATGCGGTATTTACATTCTTCCAAGGATAACTGGGCCCTAATGTGTAACTACAAATAGCTGTGATTTGGTTCTTTCTTAACTGGCACAATTTCTATTAACCATATGCTGCATTTTGTACTTGTCTAAACTGAGAAAATAATGCAGAGCATGTTTGGACCGTGCATACCAACCCAGTCCTTGGCTGGGCATGCTTAGAAGGGGTTGTCACCTTGGACCCAAGGTGACTTGGACTCCTGGAGCCAAGAAGGTTCACATCAGTCAGCTGTGGGACAGCTCTGCAGTCTCCTGTGCTGCTGGGCCTAAGCTTGGAAGTCACTATGCCAGGGCTGTAAAATCACTTCTGTTAAAGAAGTCTAAATACAGGCTGTGTAGAAATCTTTCCATGCAGACGACTTTTTCCAGAGTCATCTGTTCCTGATGGGCTTCTCAGCTTCCAGATCAGCAGATCCTTTGCCAAATTTGTGTGATCTACTTCAGAGCTGACCCTGGGGTTTTCTGTGTACAGTGCCTCCTCTACAAGAAGAATGGTCGCAGAGGAGCCTTAATTAAGCATCTCTTTAACTAATGATTTAGTTATTCAGAGCTCACATTCATTCACATTGTATTCACTGAGCTTTGGTCAAATCCCAAGTCATTGTCTGCCTGCACGCAAGTATTTATCTAAAGCTATGGGTTTAAACTGATTAACTCACACTGGAGCAAGTGCCCATGTCGGCACTGATATTGGCTTAATACCTTACTCAGAAGTACTCTGAAGTTGGCTCAGGTCTTGTACGAGATCCTCTCCTCTGAGAGTAAGTGTTTGCACAGTGGCAGGACTCAGCTCCACTGGGCTGTACAATGGCTGAGTTAAACTGATACAGCTCTGAGGTGCAGGAAATTGGTGTGCCTGGGGAAGGGGGCTGCTGGAGATCTGGAGATGGAGGACCTCAATTGCATTCTTAGTCATGGAGACTGATTTTGTTCTTTCAAAGTTTCCAGCAAGATAATGCTATTTCAGATTAAGGGGAGCAAACGCTGCCAGTCCCTTTCCCTGGTGTCTTCTGCCCTTGCCCTGTCCCTGAGCCAATTCATTTACTTTGCAAAGCATTCACAAATGCCTGGAAGTGGAAAGGGGTACAAACCCACCCCTGCAGACCTGACTCCATGTTTACTGCTGCTGGGGTTGCCTTCCCACCTGGGTGGATTCAAGCTGCTTCCCGAGTAATTTAATCTTCCTCAACAGTGAGTCCGGAGCAGCAGAAGAAGCGTCTGGCTTTATCAGCTGCGTTTCTTCTTTCGGCTTATCAACAAATGAACTCCCAGTTGGCTTTGTTTGACTTCTAGGGTTTATAGGATTTGTTGCTTCCCTTCTTCATTTTCATATTAAAGGCTAAAGTTGGGCTGTGATCCTGATACTGTAGCCTCCAGCTCTTGAGCTGATACTACTGGCTCTAATTGCTCAGCTGCCTGATGTAATCACCAGGAGGTATATTGTATGTGTGGCTACAGGCACTTCATATTTTCTCTCCAGCCAGATTTAAAAAAAAAAAAAAAATAGAAAGAAAGAAAAAGAGAGGAAAAAAAAAAGAAAGAAAAAGAGAGGAAAAAAAGAGTCAATTGGCTCTAGGTCTGTCAATAGTGACTAATCAGGTGCTGTACAATTAATTATGAAGCGGTGTCATTTTAAAACAATTCTGAGGTGGGAAAGAACAGGCCTGGGCCCTTTACCTGCTGGCACTGTTTGTGTTGCTAAGCCAATCCAAGCTGCGTCCTCTATTTCATTTACCTTTTAAACTATTGCCCCCGCATAAGTAAACACTTTCTATAAAGTGTGTGTGCATGCATGTGTGTAAGTGGGTGGAGGGTGATCTGGGAAGCTCTCCACCCTAGAAAAGAAATTAATGATGGAAGGGGAAAAAAAAAAGAGCATAAATTGGCAGTAATTTCTGAAGAACAGCAGTAGATAATAGCAGGTGGATGAAACAGGAATAGCATGGAACTGTCTGGGGCTGAGTCCCAGTAACCAGAACTGATGTTAGATATGGGGATGGAGGTAAGAGCTGTCCCTGCAGTGCAAACATGACATTGCCCTGAGAGAGGAGCCCAGGCTCCCCACCTGCCAACATGTGTCAAGAGGGCAAATCCCAGTCCCACCTGAGCTGGGTCTCCCAGGCTCTGGTCCCAATGGAAGCTGACACCTCTTACCCTCTTCCCAGGGGATGCAGCTGCCAAAGTCAGGATGGCATTCCTCTCCATCCTGCTAGCAAAAATTAATTGTCTTGCAAAGCAAAACTCATTCTTCAAGGAGGATGGCAATGGAGCTGCTACCGCTCAGCACCCCCTTGAGGGCACTGACAGGTGAAATCAGTGTGCATGTGTGTGTGGGGGGGGAAGAAATATGTTCATAGAAATGACAAAACCTTTTTAGAGAGATCTTTAGAGAGATCTATCTTAGTAGAAACAAAGGGACAGTGTTACAGGACTAGTGTCAGGCCAGTTTGAGGACTGTCATGTGTTGAGACCATGGTCATACCTCTGATACCTGTGTCTGGTGCTCAGGGTGGAAGAAGAAATGGGTTGGGAAGGCAGAACGGAGGATGCTGAGGGAAAGCCTCTGCTGGGACACCTCCTTGAAGATGCTGACTGCAAAAGAGATTTTCTGGAATAGGACAAGAGGTAAGTGTCATAGGCTCTCATGGGAAAAATTAGAAATACCCTAGCAAATTGTTTAACTTTCTAATACAAAAATTCCAAAACACCCTTTGGTTAAAAGACACACCTGCAGCTCTTGATTTTCTGTTCCGCCAGTAAAAATAAAAGGTAAATTCCTGTGTGAGTGTGTGTGTGTAATTACTAACATTGCTTTTTACTGGAATAAATGTAAAATTATATGGACTATTCTGGATATACTATTTAGTTACTAGAAAATATAATTGAGGAGCAAAACACCAAGGCATAACAAGTTCTGGTTTGAATCAAACACGTTGAATTTTTACCTCAAAATTGGTTTTCTTAACTTAGGTTAACCTATTTTAAATGAAAAAAAAAATCATTAAAGGTAGGTCAAACCATTTGATTAAAATACATGTATATTTTATTAGTTAGAAGGCTTCTAAAATGTTATTCAAAGTTATTGTCACAGATTTACATGAATCTCAGGATTGTTGCTGACAGTGCTCATCTTTGTTAACAGTGAAGCATCATTACCTTGGCTTTGTTAACAGGGAAACATTTTGTACCCTTAACCTCAGTTTCTGTTAGCATTTTGATGACAGCAGCCACTGGATCCCTGCTGCAGCATTTACTTGCTGTAATGAAATACAGTGGCTGGAGCTCTGTGTCAGAGGACTTTGAAATATGATGTGTGTGGGTTCAGCCTGTCGAGGCTATACAAGGTAAGGGTTGCCAGCCTGGTTTAGGTCAGGAGTCTGCTCAATCCAGTGTCCTGCTTTTGAAGCATCAACAAATCTTGCACTGAGAGCAGAGGAAATATATTGCCTAGAAAAAGGTTTTTTACCTGTGTCATCCCAGACCCAGGCAGTCCCTGCAGGAGGGCACCCGTGGCACTGTGCGTTTGGTAACAGGGTGATACAGCAAATGAAAATTAACGGATGTAGAAGTGGAGGTTACAATATAAACATACACTTGAATGCTGGCGTAATGAATGTAGTATAAATATTTAGATGTATTCCTACATCTAATTCTTGGACTCATAATTCTTCTGTCAAATGATTTACAAAAGACAAAACTGTACTTCAGTTACAGGGATGGCTTCATATTTCTTCAGGGTAATTAAGGCATCCAAATGTGCTTTGTGTCTGTCTGTCTCTTCTTGGCAAATGGTACAAATCTGTGGATAATTAAAGGCTTTTCATATCGGTGACAGTAACAGCAGTTTAAGCCCCGGATGGTTGTCCACGGCACCTCTGTAGCTGAGTGTCCCAGCCGAGGAGGAAAGCGGCAGCTACGCGTGTTGGTTGCACACCTCCAGTAGACGGATCATTGCTTGTGTCGTGTGTGCAGGCATGCACACATTGTGGATGGGAAGAATCAGTTGCAGTTCGGGATCTTGTTAAGTGTATCCAAGCATATGCTTCTCACTGTGTTGCTGGGATGAGGACAGTGAATCCTCCTGGGCTTGTTGCTGGCACAGAAACACACCATCCCTGGGGGAGTTCAAGTGCCAGCACAGCCATGGAGCAGTGCCCCAGGGATGGGCTGGCATTGTGCTGATGGGTGGCCAGAGTCATGGGGATAACTGCACTGGCCATGGCATAGAAGCGAGGGGCTGGTGTGCTCCACCTTCCCAATATAGTGGCCATGCCATGCAGCTGGTGTCAGCCCAGGGCACCATTTGTTTTTCTTTTTCTTTCTCCATCTGGTGCTTTTATGCAAAGTCTGCATAACTGTGCAAGTGAGGGAGGAGGAGGAGGTGGGCCCCGTCCCTGGTTGAGGTGTCCCCTTGCAAAGGGGATGGGGTGAGCAGGCACCCAGATACCACCCTGCCACCCACAGCAGAGGGGATCCCCTGGGGGCCCAAGGCTGGGCTGCCTGTAATTGTCCCAGAGCCTTGCTGGCAACTGGGATTAGCTCAGTGCCAAGCGGGGAATCCCCCTTTGCCAGGGGAATCCCTACCTGGCCACTTCACAGTGTTTTTAAGGACAGCAAGGAGCCTTATCACATCTCTGCATCTGCCCCAGATGCTTCACATTCCAGTGATGCTCCTCCGCAAATGTGCTGAACCCTAGAGCATCTCCCTAAAGAGGGTTCACCACTTGTCATCCTGGGGCTGGCAGCCTCCAGGCAGGTGCCCAAGCCAAGGGGAAGGGAACAGACTCTGCTCCCAAGAATGTCCTCGCCGAGTCAACAGCAGGTGACACAGCCCTACCCCTCACCTGGGTCAGCGGGACCGTGCATGGTGGCAGCAGGCTCGCATGTGCAAGGAGGTTGGACCATGCACAGTCAAAGTCAAAGTTCAGGCAAACAGAGGAGAGAGGAGAAATGGTTTCCAACCTGGTGGCACCGAGGCCACTTCGGCCACCTTTGGGTTTCACCTTGAACTGTAGCCAGTGTGGGGTGCTGCCAGCGCCTGGTGCCCCTGCAGCAACAAGCTTGGAGCAGGGCATGCCTCACGGGGAAAGCTCTGCTCCCAGAGGAGTAAATAATGAATAAACACCTCTTACAGCATCTTCCAAAGTGCTGATATCTGTCAGTCTGGAACCAGACCCCGGTGCTTCACCATCTTGTTGCCATATGGAATATCAGCATGCCTTGTCTTCCATCTCTCTGCCTCCTGTCTCTCATGTCTGGCCTGTTCTGGGGCTTCTTTCTCTTTAAGAGGAAACTCAGTGGAAGCCTAGCTATTCAATATTGTTTCATATTATTTGGTTGTGAAACAATTTAATTTGTTTATGACTCTAAAGGTCAGATTTGACTGTTGCCCAAATTTCTAAAGAATAAAGAATGAATCAGGCTGAAGGGGACTTTGTGGCATGATAAACTGGAGAAAGAGAAGGGGGCTAGTGAGAATATTTAACTGGAACAGCAAGGCAAACTTACCTTCAGCTCAGGTTTAAAAGCCTGGTCAATCATTACACATTTTTTATTATTTACCTGGTACAAAATCCCCCCGGGAGAAGAAGTAGAAAAACTCACAGGCCACATTCTTTTAAATTTTTAGTAGCTTGCTCAGCATCTTTTTTTCTTTTTTTTTTTTTTTTTTTTTTCCTGTGTCTCGGGACAATTGGAGTGATATGGATTGCACTAGTGTCTGGATAGATGAGAAATAAAGTGAAAGCACATTGTGGTTGCAGCTCCAAGCAGAGGACGTTACTAAGAGTGAAGAGAGCAGGGCCAGCAGGGACTTTGAGAAGGAAGGTAATTCTCACACAGTCATCAGAAGACAAAGGTTGCATTTACACCTGGCCAGAAGGTTTAATCATCTACTATTTCCAAACATTGCAGGCTCACAATCTGTTGTGTCTGAGATCATAAAACATATCACAAAGTGGAGACAAGAGACCTGGGGCTTGATTGACCAGAGCTTATCTTTTCTTTTTCTTCCTTCTTATTTTTCACTCAATTTTCTGCATTTTTTTAATGAAAAAAAGAAAAGAAAAAAGGATGCTTTGGGAGGGACTTGCTTTGATCAGAAAATTCTCACCTGGTATAGAGGAAACATGATGCAAACAATTCTGAAAACCGGGGATAAATGGGCGATTTTCATTCCTCTTTGCCTCTCTGTGTCAAGAGTATTTAGGAGGCAGATCACCTAGTTGCTAAAATCTCTGTCCCAGGGTTGCAGGGAAAAGAAATTGTGGAAGAGGGATCAAAAAGAGAGGAGCATTCAACAAAGAGAGGGAACAAACCTCCCATAGGTTAGTTTTCCAGGTCCTACCACAAAAATAACTAACATTCAACCACCTGAAACACTGGATGTAGCTGGCTTTCATCTTATTTTTTTGGGGGGGGAGAAGGTTAAATCACAGTAACATTGAAAGAGAATCTGGCTATGATGGGAGGGTTTGTTGGGCAACGTTAGCCACATTTTTGCAATTCTGGTGTGTAGTTGGTTTCCTCTCTACCTGCGAGGCTGATGAGGATGCTTATTGAGCAAGATCAAGGATTCCCACGGCAAAAAGGGGTTCAGAGAATGTTAGTTCTGCTTTGTTCTCCCCATTGCCTCTGCAGGGTCATGGCCCTTCACTGCTGCCTGTGGCCAGGGTGTAGAGAGGAGCGGGGACTTAACGCAGGCTGTGTTTCCCACTGATATTGCTGATGGTCTATAGGAGAAAGGGTGGAAGGGCCATACCCTGGCCCCAGCTCCGGTTTTGCTGGGAAGGGTTGTTCCCGCATCAGGGAGGGACCCTGGGAGAGATGATGTTGCTTTGCACCTCGTTTGGGTGTTACAGTGCTGATTCATCAAAGCACTTAGCGCTGGGAGGAGGAACTGGACCTATTGAGATGAAGGTTTGCCCATGTCGACTTCAAAGGAGGCTGAATTTAACCCTTTCGGTGGGGTTTGAAACCCTGGTTGGAGTAAGCATGTGCTGTTGCTGGATTGGGATCTTCGATTTGGGAAAGGGAAATATATAGATTCAGTTTATTTGTGGTATATCATCATCTACCTGATGATGCCTCTGTGTGTTTTATGACTGCCAGCCCTGTAACTTCTCCTTCAAAAAAAATGGAGCAGGAGCAATAAGAACTTCCCCAGGAGAAGCTCATTAATCAATGCAGGCTGGAGGGCCATCTGCCCCTGGCACTGCCAGGTGCCTTTAGGGTGTCCCACGCCTGGCTGGGGCTGCTCGCCACCTGATAACAAGAGTGGCATCTTTGATGTCGTCTAGGGCAGCAGTCACACAGAATTGCATAATCAAGGTCACTGGAAAATTACACAAAACTTTGTCCACGTCTATTGGAAAAAAAGTGAAGCACTTGCAAAAAGAAAAAAAAAAACAACACCCAAACTTCTGCTCATGCCGTCAGCCCACCCCTCTGTGTGAGTGGCGTGTACAGTGCCGAGCTGTCCCTCCACTGTATCCTGGAAACATTGATGAAAATAACATTATCCATATAAAGGCAATTAAAATTTTTTCTCTGGTAGTGACGTGGTCAGCTTTGTGGTTTTCCCTCTCTCTCCTTCAGCTAGAGTTTCAATTAGATAATGATGTGCAAATATAAGAAATAATAGTATCACGCTTTGCATTGCTGAGTGCTGTCCTTTAGAGGATTTTAAGTCTCAGGGTGCTGAGTTTGGTTTCACATGTCCTTAGGAGTATGTGAACTAAGTCTTTCAAAGATTACATTACAGGTATAGGAATAGCCAAGTTGAAAATTTGTAAATTAAAATAAAGAGAAGAAATTTCAGAATTTATCTTCAGAAAAAGACATTTCTTGAAGAAATTTCTGTTATTTTCTGCACATTTTTCTCTGTTAATAAACCTGACATTGAAAAATGGAGGTTTGGTTTTTTTGGGGTTATTTTTTTGTGTTTGTTGGTTGGTTTGGTTTTTTTTTCCCCTTTTGGCTTATCACCTTTTCCTGCTCCTTTCTATTTTTTTACTTTTGAATTTCCCACTTCTGTTTGTGAGAAAAAGAAAGTCATGGAGAAAGTATAAAGAACTTGTAGTATGAAAGAAGCCAGGGCTAGAAACAAAGCTGAGAAAAAAAATGTCCAACCTTGAGCATTACTGTCCCCTGTCCATTAAGCCAGAATGTCCCGGCACCAGGATGGGGCTGTACCAATTCACTGGAAAGGATATCCCGTACATTGCTGGTTTTACACCAGTAAAATACACATGCCACAGAAGTCCAGGAGGTGTTATTCAAGGCATCATGATGCTACTTTGAAAATCTTATGCGAGTAACTCTGAATTTTCATTTGTGACTAACCCCTTTTGCAGCCAAGTAATTTCTGAGTAATATGTTTGTTGTCTTCTTCCAGTTTCTGTCCTGTCAAAGCTCTTCTTAAAGCCTGCTCTAGCTTTCTGAGGATGATTTGATGACTGTCAGTATTTCTGGTCATGAGAACATTGTGGCAGAACTTTTCACTTCTCTTTCTGTAGACCCAGGCAAATTAATAGTTTGAAATATCACCTGCCATTCTGTTGCTTTACAACTTTTGGAGTACGGGTGTGCTAGAAACAAAGCCACCTTTCACTGGCATGGTGGAAAGAACTCTCTCTTTTCGTTCTTCGTATCATATATGCAATAGTGCTGGATGCGGTACTCCAGGTGGGGTCACACCACAGTGGAGTTGAAGGGCAGAATCCCCTCTCTTGACTCACTGGTCATGCTTCTTTTGATGTAGTCCAGTATGCAGTTGGCCTTCTGGGCTGCAAGCACACGTTGCTGGTTTATGTTGAGCTTCATATCGACCAACACGCCCAAGTCCTTCTCTTTAGGGCTGCTCTCAATCCATTCTCCACTCAGCCTGTACTTGTGCTTGGGATTGCCCCAACTCACATGCAGGACCTTGTGCTTGGCCTTGTTGAACTTCATGAGGTTCACATAGCCCCAGATCTTTAGCCTCTCAAGTTTCCAAGTTCCCAACCTGTCAAGGTTTAAATTTCCATTGTCTAATTTCATGCCATGATTAAAAAAAAAGCTGCTCCATCTTGGAGGCTCTGGCCTGGGCCCCTTCCCATGGCTGGTAGGCGTGCAGCCAATTATTCCATTTGGTGTCAGCATCCAGTTGGTGCCAGCATCCAGCCTCTGTTATCAAAATAAAGAGTCCCTTTCCAGTTCATTAAAACATCCATTACAGCTGACAAATCATGTAGGTCAATCTCTCCTAGAACTGCTGGTTCCTCACTCAAGAATTAGATGGACATTAAGCGTTTGGGGTGGAAAACAGATAGGAATGAGCACATGGAGATCTTGTTCTCCCTTTATTATCAGTGTAAGAAAAACTTCAACAGGCCCAAGGAAGCAGCTTGTTTAGCATTTGTTTTCTCCAAGGGCAGTTATACACATGATTTAGCTCTTGAAGTCTTCCCACCAGCCTCTGCAGTGAGGCAGAGGTGAGGGACTCATTGTAGGCTCTGCACCACACTGCAGCCATCCCACCAGTGAGCAATAATGACGACAAACAAAGCTGCTGGGTAAAAAAAGCCCACTTTAAAATCAAATGCTCCAATCCTCACTATCCATGGGCCAGGCTGGGCAGCCCCAGCACCCAAACTATTTAGGGAGACACCTTGTTCCCATGGGAAGGGATTGTTTCAGTGGTGGGTAGCTGGGAGCTGAGCCTCTGCATGCCCCTTCTAGCTGGAGGGTGCCTTTTTAGTGGGAATCCTCAGGAATTTGGCTAAACCTGTCCATTGGGGCAGCTGGATGACCATGGGGCTGTGAGCAGGGCAGGGGTCTGGAAAGTCAATAAATTCAGAAACTCTGCTGCTTGGCCACTTTGTGCAGAGATGTAATAGTGCCAAGCTGGGATATAGCCCTCTCACACATACCTCGAGCATTTACTGTCACCCTCAGAACATTTCCTACATCAGCGGAACCACTCTTCAGCTATAATTTTTGTTGAAATATCTTGCTTTAAACCTAAAGAGCACCAATGGAGGCCTCAAATCTGTAAAGCAGCTGCACTTTGAAAAACAAATCATCACAGTGGAGTTTTGCCAAGCTCGTTTTCTGTGCTCATTCATTATTTGGTTTTCACTTTCTGAGCTGATTTAAACAGACCGTGCTCTAAGTGTACCAGTTGCATCCCAGATTTGAGACTGATTTACACTTTGAAAATGTGAACTGCTCCATGGCTGCATTTCCAGGATGAAGTGCTATGAAGAAGGGTTGTTCGGCAGCAACCACAGGCCCTGTAGACAAGGCCTTGCAGGTTGCCTCTGCTAACCTGGTTGAGCTGGTGAGATTTATTATTGAAAAGAAAACCGTGGACCTTCCATGTGTTACAGCAGAAGTGGTGTGTCCCAGGGAGAAAACAAGATGACAATTCCAACTGTGATTTCCCAGTGGGAAACTAGAAGGAGATTAGAAGATAGAATGGAATAAGCATCTATGAAGGTAGATGACACCTGGAAAAAGCGATAACTGAGGAGAGGCAATGGAGAGGTGACATTAGCATCTACAGTTCGGAGAACGTGAAGGATAGAGAGACAGTGTCTGTAGCCTGGGAGACAAATGAGAAGAAACCAATGGAAAATATGGTAGTTATTTAAGTGACCATATAAAATTCAGCTCAACAAGACAGCCTTCACCCAGGATGTCTGCAAGGGGTAGTGTGAGATGATGTTGAGAATCACAGAATCACCTAGGTTGGAAGGGACCTTTTAAGATCATCTAGTCCAACCAATATGTCCAANGCAGGAGGGGCTCTTTGTCAGGAAGTGTAGTGATAGGACAAGGGGTAATGGTTTTAAATTGAAAGATGGGAGATTTAGATTAGATACCAGGAAGAAATTCTTTACTGTGAGGGTGGGGAGCCACTGGAACAGGTTGCCCAGAGAAGTTGTGGATGCCCCATCCCTGGAAGTATTCAAGGCCAGGCTGGATGGGGCTTTGAGCAACTTGGTCTAGTGGGAGGTGTCCCTGCCCATGGCAGGGGGGTTGGAACTTGATGATCTTTAAGGTTCCTTCCAACTCTAACTGTTAGATGATTCTATGTGGTTTCACCAGCACTGAAACAGCATCAGGGAGGACAGCAATGGTCTTGTTTCTTGGTTTTGGGTTCAATGGGTTTCTTTGATTCTGAGGTTTCCAATGCCAAAGTGAGATGGATCTGGTAAAAACCCTACTTGGTTCAAACACTTACCCTGCATCATTAATAAATTTTATTACCCTTTGCAATGTATTTATTGGAAGTCAACCTGTTAAAAAAAGCTCTCCACCTTTTTTTCAGCCTTCCCAAACCTTTTGTTCTGCCAAGACCAGGTGAGAATAGAAATTTTTACTTACTATAGTGGGCCAGAGCTTCAACTAAGGTAAAAGTCACAAGCAGGTTCCAGTCACAAGCAAGGCAATATAAGAGCAGAATTGCTGTCATGCAGTGCAGTTTCCACCCTATTTTTTCAATTCCTGTAAGTCTATGTAATTAGACAAGCCTTGAGATGAACCCCACAACCTCCTTCTCTGCTCATGTGAAAACCTTTCAGGCTTACTGAAGGTTATTACAATAATGCTATATTTGCCTGTTAAAAAATACCTATAATTTCTAAGAACACACAATTGTTTACATCTATCACAAACCTTTAAAAAAACAAAGAACTTTTCTTCAAAGGGAAAATGAGCTTCCTTGTTATTATTATTGCAGTGTCTTTGTTTCCCCATCTTAGTGTACAAATGATATCACCACACAGGAAATAATCTTGTGAATAGAAATACAAAATCCAGGACTGATATATGTGCATGGCTGAAAAAAGAAGCTGAGCATGTAAAATTCTCCAATTTCACCTTTCCTGGCATGGGATTAAGGAGATTTAAAATAGATGAACAGGTTCACATAAGAACAATTGTTATAACTTCCATCAGAACGCTATCATTGATATCCTCTTTAAAATGGGTTATGTTGCCAGAAGCAGAATGAAGAAGCCTTTGTGTAAATTCACATCGAGTCACCCATGCTAAGACTGCATAGTCCTGCACAAAGTGCTTGGGAGAGCAGCCGTTGGAGTTGATGGGACCGGGATCTTGTTTATTCCAATTCCTGTGAAATTTCAGGCACATTTCTCCAATGGTAAGTAGCAAGACTGGATCCCCTTGACAAGCTCTTTTATGTAGATAGTAGTTAGTAATGGTAATCAGCCCGCTTGGTAATCTTTGTAATCAAGTTGGCCCAGCTCTGATATTCCTACTGGTACTGCAGTTCACTTTAATGTAGTCAGAAGCATGTGTCCCATCATCGTTTTTCTATGGAGACAACCACAGTCCCTCATTCTGGGTATCTCCTTCCTTCAGGTGGATTCACTGGGAGATTGCTATCTGAATTTCAATGCCTTCCTCACCCTTGCAACTGTGAACATTTTGAGCCACATCTCCCTAGCATCTTCTTTGCTTTGAGTGTTTCCAAGAAGTCATCCTGGTGAGACAGATATCCAGGAACAAAATGTTGTGCCAGTGGCATTGCGAGTTCCCCAGTAAGACAACCGACTGCAATTTACAAGAATACAAGGACATAAGGACGGGCAGGACAGATGGCTGAACCTGCAGAACAAGTTTCAGCCATAAATGCTCCATGTACCCTAAATGTTCAGT
>VZRU01014060.1:249651-283399 GCA_013398155.1 Pedionomus torquatus | reverse complement strand
CTGAAATATATTTGGGAAGTACTTGTTCAAACTACAGACTCAGTCAAATATTAACAAGTGGAAACCGAGGGTGGAAAAAAAAAGGGCTCAAGCATGTGTGGGTTCTTGCTGTATTTGCCTAACTATAATCACTGGGGCCACACTTGCGACAGGCTAAAACATTGCTGTGAATAGAAAGTATACCATAAGGGTTCTCAAATATGAAAGTGGGGCTGGAACAAAGAGCAGGCACCAGACAGACTTCCCCTGTTAACGATTACTGGCCTGTCACCCTGGTGCCAGCAGTCTCAGAAATCCTGTCGGGAGCAGGCAGCAGTATCTCACCCAACGCTACCAAGCTGCTTTGAAACCCTGCCCACAGCCTCGCCGTATCCCTCGCTACCACCTCGTCGTAGGGGAATGAACTTTATCTCTCCACTTTTAAGAGTGTTTGCTTTAAAGATGGTTTACCACACTTGACAATTACCGAATTTCCTAAATTCAGCCTGAGGTATTGTTGTTGTTATGTATTTTGTGCTGTGCAAAGCAGTACCACGGCCGCAGAGCTGTAAAACTCTCAGCATAGAGAAGGTTGCTCCTGACGCATGCTGAAGGTCCTCCAGTGCTGCTTCCCTCTGCAGTCCTGTGGCTCAGGATGTCAGTGGGGACATGAAAACCTTCTGACTGAATGGAGGAAGAAAACAAAACTGTCACCCAGTCTTCCAGGAACATCAGCCCACCACTGAGCTAGGACTTGTCTCACTGTCTTTGTCTGAAGGACATGAGCTGCAGAGCTGATGTAGCAGGGACAAACACACAGCTGAAAATGCTCCAGAAAAGGTTTTAAAGCTATTTTTTATTTCTCTTTTTTTTTTTTTTTTTTTTTTTTTTAATCCATATTTTGATCCTGTTAATCAACAGGATAACATCTCCAAACCAACACACATACAACAGTAATGAATGCGATCCACTTGGTGCTAATGGCATTTTCTTTAATTATGTTGTTGCTGACTCAAGTGCTACAGGAATGCTCTTCCTCCACTTGAATGTGAGGCAATACAAAGAGTTATTGTTTCGCTTATATTTTGTTGGGAAAACTACCAAAATCTTTATATTAGAACATTTGACAACAGTGTCAACAATGTTTCCCTGCACTGCTGCTTTAATATATTTTTATTATTTGTTTTTCATATGTTGGTTCTTTTAATCTGTTCTTATTAAAGTCTTCCATGTTTCAGTAATATTGTCATTACGTTTCTTTTAAAGGAGGCAAGTGTGTGTACCGAAAGATTAGATTATCCTGTTTGTAAAAAAAAAAAAAAAGAGAGAAGGGAGAAATGTCTTCAAAATGAAGTACATCAAAAGTAAAAGTAGGTGACAAATGTTAATATTTGCAAAGTGCTTCTGCTTTGATCCTGCATTTCTATTTTTTTAAGAGCTTGACAAATGTGTCCTGTGGTTTGGCTTCAAACCTCTTTGCCTAGTGCTTTACTTGACCCACAATCCATTTGATCTTCCACTTGTTTTTCCTTCTGTCCAGGAGACCTCTGGACTTGATAAAAGACTAGTTCTTATCTTTTACTTGCTGCTGTTCAGAGGCATCATTTTTTATTTTCAGCTGGATTAGGTTATTGTGTCTGTTTGCTTAGGTAATTTATGAAGAGATATTAATTTTGCTGTTATTGTTTGGGTTGGTTCCCTCTCCATTTCCATGCCAGTAACAGCCATATCAGATCAGGGTCTGGATTGGTCAATTGATTCTGACACTGGATGTGAGGATGACATGGATGCTGGAGAGGCTGGCTTGGATGGCAGGCTGCCACTTCCTTTCTGTCACACAATTTCCAGGCGTGTTGCATCCAATACCCGAGCTTACTAATTTTTAATATACCAAACAATTTCAGGGGCTCTGGGATGGGTATAAGGATCCTATTGATTGTCTTTGTTTTTCCCAAAGCTATTGAGCACTGTCTTTAAAGAAATGGAGAATAAACCATACCCTGAAGTCAATGTGTGCCCACTTACATGTCAGTCTGGGGAACATCTCCCTCAATTAAATGTGCCTCCACAATACTGTTGCCCCAGAATTTTGGGTGACAACAGTGAAGTTAGTGTTATTTATGCTGCTGCCAGGTTTCAGGACAGTACATCTGCCAGGCCTCCCCGGTGCTCTGCATTTATTTTCTGGTGACACATTCATTTGCATTGCAGGTGTGGGGCTTCCCTGCCTACACTCAGCTTCTGTCCCCAGGAAAAGATATTGACAGAGCGAGATCAATTCTACTGCCATTGCAAGAGGCATGTATGTTTTGAGTAAGTGTGAATGTGAGGAAAGAAGGGGACCTTGCTTTTTGGAACAACACTTATAGTGCCTTGCTTAACTGGAGTCCTTGGTCAGAATGTTACAGTAAGAAGACCTTTTATAGATGCAGCTCTATTTCTTGTCTTTAATAGGAGTATGACACCTGCCAGTTCTCTGTCTGTTTCTTTCTCCTGCAGAATATGTTCCATTGTGTGAGTGAAGAAGAGAAGGTATGTGGCAAAGCAGACTTGGGTTCAGATTTTCATGGGTACAATTGCCTGTCAACTAAAAAAAAAAAAAACCACATAAAAAATTCTGAGAATGAGGAAAACAGTGATGATGGCACTCAGAGATGCAAAGAGTGCCTAGCTAGGTAAATACTTCATCACCGTAGAGGCCTCCTCTGTGTTTGCCTATCCCTTTCCATTCACTCATTTTTAATGCGGAGCTATTTCCTTTTGCTCTTACAAGTACACAAATCCTTCTTTTGGCAACATTGTATCTTCTAATACTTCACCCATAATAAGGCATTCTGCCTTTCACAGGGTGGCAGGATACTTCTCTCCTGGTGAGAACAGTTATTTGTTTATTTATTAAAAAAAAAAAAGCAAGCACCAGTATTTTGCACCTTTCTTGTTTCAAGGAATACCTACAGCCAGATCAGCTATTACTATCCAAAACTGTTTTCACAGGCATTTCCTGAAGACAGACTATCAGATAAAATGCTGACTTCAGCCTTTTCTTTATTCTCTGTGTAGGGTATTATCTTATTGCTCGCTTGTTTTTGCAGTTTCTTTTTCTGAGTTTTACTGAAAGCACTTTTGCCAGTGAATCAGGAGATTCAGCGCCAGTGTTGCATCAAAGAGACTGTGCGTGTCTCTGCTGGATAAATCCCTGAGCTTGCTTTATGATTTATAGCCAAACTAAGCTAAACAATCATAATTAAGGAATGAATTAGATTTAAAAGAAAAAAAAAAAAAAGCAGTCTTTGCAAGGATTCTTCTGCTTGGAGGATGCCTCTGATGGACAAAGGCTGCTGTAATCTCTCTTATTCCACCTCTTGGATTGTAGAAGTCCAACTATAGAGCAGGTATAACTGATGTTTGGCATTGTGGTGCTCTCCACTGGCTTGCCAGCCTCAGGATGCCAGAAATATAGTCAATCTACCTCTGAACAGATCCAGTCAATTGTTAACTATTTGGATGCTTCTGAGCAGCTTTTCCAGAGAGGTTAAAAGCAACTGACCATGAAGTTAATCCTAGAGTACAGTGCTCCTTTGTGAGGAAAATACCCAAAGTAAATCAAACCAAATCAACCAAGCACATACAAAATGGAAGATATAGACTAACATATAATAACACTGTTTTAATAAAAACATAATTTCTCCTCTCCCCTGTAGCTTTCTCTTATGCCCTCTCCCTGTACTGTTATCTGGATTTACAAATTCCCTCACATTTCCTGGAGTGACTCAGAGAAGAGCAGGCATAATATTCATGCTAGGCACCGGTGTGCTCAACAGTAAGTGCTCGACTTGCATGAAGATTGCATGAAGGAGTCAGGGGTCCTGAAAAGCAGTGTCTCCAAGGAGTTTACCTTTTCCTTGGGCAAATGGCCTTCTATATTGTCTTTCTGAACTTCAAGGACAAGGGAAATTTGTCTTATAGAAGACGGGATATTCTGAACCGCATCTAAGCATCTGGGACTCAAAGGAGGTGACTCATCTCACCTAATAGAGAGTTAGGCCTTTAGTTTTGCCTAACTGTCCAGGGTAGCTGACGGACAGAAAGATTTAATGGAAGGGAATGATTTAATCTAGTTTCATCTGGACACTAAGATTAAACTGAAACAGGTCACCTTGCAGGGGCGCCTATTTCCCCATAAAAAAGACAGCTAACTTGCCTAGATGTGTAACTTTTGCGTGGCTGAGAACCTCACCTCCAAATATTTCACATTTCTCACAGACTGCATGGTTTTAATAGATCATTTGTTCCTTAAACGGTTCTCAGTTTCTGGATGATACAGGAGAGACAGTGCAGAAGGCTTATGCACTTACCATGGGTATGACTGTGTGTGTGTGAGATCTTCCACAGGGGGCAGAAAGGGGGAGTGAGGAATGCAGAGAGAGGAGGAGGATCCAGCATATCTCTGAAGAGCACTCCAGAGCGTTTGTGCCGTACGTGCCTGCTTCTACTCAGCACTGGCATTTTGACATCTCTTCTGGCTTTCTGACCTGCTGCAACCAAACTGGCATCCCAAGAGTTCAAATTCTGTGTTACCTGCTCTGTGTCTACCTCAGTTGGGTCCTAGGTTGAGTTACAATGCTGCTTGCATAGGAAAGCTGTGTAAGTGCAGGCGTTGTTTGACCCTTTCCATGGACACGGACTAACTGTTTGGTATCTGAGATGCATTTCTGTGTCTCTGTGTGGTTATTTTGCTCCTCTGGATCCCCTATTTCAGCCTGAGCATGATCCTGCCTGGTGGGAGGTTTCCCACCCTACCTCAGACAGAGCCTGACTCAGAAGAGGCAACAACAGCCTTGGCCATCACAGAAAGCCCCTGAGTGCGATGGTTCTTCTGGATACTGTGGAAGATGAGGAAGGTCTGTCTTTCACTTTTGCATTTGTGGCAGTGTGAGTGGCTTTTTTGCCTTGGCATGAACAGAGCCAAGAAGCCTCCAGGGAAGATGGAATAGCAGGAAGAAAAGTACACACAGCAGTTTGCAGAATGGAAACTTTTATAAGTTGAGGTGATTCAGTGTTGTTATAACACCTGTCAAAGGTAGGAAATAATACCTTGACCCTTCCCTAGTGCTGCTCAGGCAGGTGCTGATACAGTGATGGATGTTACTTACACAGGGATAAGGGGGAGGCAGGAGGAGGGGCTTGTTCTTTCCAGAGAAATAAGGAAGTAAGCTAAAATGTGCAGATTTAGTAGATTTGGAAATGCTGGGCAAGAGCAATGAAGGCTAAGCATGACAGAAAGCATGTTAAGAGGAGGGAAATGAATATAGCTTAAAAAGAAGTAAACAGAGCTAATCTATAAGCCCCAAATTGAACCAAGCTGACACTGAAGCTTGAAGCTTGAATGTACATGGTTATCTTATATGAACTATTTTCCATTTTAAGGAATGGCTGTCATTACTAGGTCTGACCAGAACTGGCTTGCGAGGTGTAGCGCCATGAAGTTTTCTGACAAGATTTGTAGCCTGCCTTGAAATGGGAAATGCTGGAAACCCCATGAGAACTTGTGGTGGGCTGTTAGTTCCATTTTGGAGACATGAGAGATTTGGTCTAGATCCAGCAAAACAAGTAGCTGTGTCTGACTTTTAAGTGTGTGAGTGGCTCCTTTATTTTTGTGGGACTATGTAGAAGCTTGGTGTTACAGCAAGTATTACACAGGTGAAAAGGTACCTCAAAAAACCTTCCCTTTACATGATCTAATTAGGTGCCCAGGCTTCTGTGAAACATCCAAAACAAGGTGAATGCCACCATCTTGTGAAGTTTGTTATCACCAAAGCTGTATTTTTTTCTTTTTTTTTTTTCTTTTTTGCACAATAAGATGCCACTAATGTAAATTATGCAAGCAAAATTAGTCAGTGTTGATATCTCATGAATAGCTTGTTGTTCCCTTCAAACAATTAATTGGTAACTAGCAGAGCTATCTGAACCTTACACACCTAAATATTTGAGGCATCCAAATATTAATAATAATTGACTGACCAAGGCAAATCTTATAAGGGATGGAGAAAGATAATCTTCTATCTGTCCCTTCTGCTACTAAGTTTATCTTTCTGCTTAATGCCAAAAAAAACCCCAGACTTGCTTTCTGCTGTCCACTCCCTCTCTAAATGATCAATGTAAGCAGTGCCCATCACTAACATGACCAGTGATCCTTTATGATCTTGCCCTTCCTGAAATCTGCTGAAGTGGTGGTGGCATACAAGGCAGAAAATATGCTCTTGTGCCTGCAGAGTGATGTTGTGGGATACTGGGGTCCTCTGCACCCTGGTCTTTCTTCTAGCTTCATCACCTTAACTTTTCTGCACATGTGGGGCTAAGTAGCTGAAATCACCTTCTCTTCACCAAGTTTGAATTACACTGCTTTCCTCTTCCAGTTGACTTTACCTCCTTAGAACAGGCAACCCAGCAAGTGAAGGTCCTGGGCAATCTGGGGCTTTCACTCAAAACTCCTGTAACTTCCTTGGGGAAATTATCATCATGGCCTGTAATTTGGTCATTAGTTTGTTCGTAGCCAAAACTGAATTTGCCATACTCTTTCTGCTTCACATGAGAGCTCTGGGAGTTTGGTATTGGACCTTCCTTGCCTATACCATGGTCTTAAATGACAAAATAACACTTAAAGAAAAAATGGAGAGTTTCTTTTTTTTTTTTTTTTCCCTGAATAAATGATCTTCCATGAAACATATCCAAAAAAATTCCAGGAGGCACGCTCTTTTTTGAGCCATCACACCCTATAGACCCAGTGATTTTCTTCTTCTGAGAAACTGAGGAGGCTTTCCTTCTGCTTTGCTTCACCCTTGCCTTCCCCTACAGCCTCTATTTTCCCTCTTGTATTATTACCTTAAACAATGCCTTTTTGGAAAGCATACTCTATCTAAAGGTGCTTTGTTAAAAAGCAAAACAAAAACACAAAACCAACAGTGAATAACAAACTTCCCTCAAATTCCCACAGAAACAAATAAGATGACTTTGAAATAGGAAAGCATTGGCACATGATGCCACTGAGCCCAGATGTTACAGCCCAGGTAAACCACAGTTGCCCTCCAGTTGATCTGCGACTTACATTTTACCTACCATTTGATGCTTTTCCATTGAGCCCCAAGGTTTCCAGACTCAAGTACCAACATCCACAAAGACCAGCTAATTGGCAACAAGAGATCAGAGTGTGTGCAACAACCATGCTCCCTCTGCTTCCTCCCTCCATGTCTTGGTATTCCAAAGGTGATAAATTGGGCCAGGGTTCTCAAGGAAGGTGGCTGCAGGGAGAAATGCATATTAGAGACTGTATGTTCATAAACACATAGACAAAGGGAAGCTGAGAAAAACCCTACTGAACAGGAGAAAGCAGTGTATACTAGGATTAGTTTTTTCCAAAAACTGAGGGTTTTCTTTTTCCCCAGGAACTGCTGTTCCTTCCCCTTCAGCCCTCATGAGCTTCCTGGGAAGAAGCAGGTGCCCCATCTGCACAGGTTAGCTGCACGCCTCTTGCTAACCCTTAAACCTTTCACAGGCAAGAGACAGCTGAGCTCTCTGTTCCAGGCAGAACCCTGAAAATCCCTCTTTCTCTGCAGCATTACTCCCAGCTGATTATTTTATGGTGGGTATCAGCAAAATAACCATGCTGTGGGAAAGAAGCCTCTTTGTGCTGCTCAGTGGTCATGAAGGACAGACAGACAGGGGGTCAAGGGAAAAAGCGTGTCTAGTCCTTTCTCATTTCTTTTGAAAACCATACATGACTTTCAATGCTACAATATTTGGAGACTATGTTTATAGTCTTACCTTTGGAAAGACCTTAGGCTTAGTGGATTTATTATATTGTTGTTTCTAGAGGAATTTCTGTGTTTTAAATTGTCCTCTGGGCCCAGGGCTATATAAAATGCTCAAACACTTTCATTGTGTTCTGGTGATTATGTATATGTATTATTTTTTTTTTAATGTCCTGTCACATCTGCAGTGTTGATATCACAACACCTATTTTTCCAGACGGATACTCCTGGGTAAAGTAGTTCATGAGAAGATCACGCAGCACAGACAATTTGTGTGCAGGCGGTTGTATACGACCTTCTCTGCATTGTCCTACCAATGACCCCTTTGGTAATCAGGCAGAAATCATGTTCTTGAAGAGTGGGAGGTATTACTGCTTCCATGCTGGCCTGTTCCTGGGCCCCCACTGCACAGACATTGCCAACAGTAACAAATTGCTCTGAGTTATGAGCAGCAGCTTAGTGATGTGGACTAGTTATTTATTAGAGAGGGAACTAAGACATCAGTAAAGGGTAAAAGAGGGAATAAAAGAAAAAATCCCAAATCAAATGAAATGAAGCTGCCTCATCTAGCAGGCTTCACTCAAAACTGATCTCCTATTTATTGCTTCTGGATCACACCTTATTTATCTAATGGGGGACCACATGCAGAGTTTTGAAAGTAAACCCCTCACAAATAAAGAAATGTCCTCAGGGCCTGTGGGTAAAGATGACAGGGTTGGACTAAGCTGCATTTCCAGAGGTGGTAAATCATTGTTTTATTGTTCCTTTAGCCATACTTTCCTAGGTGTAAACCTGGTTGCCTTGCTCAGAGGCACCTTTCAATTTAAAGAAGTGTGATAAAAATAAGGAACCTCCTCCCGTGCACCTGAAAGAAGAAGGCAGATCTAGAAGATTGAGGGCCCCAGCTGGTAAAAGCCAGGTCAATGGAGGCCACTGGAGCAATGTTGATTGCCACGAGCAGAAAGCCAGGACCTGTGCTTGTTTTGACTTCAAAAAGAAACTTCTAAGTTTAATGCCATGGGTCTATAATGGGGAGGTTTCAAAAATGGGAGAAGAGCTGTCCTTTATAGTGGATAAAAGCTGCTATTTGGATCTACCTAACCACTGTGGGGAGCGTGTCTCCACGACCGAAGTTTCCAATAAAAAAGGAGATGAGCTTGATTCAGGTCAATCATCTCCTCTCCAACAAAAGCACCATGTGAAGACCCTGGGCATCAGTGAAGCTTTCAATTAACAGCTTTGTCAGGTCTCAGACTGTATCCATAGGGACTTGCTGCTGAGGCAGATCAAAACTATACGATGCTCACCAGTTTGCCACCTGTATGCAAGGCAGTGGCTGTGCATGTCCTCCATAGGACAACCACTAGCAAACCACTTACTTATGAAATTATTAGTTCTCTTAAAAAAGTAATTAAATTGCTTTTTTAATTATAAAATTTTGAAATATGGGATTCTCTTTTCCTTCTCCCCTTTCTCTTTTCTTTCCCCCCCATTGTCTCTTTTGCTGGATGTAGTGTAAAAAGTGAACTTTTTCAATTTGCTTCTTTTTTCCTCTCCCTGATGTTTTAATATTTCTTTGGCTTTGGAGGTGTACTGATCAGTCAAAGTAAAAACTGTTAGATCCTGGATATGTTTCACTCACCAAAAAAATAAAAGTCCAGGAAAGAGGGAGAAAGCTTTTCCAAGTGTTTCACAAGTACAGCTCCCCAAAAGAGCTGAAAAGAATGTCTGGTGAGACCTGAAAACTGGAAATAACATTGAAAGTCCAGCTGACACCTGAAATGGCACTTCTGTTGTTTGGCCACCAAGAGCAGCAATGCACAGGATGCTTCTCACCACCTTGTGAGCACACATTGAAAATTTATGGGAAGCTGCAGCCTTTTCAGTCCAACGTAACAGACTTTAGCACTTTTGTAATAGACATCAGTAACAATGTGTTTAAATCCACCCAAAAATCCCAAAGCCATATCAGCTTTGGAATGGAACAGAGGAATTTCATTTTTCTTTACTTTCACTGCTGCGGCAGACAGCCTTCCTCCCTTATGAGGTAATTTAATTTTCACATTATGCTTTATGGGATATCCTTTATTTACCTAATGCTTTCCTGTCGAGTCTTTTCAGACTATGAATCTTGTATATTTTATATACACAAAGGTGACTTTTCCTTCCTTTAATGACCATGGCTTATCAGTGCAGGCAACCGATACAGGACTCATAAATATGTCACTCTTGCATTTGCAGCAGCCCCTTCTGCTTCGTAAGACTGTTTCTTGCTGCTTGCTCCTCCCTTTTTCTTGCTGCATCTCCATGGTGTGCTTGTCCCCTAGATGCTGCTGAACTCACCATTGGCTGGTATAAATAAATCACTGATTTAAGCTATAGGTGAAAATCATTGTGAAAAGAGCACACAGAGGAATGTAATACAAGGTCAGTGGAGCCAGCACCTTCCGACTCCAATTAAATATTTCCTGTAAGCCAGTGCCAATTGTGCATCTTGTAAGAACATTTGAAAGCAGGAGCTTGAACTCTAAGGGACCCTCTCGCCTTGAAACCTGTTTCCTGTTTAACAAGATTTAACAAGTACAACCAAACATGCGCCATCAGCAACAAAAGTCATTGTAAACGGCTCCAATGTGCAAAGGTGCTGGGTTTCCTCTCAGTCCCGAATGTCTACTGACCCTGCCAGGCCATCATGGGGTGGCTGTGGTGGGGTGGCACAGTGCCCTGATGTCACAGGACCGGTGTAGGCTCGGCCATTTTCCTGAGAGGTGGAAGGAAAGAGGGAAAGGACAGCCTTTTCCAAAAGAGTCAAAGCTTCTTGGGTGAAAGCTTCAAGGCTTGGTCTCACTCTCCCTGGAGTTTTCTACAGATGATGTGATAACATCTACTCTGTGCTACTTGCTTCTTCAGCTCGATACACAGCCTTGCTGCTTATGAGATACCTTGAAGACATCACTGTGGTCAAAGACATTGCTGTGGCACGCTGGAGCCCAGGTTGAGCTCCCTGCTCAGGCAGAAAAGAGGCCCAAAGCAGAGATCAACCACTTCCAGACTTTGGGTGTGCAATCAGATATGATGCCCAAGGTCATGAGACCCCCAAATTTTAGGGAGTCTATAAGCTGCCCATTTCTGGCTGTAAATGCAATGGAGACACTGCAAACACGCTCAGTGTGGTAAGCTACAGAGAACACAGCGCTGCTTCCTAGAGGGCTGTACAGTGGTAGGAAACATCCATACATGTCTATATACACACTCAAATGCAAAATGCGCATGCATAAAGAAAAACGTGTGTGCATATATATTTATATACAAGTAGCTGGTACAAATTTCTGAGCCCTATGCACGTAACTCATACTAGAAGTTCTTGTAGCTCATTCCCTACCTCTCCCTGCCTCAAAAGTCTTGGGACTTGGGATAAATCCTCCAGGTGCTCCTGAGGTAGCAATAATAACAATGACTAGAACAAAAATCCAACTGGTTTACTGCAAACCCTAGTGGTATTTGCACATCAAGAAATACACATCTGACCAAAGTTTCCAAGTGCATAACCCATGTCTTCCCACTCTTCTACCATTAGCTGTTCCTCCTGCCTGTGCTATACCTACAGTAGCCAACAACCAGGTAAGGGCCTGCGAGCAGGGTGGGAAAGAGCAAAAGAAATGCTGTAAAGTGAACTTTAATGTGATGGAGACAGCTCTGTTCTCAGTACTGCTCACACAGAGCTAAAGACATTTCAGCCATGGATGTTAAAATGAGCATAAGTTTCTTTAAGAAGGTAATGAACTTGATATCTAGGATATACTAGAACAGATTTTTTCATTGTCAAGGAGGAGAGGAAGCTTAGGAATTTGATACGGGCTCCCCAGCTACATGGTAAATGGACTGTCCTTTATTTTAAATCCATCATTATGGGATATAGTTAAAGGTCAGGGAGGACATCAGTTTCCTGAGAATAGTCTCTTCAGCCTTTCTCTGGGCCATGCTCAGCCAGGAGCCAGATCCACCCTCTCCACCAACTGCGACACATGGTGTCAAAACAAGAGGCTCATGCCTTGAAGAAAGATCTCCTTGAGATGTCACTCAAATTCAAGATGTGCTGACATCCCTGCCCTATGGCTGAGGAGCAGATGCCCCATCAGGGCCTCTGGGATGGTCTTCCTTACTCCACAAGCTGCCCATGACTCTTCCCCACTACAGTTTGTCTCCTCCCATGCACCACGTCTGGAGTTCAGCCTTTCTGGTGCTGCCTGGGACCTGGCAGACTTCTCAAGCCTGGACACATGCACTGGGAGTGAGCAAGAGCAATGCATAAAAAAGAGAGTTCAGACAACCAGCTTTTGTAGGAGCAGGTGCCTGAGGGCCTATTCGTATCTGCCATGTGCTGCCGGTCACGACAAGATGGGCACCAGCTGCCAGGAGGTGGCTTCACCACAAGGGACATGGACAGGATCTGTGGCTGTGTTTGCACAGCAGCTTTTACTGACTGAGACTTTCCTGACCACATCTGCTGCATGGGGAAAGCATTCACCTCCTGGAAAGCTGAGAAGTGGGCATGTCTGGTTGGTGCTGCAGTTGATGCAAGCCAATGGGTCACTCTGAGGTAGAGCTGGGGTTTGACTGAGATGGGAAGTGCTCCCAGTTTCTCTCATCTAGATGTAGCATCACTTGTTGATGCAAGTAAGTCTACTTTGGTGCCTATGTGCTGAAGACAGGTTGAGAGAGTTGTGGGTTTTCAGCCTGGAGACGAGAAAGCTCTAGTGAGACCTTATAGCAGCCTTCCAGTACCTAAAGGGACCTAAGAAAAAGCTGGAAAGGGACTTTTTATAAGAACATGTAGTGATAGGACAAAGGGAAATGGCTTCAAACTGTGAGAGGATAGATTTAAATTAGGTATTAGGAAGAAATGTTTCCTATGAGGATGGTGAGGCACTGGAACAGGTTGTCCAGAGAAGTTGTAGATGCTCCTTCCCTGGTAGTGTTCAAGGCCAGTCTGGGTGGGGGAACTGGAACTAGATGAAAAGGTCTCTTCTTACCTTTTGGTTTGAAGATGAGACTCCTGGTTGTGAAAAACAACAGTTCAGACATGTAGCTTGGAGGAGACCTGTGCAAAGAGCCCATGTGCAAAGCAGTGACATACAGGAAGACTACACTTCAGCTCCTTGCATAAAAGGGTTTTAATTTACAGTAAATTTGCACAAATGGGCCATAATAGAAATGCTTCAGGCATCATTAAAGTACAGCAGCACCTACAACCTGAAGCTAAGGTGGGTCCTTTGGTTTTAAATGCTAGACATAGCCTCTGAAAGAAGCAGGTCCCAGCCTAAGGAGCCTGAAGCTTCACTAGATAACATGCTCAAGAAGGAAGGAAAGCTGTAGCATATTTCCCTTGTAAAGATGGGAAACTGAGGCATGCTGCGACCCTGTTTTTTGAGAGTGGGACTTGAATTTATACAAGGTATCTGGAGCACAGCTGGCCATTAAAACCAGAAACTGTGCCTTATGTCTCTGCTCAGGAGGAGGAGGGAATGAGGGGACCGGCAAACATTTCCAGACGGACAGTGGAGCAGATTAGTACAAAAAAGGATGCAGATCTCGGCCATTCAGCTGCCAGTAGAAAGGAGGGGGAGTGCGGTTCGGCAGCTGGTGGAGAAACAGGTGCTGAGAAGGTTTCCTGATAGCCGTGCTGTCATCCTGCTTTGAACCCTCTGCTCCTCAGTAAATCTGCCCTCTTGGAAATCTTTCTTCAAAGTTTCATTTCCTCACGTTCCTAAAATAGTTCTTGATAAGTAACTTGTCCTGCTAGTAAAGCGCTTTTGGTTACTTTCCTAGAAATCTATTTTCATATTTTCTCACTGGGCTTCAGCTGTTTGCATTCCCACTTGGAAAAAAACTATTGGTGAAAAAAGAATCCAGCCAAGGCTTAACACAACACGAAGGTGAAATGTTTATATGTAATAGAACCTTGTCTGTCAACTGACTTTCCAAGAAATGCCATAAATTTGTGGTGGCAGATCTTGAACCCAACTAGACATTCTGTAGGAAATACAGACTTCTCACTTTCCGTGGCTTCTTGCAGGGCATTTTGTCTTCAGGCTACAGACAAAAACGATGGAATAAAGCAGAGGTGGTCAAGCTGCAGTTTTTAAAGCACAAGGAGCCCTTGTGCAAGGCAGGTGCTCTGCCCCTTCCAGTTATCTCACTGGAGTGGTAGTGGAGCTGCACTGGCAGAGGGCTTCTGGGCAAACCCAGGTGCTGGGGGAAGCAAACTGGCAGGGACTACTGGGACAAACACAGCTAAATCACTTCGTAACCCAGTCCACACCCAGATCATCCACACCCCATAGGAAAGTGGTGGGGAAACACTGCTATCCCCAAATAGTGAACTTCTGCCAGAACTCCTCCCTCAGCTTTCTTGGTGCCGATGGCATTGTATTGTCTCATAGCTCTTACCTGGAAAACGTTTTGACACATAGCTATGAAGGTTTGCGTGGGGGAAAGTTGGCCATCCTTCTTTGTAGGGCAAGTGTTTTCAGAGACTCATAGTAATGTGAGAGCTCAGGACTACCATAGGATGGGTGTGCTGGAGGGAATAAAAGTTTGTGGGTGGGGGCACTTGGCTGTTTGTGATCTCTTTAGGTGAATTAACTACCATTCCTTATGGCAAGTGCAGAAGTCTCTGTATAAAAAGCCACAATAAGAGAATGAGAGGTAATCTTACTGCGATGGCACCAAAAAGGGACAAAGAGTTTGCCCTGGAGTGACTTGGATGCATTATGTTAGAAATGGGTCATCTGAGGCAAGCATGCAGGGGAAAAGGCTCTGCTCTTGAGTGTAAAGCTCAGACAGCAGCTTAGTAACTTCTGTGGCCTGGGAAACCAGAGATCAGAACTGTTAGTTTTTCTTCTGAAAAAAAACCAGCTGATTTTGGGTGTCTAACAGCAGATGAAATAACTAGTGCCAATTCTGAGGCTGTCATTAAAGACACCTGTTTTCACGTGATGTGCCAGGGCTGTTTTGTAGGGTGACAAAGGCAGAATGAAAAGTGTGCTAAAAGGGGCTTTCTACTGACAACCCTGCTTTTAATTCCTCAGCAGCATGGGGCAAAACTGAAAGCCTGATGTGGACAAGGGCTGCCTAGAGTCCTTGGGACAATTTAATCAGCCTGTCCACCAGCCCTAGTAGCGTTTTCTTCTAGGAACCTCTTGGCAGTCTGGATGAGCTATTCTGGTGTTACAGCCTGCTCACAGTTGCCATCTATTTCAGGGACCTTTTTCCTCACTGTGTGAAGCCACACATCTATTTTGGGATGGAGAAGGGCCCCTTTCCTTCAGAGAGAGTGGCTGGGAAAAAGATGCTGCCCCCCACAACAGATTCAGCCCTCCTGATGCTGGTTCCCTAACCAGACCAGATGGCTGTACCATCTTTCCCAGGCAACAAGCAAGGGATGTGTGTGTGCACATGTGCAGCAGGTCTGGAGCACCTCGGCATCTCCAGGAAAAACATGATGATCTGTGTCTGGCTGTGTGGGTCTGGTGTTTTGATGAGGAAGCAGAAGCAGTGCCCAGTCCTCTGCTCCTGTTGCAGGAAGACACAGGGCTCTTCTCAGAAGAGACATGGAGACATGGAAAGAAGCTCACAAACTTTAACAATATCCCTTAATCGATAGGTCATCACAGTGTAGCTGCCTCACTAGCAAACAGCATATTTCTGTTTGATTTTCATGTATTTCTTCCCACTCAAGTCTGACACAAACAAAAAACACGGCCCCCAGCTTAGCCCAGAGGTGACCTCTGGGCAATACAGGCTCAGAAGTACCCAAACTGCACACACCCTAAACATAGACAAGCATTTTTCTAGAGTCAAAAAATCTTTTGTGTGGGTTTGCAGCAACATACAGGCATTTGGGAGGGAATCAAACAGGAACCAAGACAGTAATTACTCTAGCGTGCATCAGAGCTTAACAAAATAGCCCCATACTGTGCTTCACTCTCTGAGCTCAGACAGCTGCCCTGCAAGAAAAAGTAATTTATCTGGGATCAGAGAGATTCACCATCCCATAGGTCAAACTAGAAAATCACATTAATTTGGCCTGACCAATCACCATCTCATTTTGGTTAATGGTAGTTTCTCATAGTTTCTCATTGAGTGTCACAGCAGCACAAGAAGGCTCCATCCCAGAATGCACCTAGGATTGATACTTAAGTCATCTAAGAATTTCAGTGTTTCAATATTGAACATATAAACATAAGTGTTCTATAATTTCCCAAGTTAGTGAAGATGGGGTGCCTAGTGACACAGGGGGTTCCTCACTGGTGCCCAAATACCATTACGAATGTTTGTTCCCACCTCTCTTTACCCTAATAATTGCAGAAAAGTGAATCAGGAAAGTCTGCAGAAATTACTCAATTTTTAATGTATATTGCACATATTAAACATGCATAATGAAGAAAATTTAGAGTCACCAAAGCACAATTTCCAGACTTGCGTCATTAAAAAGCCATTTAGCTTCGTAGTTCAAGGTTAAGTTTGTTCCCAGAAGGTGAGGTAATTTAGTAAAATAATAAAGCTCCCATTAAACAAACCCCATAATAGAAATGAGCCTTAGCGGTTGCAAAGGAAGGAAACTGTAACTTCTGTCAAAGCACAGGGATGAGATTAGCGTTAATAAAGCATTCCTCACAAAACAGAATGATAGTATATGGGGGAAGGCACATCCAACTAGCTCTCATTTCCACAACATTTCCTCTCAGATATGGGCTTTTTAATTAGCCATCGGAAAGAAAACTGAAAGTGTACTTTCTCCTTCTCAGTTTCTCCCTGACTATTAATCTCTGTGCTTAAAACAGTGCCACTAGTCCATCTTATTGTTGTTAGCTAGTGGAGACGTAAAAGGACTACATTCATATTCCTTATCGCAGCCCAGAGGTATTTCCTTTCTGTTATGAGGAGTATTTTGATTAGTTTTGGCTGTGTCTGCAGGGAAGACACGGTTTATATTTTCCATAGCTAAAATAATTTCTAGAAATAAAGGTTCGTTCCAGCACTCACTGGTATTTATTGATGGGGTTTATTTGCTCAAAGCATTTCATTGCTGAGCTACATCCATTCCTTTCTTAACTCCTCTTGGTTTCATTATGAATTTTGAGGCAAAATATTGATAACTGAATTGTTTCTGGAGCTGGTCGCTGATTTTCAATTAATCATATATTTGTGGAATGTAACTTTTCTCCCCTGCAACTGCACTGTCTACCGGCAGACGTGGATCATTGCTCGTTTGCAGAGCCAGAGAGGTTTCTGTTGGGAGGAATCTTAGAGGTCTACACAGTCCTTTTTTTCCCCCTATGTCTTGCCTTCCCCTAATGTGATTAACCTGCTCTTAAAAACACTCTTTTCTGGCAGACCTTTAAGGTTGCCTATACCTTTGCCAAATGGGTAGCCCATCACTTTTGTCTGCTAACAGAGAAAAAAATTATTCCTTTTCTCTTTGCAGCAGCCTAATTTATATACCTGAAGACCCACTTACTTTTTCCTTCATCAGACTGGGCAGCCAGTTGGAAAAGCTCCCTAGCAATCATGATCATGGCAATTTAGGATGATGCAGCTCTGTGGTTCCCTGTGCCTTCTTACCACATGGAGGGAAAGGAAAGAGTAATGTTCTTCTTCCCCTCTGTGAAAGAGGAAGATGTAGTGGCTGGGCTGACAAACCTCAGGTAAGAGCCATGACAGCACTCAAAGCCCAAAAGAAGATGGTTTGCAACAAACTTTGCTACTCGCTTGTTGCTAAAGCCTCACCACAGAGAGAGGGGAAAAACAATCTGGTGCTCCACAGGTGTACAGGTTTTGCTTGAGGGAATTGGTGGGAAATGTAACCCAGTTTTGAGTGTAACAGGCATAACACATGCACACTCACACTTTTATTCTTGAGGCTGCTAATTCTGCATGACTAAATTAGCTGAGGAAACCAGATTTGAAAAATCAAATGCTGGCATGGGTCCCACTGGTTCAAGGAAAAACAGGGCTGTGTTCTGCTTTGGGTTATCTTTTGTTTCACTCACAAACTTGAAGTGAGTAGAAGTTTTAGGAGTGCTAACTGGGGATCGGCACAAGTCTAAATAATTTTATGACCGATTGTATTGTTTTGCATGTGGAAAATTTAAAAAAAAAAGAATACCAGCAAACCCTCACCCAAACAATAGCAAATGGCTCCCTGATTCATGGATTCCTGTCACCTCAGACATTTCCTACTTTGGCAGCCTGTGAATATGTCTCACGATGAAGGATCAGGGTGCACTTCACTGTGAGTTTTTTTTTCCTGGAACTGTAATTAAGGTCTCCAACTACTTTTACTCTCTGCAGTTGCTGTTACCCAAAACCATACAGCTCAGGGTTTTGCCTGCTGTAATGCCGCGGGCTTGTTATGTATAGCAGCCCCCAGGGCAGCTTCAGTCTCCCAGACGAGCCATTGCAACATCTCACAAGCATCTCACAAGGCAGTCAGAGATGCAATGTTCTGCACCTCGGGGCTGTGGAAGGAATTATCAGCACCCAGGGCTGACATCAGCTCCTGGGAACCTAGACAATTGTTGCCCAAGCCACCCAACACTTCTCTTCATCATCTGGTATCACCAGTCTCCATAGACTGTGCAAGAGCAACTATTTTGGTGTAGAGGTAGTTACATAATGTGAGCTGACCTCTTATTTATGGCAGGTCTAGAGCAAGTTCCTTCCACTCTTGTAGCATATGCCTCAGAAGAGCCTTTGTCTACTGCAGAAATCTCTCTGTGCCTTACAATCCAAGGAAGCAATAAAAAAGGTATCTAAAAAACATGGTGACAGTGCACACTCAGCAGTGCTTGAAATCAAAATAAATTCTTCAGCAAAAAACCTGATTTTCCCGCCCTGGAAAAAATTCCTGATCCCCAGTTTCCCAAAATGCCATAGCAAAACATTATTATCTTGTCTCTTCCTATCGCCAGCATGTGTCATTGAAATGGCCTGAATGAAGCTGCTATTTGTAGTGTGTAGCTCAATCAAAACTTGTATCAATGAAACCACTTAATTACTCTTCTTCGGGATATTACGCAGTTGGCTCTTCTGTAGTAGTTCTCCTTGTCAAAGCTGAGATCTCATGACTCACTGTCACAAGGGCTTCTCCTTCCTGCTGGCTGTAATGGTAATTGGCTTGCTACTGAGTCTCTGCTTGCTCCTGCAGATGGGAAGACACCTCCTGTCTTTGTTGCTGGCTTCAGGAATGAATCAGAAATGATTGTATCAAAATGAAGGTAGCAGGATAAGGCCCTTTTCTCCTTTAAAATGCTGCGGGATGGAGGTAGATAAACTTTCTTATACTATTCATTAACATTCAATTGTTTATCAAATAGCTGGTTTGGAAACGTTGCTACAGCTTGATTTGGAGACTCCAGAGTCAATGCTGTATTTCTAATAGATGTTAAAGTAGTGTCAGACAGTGCTGTCACCCAGAGAGGTGACTGAGCATTGTGTGTTGCGTCATTTGTAAATTTAACCCTTACTGGAGATTACACCGTGCTTGGGCCATCCTGCCATGTAATCTGATTGAAAAACTCCATTCACAAGCATGTGATTCATGAGTGTCATGGTTTCCATCACTCTCAATTAGTGGGAAACAGATGCTTTAAGCTCTGCAAATGCAAAGAGTGTGTTCCTGAATAGTTCTGCAAGGGGTAGTATAAACAAGCTCCCTTAAAATCATGAAAATTTATTGTTATTATGAGATTCTCCCTTCAATTACATGCTGTTAAAACTCAGGAGCCCACTTCAATTCATACTGAAGGCATTTAAATTTGAATGTATTTAACATGTTGGGTATGGGAGAAAAAAGCAGGAGATGGATTTCTTTATACAGCTTTATTTGGGGGAGGATTCTGTAAGTGCCTGCTGCTGGAAATGGGACATGAGGTAAGGGAGGACTTTGATAGCTCAGTCTAGCAGTTCTCTTCTTACTTCTCAGGTCTCCCCTGTTCTCCATCCTCTACTGTCTTTCTTTTTTACCTACCTTCCTTCTAGGTCCAGTGGAGACCCTTGCCTGCTTGCTAGGCACTGAGGCTGTGTAACGCCTCCTGCGCTTCATCTGAAGCACAGAGTATTGGCTTATAAGCCATCTAGAGAAGGGCTTTTGCTTCAGGTGGGCAGTCAAACTGAAACACAGCTTCTGGAGGAGATCTGCTGCTTTGGTTTATGCTGAATTTTGGAACAGCTCATGACATCTGCTCCATCACAGCTGCTTTCTGATGGCTGGGCAGCTCAGCAAGCCAAAGACAACGGTAGTTTTACCTGTGACACTACCAGAGCCACCTTTCTCACTCTGTCAATGTTTGCTGGCTTTGTCAGTATCTACAGCTTATTCTACTGCATGCTTATTAAAAAAAAAAAAAAAAAAAAAAACACGGGGTCGTTTTTTTATAGGGTTAANTTGTTTTTTTATGAGGTTGACCCAATCCGTCAGTCCATGAACCACCTTTACAAGATGCACATCATGCACACCCACCTCAGCGGTGGTGGAATAGAGCCCAGCAAAGCTCTGCAGGGTGCAGATGAAACAGTCCCTGGCTCACAGTGAGACGAAAGGGTGATAACAGCAGCACCCAGGGAACATTCCCCTTCCCACATACTGCCACCACCTTCTCTCTCTCTTGAAAACACAAACAAGCCAACCCAATTTGCATTTTCATAGCTGGGAGTAAGTGATTACTAGATTAATGAGCACTGCTATTTATATCTAAATAATCACAGTTCTAAACAACTGCTCCGAGGCATCAGCATGGAAGGTAAGATTCTGGGCTATGATTTGAAGGGATTCAGGCAGTGCTTGTCTTCAGGAGGAGGAAAGCACATCTCATCTGAACTACAAAAATACCGTATTTATTTCAGACAAGCTGAGGGAAGCTGGAAGAAGAGAGACATGCGAACAGTGTACGCAGACTTGGCTTGCTTGTTGTAGTATGCTGACCTTAACCCGATTTGTAGTGACTACTTGTGCTAAGCAGCTTCCTTTAACTGTCTGATGTGACAGAACCCTGCTTGGACTTCAGCATCACACTACTGCCCAGATCCATGGGTACCCAGCGTCATTCCACCCAGGCCAAAGCGTGTGAAGAGTCCTTGCAACCCAGCTCTCCCCTCGCTGCCTTTGGCTGAGTTTCTGCAAAGTAAATCTCTTGGCTCAGCGCAGAGCTTGTGAGGCCACTTAAATCTCTCTGACCCCTTAATGAAGTTTTTAAAAGGGCTTCATAAATCTTCATCACTAAGAATTGCTTAAAGCTCTGCAGGGTTTCCTTAGTGGCATTAACCACTAAAACAAGTAGACGGGTTCAGGTATATTTATTGCATTCATCTTCATTATTCCATGGGCTTTTCTTCTTTCTCCTCTTTCACATAAGCTACCGCCGGGAAAGGGAGTGCAGGAGTGGGAGATCTGAGTCAGTAGCGCCTGTCTGGCAGTTTGTAACCATCCACGATGACTACGTCAGATCAGTCCTCTTCCTGGGAACGTTTTCTGCACAGGCAGAAGCTGTATGTTCATCATTTAGCTTTCCATAGTTAAATCATCATACTGTTCCTCATTTGGGAAAGAATCTGGTTTTGCCTATCCTCTGACAACATGCATCAGGTTGCAGTCTGAAAGCTCCAAAAGGAATTAGTTGCCTGACTGCCTTTCTATTTTTTTTTTTCTTGGAATTTTGGTAAGGGCTTTTTGTAAGTAGCATGAGTCTTCTCTGAAATAACTGCCAGCTTGATGGATATGTAAGTATTACAAGGAAAAATACACATTAAAAAAAAAATGTTTACATACCATATATTGTGGTTTCTGGAGTGAGTGTATAGATTCTGTATACTCTGTGTGAGTTGTTTGGTGCTTCACTTCTGGGAAGTGAGGATAGAAAAGGCATGAATGGGGTTCGCATACAAACAGAAAAATATCCCAGTGCAGGTTAAGTCATTGAAATCAGTGAGAACTTATCCTCCTTATGTGATGAGAAGGAGCTCAGAAATAGCAGATAAACATGAAGTAGCTGAACATATAAGGAAGTTTATATCTCACCATAGTTTAAAGAAATGGCTCTGGGCCTAATCCTAAAGACAACGAGGAACTAAGGGTCCATAGAACTCTTGAAGTGTTGCAGGTCCTTGTGGTCCAACCTGGCCCAGCCAAGCTTAGGCCACCCCATTCAGTCACAAAATCACACTTTCATGAGCCAGATTATTTTTGAGGGGAATTTTTCATTAGGTATTTTGTTCATGCCATCAAGATACAGTAGAGTGCCATGGAAGTGCTCCTTTAGAGCTACTGTGATGTTGTTTTATTTTAAATTTATTTGCATTACAAGAAGGCCTACTAACCTCAGGGAGGACCAGAACAGTGCATGCGGAGCAGAAAAGAAGCAGCATGTTTGCATGGGGAAACAAAGTCTTGTTGAAGTCTGACACTGAAGTCTTCTTTCTACCAGAAGTATTGGTCATCAACAGCAAAATCTTTTATGTCGCTTGTCTAGGTCAAGACTGGAAGAAAAAATAATGGCTGGTGAACACTGTGGAGGCTCAAAACCCAGACTGTGGTGTGTAAGGTAAGTTATCTGAGGCACTAAAGGAGCGGTCCAAATTCACCTGAACTGTTTTCTCTTCCATTGACTTTAGTGGGTTCTGGCTGATGTCATGCTGTGATGCTGTCACACGTGAATAAATCAGATGATTTCTTTTAATACAGGGAACTGTAGGATGAGTTATATGATGTACTGTGTTGTCTGCTCTAGAATGCATTTAATAATGTGCTAGGAACACACTTTTACCCTAATGGAGAAGAGATTAGATATTATCTGATTTCCTGTATACTAAAGGATATGCAAGTTTGCCCAAGTGCTTACATAGCTCTATTCAAAAATGCAAATTAGGTTGTAGCTTTTGAGTTCTCAAGAGACAGAAATCACAGGCAGATGACAGAAGAAATCAGAGCCACTATTGCCTGAGGTCCATGGAGTGGCAGGAAGTTGGAGAGATAAGAAAAGAGATTTCAGCAAGTGACTCATGGCCTGTGCTTTAGGAAAAGATGGAAGAACCTCCAAATCCTGACCAAAATGACCCAGCAGAAGTTCTTACTCAGTCCTGAATCACATACATGGCTTGATCCTCGGCATGTAAGCTGTGATCAGAGACATGCAAGGGAATATAGCTGAGGTATGTAGGTGGCTGTTGCCCTGTGGCCAAGGCTTTGTCCCTGACTGTATGCCTGCTCCTAACCCAGTCCATCTACTTTTTCCACTGACTGAAAGTTAGCCGTCTAAATAAATGTCTTTAAGGATACGGGGCTCATGATCTACCCGGGGCTTTGCTGTGTTACACTGTGTTTCTCCATGATAAAATTTACAGCACTGCAAATCTCTAAAGAAAATGAACAAAGTTGGGGTAAGAAAGCAACTCTGATCCAGCCTTTTTGTACTGCTGGGATTTGCAGCAGAGATGCTACAAGGCTACAAAAACAGCCAGGAAAGGCAAAGTTTAAGTTCTTACAATGAACTGTCACACCATAGCCCCGTGATACGCTGTCTTTGACAGCTAAGCTCCTGCCCCAGATGTTTGTTCCCACCTCTGGCCTGCAGTTTGTCACCTTCTCAGCTGTGCCAAACGAACTGCATGTGGAACAGTGCTTAAATCAGAACACTGAAGTGATGGAAGTTAAAAATAAACCGTTTGTGGGAGGAGAAGAGGGAGAGCTATTTTTAATTGTAATTGTTTCAATGGTCTTTCTTCCAGTGTGGTCCCACAGGGAATTCCATTAACACACTGGGAGAAATCAGCGTCTAGCTGTGCTGGCACTGGAGTGACCCCTCTGTGCAGAAGAGTCCCTCTTGGCCAAAGGAGAGGATTTCTTAAGCCAGGATTGCACCTTCTAATGTGCAGAATTACACCATCCTTACCTGTGTCAAACTCAGACCCAGGTCTTCCAGGCTCTCTGTTTGTTATTCTGTCTCCTAGACACTCGTAGCATTCATTTTTAAGAGTATTGTATGCAAGCCAGCATTATCTATAAAAACAAATAAAGAGATATTAAGGTTTTTTCCCTTTTTTATAAATTCCTTATACTCATTCTGAATGTTAGCTTCCTCCACAATTCGCTATGGCATGGCTAGATGTCACCCTTTAAAATATATTCAAATGTAAAATGCACAGTAAACCAAGAATAAAAAACATCAGAAGAGATGCAAAAAAGTGGTTTATTTAATTAAGTCTGTTACATGATTGACAAAGAAAATATTTGTATGTTCCTTAAATAGCATAAAAAGTTCAAGGAAAAACATCTGAAATGAGTTCAAAAGGTTGCAGTGCAGCTATGATTTGGCAATTCAGAGAATAATTCAGTAACTTGCTTTTGTTTCGGTCTTGGTCATTTCTGTACTTTGATGAGCTTTGCTGTGAGTGAGTGAGTTATCCGTGTAGAGACCTGGTTATGCCTTACAGGTCAGACACCTCAATGATTTACTTCTGTTTGAATATGAAACACATCCACTTGCATCCCAGTGCTTCTACTCGATTACTCCAGAAAGTCATGTAAAGTATAGACAGTTTCCAAACTGCTGTAAAGTTTTGAAATAAGTAATTAATAACTTTTGTGTGTGTGTGTGTTATTAACTTTATTAAATGCTTTCTGTGATATTGACTGAGTTTCAAGGCGCTTTCCAGCAAAACAGAGCAGTACTTTAAATTCTAGCACATGGGAAAATGAAATAGTATCCCGAGTCCCAAATGATGGCATCCTCCTTCAGGCTCCTGATCCATGTGCTGGATCACACCAATTCCTGGAAACTTGGGTGTACAGGCAGGATTTAAATTTAAATTACTAGACTTAGTATGTTTAGTATGTCCTTCAATTCTCTTCTAATAAAGAGAGCCAAGGGCATAGTGAGTTAGTTTCATAATTAAATGATATAATTATCTCATGAACTCTGTACAAATTACCTCTTCTCTGTATTGTTTTTGTAGGGTATTGTTTTTCTTGAATAATATGGCACATATCCAGTTTATATTGCAGTCAATAAATTACCCCGGTTTATAGCTCAGTGGCCCACAAATGAATAACTGACATCCACAAAAATAATTAAGTCATTACCCTTTTTAATATTGTCAGTACTCTTCATTTAGATCATTAAGATTATTTTTAATTATTGACACATTTCCCTAAAAGCATCTTTTTGCTTTTTTTTTTTTTTTTTTTTTTTTACCAAGAGGTAAGCACAGATAATCTACTTTGCTCAGCTTTTAAGAAATCTGTGATTCTAAGGTTGACACTAGAGTGTAATGATGTAAAGGAAATTGCGTTTTATTGCATTTTAATTGAATAGGTCAACTTGTGCAGGCCTTTCTCCAGCAAAACTCCCACTGGAGCTTGGTCCTTCATCATTAGACGTTTTTACTTCTTGACCTTTACACGGCAGTTTTCTGCTTTCAAACAGAGAACTAACAAAATAATTGAATCCATTTAACGGTGTATTTTTGACATTCAGGCTGACAGATACTGGGAAGCATTGTAATGCTGAATACTATAAAGGATACGTGTTGTTATTCCTTTTAGGAAAGTGTAATTCTAGGTGTGCTGGATTGTACTTTTACGCAAAGAGCTGGGTGAGTTCAGGGCAGCCCTAGAGCCAGCCCCAACCTCTGTAATCCCATGGAGTCCTTGACCATAGCTCCATGCCTGCTTTGGTGGTATGGACCCAGGGCACTACTTCTTCCTTGTGTGGAGGAAGAGCATTCCTAAGTCCTGCTGTCATCCCAAGGTGCAGGGGCTGGGGTGCACACTCCATCTTCCAGGCAGGCTCTTCTCCCCTCACATTGCACCCGGGTGATGGCATCCCCTTTGCTACCACGGCTCTGGACTGCTGCACCCACTTGCTGACTCCAAACTTTTTTCTGTTCACTTAAAAACAGTCACAGAGCCCTGAATGGGATTGGACCCATCAACACCCCCCTTCCCATCCACTTAGTGTTTCTCTCCAGTTCTACCCTCAATCATAACAAAATGGCCACCATATTCTTCTTTTACCATAATAATGCTGGCTATATCCACAATGCCCAGAAGATGTGAAGAATTCAGCTATGATACTGACATTTAAGTTTTACCCAAGCTCGTCTAGGGTGGGTCCCACTCATTTGATCCAATCCTGTTAAATTCAGGGGGCCTCCTTTTCCAGCTAAGGTTTAATTATTTGCTTTCCAATACTCCCCATACATTCATTCTAGTCAGCTCTATGCTCCTCAAGTCCAAATGCTGAGCTTTGGTTAGAACATTTCTGAACAGAACATTTTAAACTTTCTAGTAGCTACAGCTCATGCTTTTAGTTTCTCATCTCTACGCTTATTAGAGGAAACACTTGTGGAAGATGCGTCACCTTCTGGACCTCAGAGGCACATGTAGTTCCCAGCAGGCAGAAGCAAAATATGTTTTTACATTTCTTGCAAGCAGAAATGAAGTTAGTTTGTTTGGAAAACTCCTGCTAAAGGAAATGTCATTCAACAATTCTGTTGAAGCTATCAAAAGCAAAACCAAACAGATTTGAAAACTTAGCACAGGTCACAGGCACGGTTCATGAGATGATTAATCACTAATCTTGTAGGTAATAAGAACTAGAATTAAACTACAGCTTAAATTCTGGTTTTAGGCTGAAGTACATCCCCTTCCAGTTCCATGAATGAGATACCTTGGAGCATATTCGTCTAAGCCCCTAAAAAGTTCAAAACTCTAAACCCAAAGCACAGACAGTAATTTAAGCCAGTTCAGGCACTGTTGCTTTCTCTGTAGTGTAAGTTTCTCAGTTTCTGGTGTCTGAGCAGGGAGGAGGTACCGAGGTACTTGCCTTCTGGTCCAGAAGGTGATGGACCTTTCCTACCACCCCAGGTGTGACCCTGTCACCATATCGAAAGAGAGGAAAATGCAAACCACTTTGTCTGCCCTCTCAAAGTCAACTTTGTTGTTAATTTTTCTCAAGTTGTTTTTCTTCTTTAAAGGGTTAAATAATTCCAAAAACAGCATGAAAATGTTTATTGTGGTTTAATGGGAATGTTTTGACAGATCTGAGCTTTTTTGGAGGGAAGGATTTTGGCTTAGTGTAGAAGTTGAAACACTTTGATTTGTGTGATGTTACCTAAAGCTGTGGTTGCCACAGATGGGTTGGTGGTCTGTGGGGAGCAGTACTGTGTAGGATGTCACATTAGGGACATTTGGGGAAAAGCCCAGAATAGCTAGAGGAAAGCTCTTGAGCCAGCTCAGCCCTGATGTGTTTTGCTCTCCCAACACTCCCAGGGCTCTGATAATCCACCTCTATTGGATTTAGCTGTAATGCCATGAGATGCTACCCCTGTAACTGCTCTTGTCCGCCTTTCTGCTGGGGTTGCTGGTGCCCAGAAGTAAGAGCAATGTAAGATTGTAGGGCTGTGCAGGCCATGGAGACAAGATCTGCCATCCTTAGTGTCCATGCAACAGAAAGACATCTGCATTGGACAGAAGCATCGTTAAACCTGGCAGAGCCTGATACAACACGGGGAGCATCTACGTTACTTTTACTGTTATCAGATTCATTACGATGGTATGATAGTTACTGAGTTAGTGCTGATGGGGTTTATTTGAGGCCAACATCTTCCAAGCTGTGACTGCAGAAAGCTCTGCATTAGCTACCTAAATATTCCTCTGGGGTTTGGGACAGGATCTGCTTAAAGCTGACTTGGTTAAGCTACAACTGTGACTTGCAGGGCTGAGTGGCAATTCTTATGGCTAACCTCAGAACTCATCTGTTAGCAAGGTTTGTTGCTTCAACAGGTATTCCCGTGGAGGTCTGTGGAACTTCTGGCTCTTTGTGCTTTGGTCATTGTGAATGAGGATGAATTCCAGATGAATGAGTAGCTTCAGAACACTTCAGGATCTGCATAATCAAGCAGAGACGCAGAAGCGGGGCTTCATTTTAAGCTCTTAGTCACGTATACTTGCATCAGTGTATGATTCACTGTCAGAAAAGACAACCTGCAGAAATGTCACTGCAAAGAAAATGCAATGTTACAAGGCTGAAACAAGCAAATATATGTATATCTATTGTTCTGCATTATTTCAATAATGATGAATATTACAGTTGTGTGCAGCCAAATTTTAGTAAACACTAAATGCCCGATCCAGATACCATCCTGGTTACGAATGGATGTTACTAGCAAATTCCTGAAGTTACCCTGTAATATTGTTGCATGGTATTATGTTCAGAGTTCATTGAAAAATGTCCAGGTCCTTTTTTTTCTTCCTTGGAAACAGTACTAACAGTACTTACTGTACAGTCTGCCATAACGCAGTCTGCCACCACATTGATTTACTCTGAGGACTGGTTACTTCAGAAAAAGGCTCCTAACTCTATCTGCACTATGAATACTGAAGAAAACCCCAGTAACATTGGAATTACATCTTTAAATACTAAAACTATTGTGCCAATCAAGGATGATAAATTAAGAAATTATGTGTGTAATGTGTATGGAAAAAAGTGTAAGAAATTATTACAGCATGAAAGAAAATCCTTACATATATCAGACTACACTAATTGTTGCTCCTATTAGTCCAACAGGAATTAAAATAGTTGACTTCTCCTTAAAATTCAGTCATCTGTGACATTTTAAAACAAGTCAATAACAGCAGTGGACCAACACATAAAAGCTACCTAGCTAGAAGCATCTTTTGGGACAATCGGCTTTTTAATTGACCTTTTAATTGTTTGAACATACTAATGTCCTTTAATAACTAATTATAAATTTAAGACAAATAGCAAAAACGGCTGCACAAACCCAACCTTTTCCTGAAGTAATCGAAAAGTGCGAATTATTTGCACAGTCTCTTTGGTCCGGGAAGAGTAAGCGAAATGGATAAACACTGCCAGTGATGACATGAACGAAATGGAAATTGCGGTGTTCACAAGCCGAACGTATATATTTATACTTTTAACTGCTAATAGAGTACTGTGTCCGCGAAGCCATTAACCCCGGGCGGCGAACGAAAAAAAAAAAAAAATTTAAAAAAGGATATGAAAAGCAAAAAGGGAAGGAAGGCGTTTCCTCCTCCCTCGGAGGTGAATTAACAGCATCTCTTATCTGTGCCCCGGTGGGGATGGGACCAGCTTGGCCGGGACCTGCCTCCGCGGCTCCCTCCGAGCCCTTGGTAAATCAAAGGAAGAGAAAAGCCGGCGTCTGCGGGGAGGTGCGGGGCAGGGGGGATGGGGTGCGAAGGCAAAGCAAAGAAGGGGTGTGTGGGGAGTATTGCACATTTTGCCTGTCGGCGGGGCCCCACAAGTCTCGTCGGAAACCTCTCCTCATCTCCTCAGTCTCTATCCTACCTCCCGTGCTCATACCTTCCCAGGCAGGAGCCATCTACCTACTTTTTATAGCAGCGAGGAGCAAGGATATTAATAGGCTACCTAATTACTCCGAGCTGTTAACTCTGAAGTCTCTAATTCTGTGATGTGGTTGTTTTGATTTGTTTTTCCATCCCAGTAGGACTTGGATTTACAGAACTGGTCAGACTTGCTCTGGAAGATGTTATTTTTAAGTTTTAAAATCAACTTTCATTCCAAGCAGAAACAAAGCCCCCAATTTCTGACATTTCTCACGAAAGCAGCAGAAAGCAGAAAACATTGTTAGTTCGGATCAAGAGAAGCGCTTTGCTTAGCTAACATTGCGATTTTCGTTGGGTTTTGGTTTGGGTTGTTTTGTTTGTTTTGTTTCGTTTCGTTTCTTTTTTTTTTTCTTTTGGCATCTGGTCTCAGACATTTCGGTAAGGCAGGTAAACGGTGGGGGAAAGGTTCTCAGAAAGGAAGGCGAGGGGTTCCCAACATGCCAACAGACACGGAACGGCTCGGCAGGAGCTCAGCATGGATACGCGTGAAACAGAGCTCCTCCCGCAAAATGCCTCCAAGAGGACGGGTTCATTTTGTCCTATGGAAAACAATTCGCTGGAAGGTTTTGACCAGCTCTGATTATTTATTTTATTTCCTAGGTAGAGAAATAATAAAGCAACGATGTGCGGGGGAGTTTGTCCGGCAGGTTTCGATGCGGAAACCGATAGTTTCTTAGCGGTGTGCGGTAGTGGCAACAACCGGCCCAGGGAATACTTGCTGATGGAGAATTTTGCTTGTGTGCTGTGTTTTATTTTAAGTGTAAAAGAACTAAGGCTCTGCAACCTCTACTGTGAGAACGGGGGCGGACATAGAGTAGCTAATTGAAGATCGGATGTGATGTTGCCTAATACCCATAATAAGGAACGGGGGGGATGATGAGAAGCCCTGCTCCGAAGAGGTGGGGAGGAGAAGGGCGGCTCCGCCGTGCCCTGCGTCCCTCCTTTTCCATTTCTCTCCCACAAAGAGCTCTCACAGCAAAAACCCAGGGCTTTCGTGTCCGACCCAGCAGAAGGAAGCCCTGAAAGCCTTCCCCGGCACCCAAGGCAGGAGCGGGCAGGGACACCCCAAAGTCCCCCACAGCCCCGGGCGGCGGCGGTTCCCACCAGCCCCGCGGACCTATCCCGAACGGTGAGGCGTCGGGGCCTCGGGGCGTGGGGGAGGGAGCCTTTCCTTCTGGCTTCACCCTGCAATTAAAAATACTATATAATGTAATAGTGGTCACGGCAAGGAATACATGAAACACAGCCCCACGGCTTCGTAGAAAGGGCATTAAAGTACCCTTAGACAAAAGCACCAGAATTACTCAAAAACGTAGAACAGATCCTTATTTTCCAAGCCTTTGGGCATCTGTTGGAAAGAAAGACAATTTTTATTTGAAAAAGGCAGCTAAATGGTAACCATGACTCTCAGGGTGCTGCGTGGGTCCCATCTGCCGGTCATCCCGAGAGCCGGAGGGTATCGCCCTCGCCCTGCCCGCCCCGCCGGTGCTGGCCATGCGGGTACCGCGGAGCGCCGGCTCCAGGAGTCAGGTTACGCGGCAACAGGAGCCTCTCCTCCGCGTGTTTTGTTGATTTTAACCCTTTTTTTTTTAACAACCACCAAAAACCTGAAATCATTAACCAGGCGGACTGGAACGAGAGCAAATAAAAAGAAGCTCCAGATCATTATTAAAAGAAAAAAAAAAATAATAACGCAAACCTCACACTCTTAGGCACCTATCGCATAAAAGTCTGTGGGGGCTCTCTGTTGCCTGCTGCATGTTTGAGCGTCAAAGGTTGAAAGTCACTGTGGAAATCACCCAAAAGCACGGCGGCAGCAGGTCACTAGTGACGGGGAGGCCGCTTAGTGAGGGGGGGAATAACCTCCTGCCCCGGGGCGCTCCTCTTCAGCCTGGGGGAGATCCGAGCGGGAGCGGGGAAGGCTCCCCGGAACCGGGGCAGGGTGTCCTGCTGCGGGGACAGCTGCGGGGAGGGCAGGGGGACGGGGGTGTCCGGAGCCTGCTGTCTCAGACCAGCACGAAAGTCTAGAGCTCAAGCCCAGCCTCTGAGCAACCAGCTGGGCTTTTCTAGCTTTNCTGTCCCCTGGGTGCTGCCGAGGGGGCATCAAGGGACAACCCCGCGGTGGCATCACAGGACACAAGACGCTTACTCCTTGCGTCCTGGGGACTGCCCCCTCGCCATGGGACACATCTGATTGCTGGCAAAGGACACCTCATCCACGTCCCCCTCTTCTCCCTCCAACTCTTCCTTGCTCTGGCATATACAGGACCCTGCTCTTTTGGGAGCTGAGTTTCACGAAGCTCTTCCCCGGCTCCCGAGGCTGTCCCGCCCGGCCCGAGAGGGAGGTAATGGGGGCCCGCAAAGGCCCCTCTTCCTCCGCTCCCCGGCTGGTTGCGGATTGCCCCGCCGGCTTCGGCCGCCCTTCCTGCGGCGGGGGCTTGCGCCCTGCGCGGCGGGGGCTTGCGCCCTGCGCGGCGGGCAGCGGAGGGGAAGCGCGGAGCCGCCCGGCCGCTACCTTCCCGCGGGGCTGCCGCGCCAGAGCTCTGCCGATGCCTCGATCAATAAGTCCGCTTCAATGTCACAGCCGCTGGGGAATGGAAACACTCCATATCATGGGGTGGCCTTGATAAAAGTATATTTTAAGTAGCGCGGATAAGCGAAGGGGAGAAGAGAGGGGGAGAACTGCCGGCACGTCGCCTGTAACAACCGCTACGCTTATCAGCCTGGCCTAAACTCCCCAACAGTTTCTAAAGTACATTAAGTTACATAAACACGGCTCGGAAAAGAATACACTCCATACTGTGATAGTCACCAAAGTGACCTCTCGTACCGCCTCGTACACGAGCCCCCACGGCCGCAGCGCCCTGTGGGCACCGGGGCCCGGCCCGGCAGGCGATACCGGACCGGAGCTTTCCCCCTCTCCCTAATGCGTCTCTGGGACGGAATCAGATCTTCAGAGACCCGGAGCGGGGCAAGAAGCGATCACACTGCGCCAGCACATGGCTTTCCCCCAGTCCTTTTTTTGGGAGATTGAAGTGCCCGCGAGAGAATTTGCCTTAATTGGATTAATTTTTTTTTTTTTTTCCCCCCGATCTGCCTCCTTCCCTCTTTGGTCACAGCAAGCAGGAGCAGTGGTTACCTCGCCGGCACCCCCTCCCTCCCCAGCCGTGACTTTCCGCATCCATCTCCCCCGCCCGCCTTTTCTCTGCAAAAATTGCCTCTTCGCTCTTCTGCAGATATTTCCCCCGGGGTGCATACCCCAACCCCGGGTCAGAAGATACCCGAAAGGCTTCTCGGGTGAAAGTTACGTCAGAAGAGTAGGATTTGGGAAGGGAGTGACGTCACGAAGAGCTAGGAATCGAAGGCTATATGATTTGAACTGTTCAGGCGTGAACCTGCAACGAAAAGGGGTGGGGAGGAAAGGGATGATTTGGAATGGATTCTCACGCCGGTCCCAGTTCAAGCCGGGTTTTCTTATCGGGTCTATCCGAGGAAATAAAATGAAACTTGTAGCCCGGGTATAACGTAAACAGGCTAATCAGCGAGGAAAAAAAACGAGGCGCCAGAAGTGTAAAACACAGGTCACTTCGGAGCCAGGGAAAGAGGCGCCTGCCAGGCCAGCGCAGCCATTCTTCCTCCCAGTCATCCTCACCTCTCAAGCAGGCACCCCTGGCCCGGACAGGGGTTCTGCCACCCGCCCTGGGGGCACATGGACACCCACACTCTCCTCCCAGAGAGAAAAGCATGTCGCTTGAAAAAAAAAAACCACACGGCATTTCTCGCAGTATATCCACGTGTTTGAAATACCCTGGGGTTTTAACTAGATAAGGGGCATCCAAAAGACGTAAACGAAACGCGGGGTTTAAAGCCGATTGCTGGGCACTTTTCAGCATAGAAATTTGCAGCAGCGGCACTCGAGCGTTGGGAAGAAGCGGCGCGGGCATTATTTCCCGCAGCTTCCCCAGTCTTTTGAAAGTAAAACACATGGGAAAATGCTTCATTTTGCAAGTTCGGGTCAGAAGGCACGCTGGTGCGTTTACAGACAACGAATCGCTGCCCTCGTTTGCAAAAGCTCGTTTTCTATTTAATATTACACCCACTAAAATACATCTAAAAGNNNNAATAATGCAAAAAAAAAAAAAAAAAAAAAAAAAAAAAAGTCACTTCAACCTGGCAGGGTGACCGAAAGAAAAATATTGCTGAGAAGAAAGAAGTACCGCCTTTAATCATACAATTTAATAGAGGAATGGTTTCTCGGGGAAGTGGTTATTTTCCGACCAACCCCCTGCCTCGCTATACCACGAAAATTAACCAGCGCAATAAAACTTCGCGTTCGCAATGGGTTCACCCACGCCAGCAGAACGGCTGCCCATAGCCAGAGTTTTACCATGCCCCCAGTGTTACAAATTCTTCACCTCCTCATCACCTTGCCTGGAAAGACGGAATGAAAAGCCGTGCCTACCCCAGGAGCGACAGCACCGCGCATCAGCTGCAGGTTTGGGCTCGGTTGCTG
>VZRU01014060.1:203371-241788 GCA_013398155.1 Pedionomus torquatus | reverse complement strand
GAAGGAGGGGTGGGGGTAAGGAGACTAAAGCAGAGTCAAACTGCAGCCCAATTTCAGGCTGACACCTCAGCAAAATAACTCTGAAATAGCTCCGCGTAAAAATCCCTACCAAGTGCCCTGGCCATAACTATAAATCAACCAGGACTGTGTGTTCATACAGTTGGAAATATGTAGGTGAGAAGGGAAAATGTTTTGAAAATGCTAAACATGTTTAAATTGCCCCAAAGTTTCTGATAAAATTCCTGTGGCAGAAAAGTCATTTTAGCTTCAAAACATGCCAACACCCCCACCCCCCATTTGTTTAGATACAGGAATAAGCAAAGGCTTATTGAAATAAAATATATGAAGATTTCTACCAGACTGCATAAAAAAGAAAGAAAGATTTAACAGAGTGAAATGTCTGATGATATTTCACTTGCAAAGAAAGAAAGAAAATGAAGCATATGTGTTAAGACCAGTATTTTTTTACTCGATCCATATAAAACTTGTGTTGGATCAAGGCATGCAATTTGGACGCTGTGTGCAGTTGTATTTAAATACAAAAATCAAAGTCAAAAATTCTGTTTTCCTGAGACCTGGATTTTTAAGGTTAAAAAGTATATGCGCATGTATTCAGCCTATATTACACTTGGCCAAATTTCTTTTTTTGCTGTGCAATTAATAATGGATTACTGATTCAAAGTTACAAAATTTGTATTTAATCTAGAGTTCTTTCTGAGCTGTGGTGTAAGACAACAGCTTACTGCTGAAGAAAGTCAAACAGATAAAATTAAAGAAATTCAGTTATTACTCTGGAATATTCTTCATTCTCAAAACATTTTTATCGGTTTCCCAAGTGGCAGGCAGCTCTGCGGTATCAAAGGTGACCGAGTTACGTCTAACAACCCAGCGGTAAATGATTCAAGAGGAAGGGCATTGTACCCTTAAGTTAGTAATTTCAGTTATGGGGACTTTATAGTCAGAATAAGATTAATGCAATCCTCTAAAACTGACTGCTCCATGTAAACTTGTTCAGCTGCCAGACACAGAGCTAGGCACAGATTTTTTTATATTTTTTTTGACAATGCGTTACTTTGAAAAAGACTAGATTTATGGTGTAGCTGGAATTCTTTGCTTGTGATGAACGTAAAAGAGATCACTTGTTACAGGGACTTTTATAACCCATTCACCTTCATTTCACATGTTTATGAGGACTGCCTTCACTTATGATATACAGCCTGCAGCCATAAAGCTCTGGGTTATACGGTTATTTCTGATACAAGGTTGCTTCATCTTGGCTCCAAACTCCACGGAAGACTGTCATAAATGGCTTGTTTGCAGTGGGGACCTCGTCGTCACCCACCAGCTTTTCTGTTGGCCGAGGGGAAGCTTGGTTCTGTAAAACATGCTCCTGAGGCATGTTGTTTTTCCTACATGGATAAAATGGGCGATGATAAAACAATGTTTTTACAAAGATGCCGTTGTTGTACGTGTTACCCTTCAGCACCTGGGAAAGTTTGTTTTCCAAAGCTGTGGTGCCACGGAAGGATAGTGATTAAAGTGGCTGATTTTTCTGATGATTTGGGAGTACCAGAGGCAGGTTCAGAGCTGCCTCTTTGCCCACCACACAGGGGAGAGGGCTTTGAACTGGCTGGAGAGGCTGCACAGGAGTGATATGGCTTCTCCTCAGATGGAAGGAGCTGCAGTGGAGGTGTTTTCTAGCTATTCTCTTGGAGGAAGAGCAAGTACCTAGTGATCTGAACAGAGGTCCCCAGGGCAGCATCTCCCAAAATGTAAATTTTGCCTCTGTCGTGACCGCCTGGAGTTGCAGACTCACAGTGCCTCTTCACGTCAGCTTTCCAGTCTCTGAAACCAGTATAATCTTGTTTGAAGTGTGGGGCATCGCTGATATATGCTATAAAAAACCCTCCTACTGTCCTGCTGTGTTTAAGCACTTTTTATAAACTCTAAAGACATAAATCATTTTCTCCTGCCTGGCTGTTTACGCCCGTGTTTGCCTATGTTCGCCTCTAGCCCTCGTCCCGGCGGCTGGGCTTGTCCTGTGCCAACTGCCACACCACGACCACCACCCTGTGGCGCAGGAATGCGGAGGGCGAGCCTGTCTGCAACGCCTGTGGCCTCTACATGAAGCTCCACGGGGTAAGCAATTGCTTTGCGACGGGAGATTTCCCCGCCGGCTCTGATGCTCCTTTGGGGAAGAGATGGTCCTCCCACCGGCGGATGTTTGCTGGCTTTGAGGGGTGGCATTGGGCTTCCTCAAGTAGGGTCAATTTTTTCTGTTGATGCTAATAGTCTCAGCTTATGGTTTGGATTACGGAGTCAAAGAAGGAGGAAAGCGTAAAAAATGAATAAAGTGACTGAAAAATGCCTGGTATTAGAAAATGATTATACCGTTTTAGCAATTTATGGTTTTTACAAGTTATATGTTTACCATTGTAGCTCTCCTGATAGATTTGTGCAAGAAACCACCTCTAGATAAGTGGCAGAGGATTTTTTTTTTGTCAGCAGTATTTAAGCTCCTCAGTGGGGAAAAAAGTTGCTAGACCTTTAATAAGACAGCTTTTCATGGACAAGCATAGCTATGCCAGCAAAACTTAAAATGTAATTTCAATCTTTGCTAGGCAATAACAGAGGAAGAAAATAGCTCTATCCTGAATGTCATGGAGTATGTTTTGGGTGAGACTCAGAGCCTGTTGTGTCCCTGTGGACTGAGTTACAGTCAAGCACAAGTGTTTGAAGAGCGGTGGCATTAGAAGTGATTGGTACTCGGTCTAGTCCTCCAAGAAAATTATATCACAGGTTTACACATTATAATGATAGCAAGCATATGCTTGAATTGTCTTTCCCTAAACTCGTGTTATCATTAAGTTAAAATATATTTTAAGCCAATGTTTTCTGTATAATGATTATCATTGTGATGACACAGAACACAAAGCTAATTTTTGAGCACATTTTCCCCATAAATATAAATTTGAATACTATAAAGCTGTATCATGGGCAGACTGCTTATAAGAACAAATACTAGAATTGGTTATAGACTAAAGATTCTGTCCTAAGACACAGGCGATGATCTGGTTTGTGTAGCTGCTCTGCAGGAAGAGGAGTATTTTTTCCACTCATATACATTCTTGCTTTCCAGAATCAGGCACTGAAGATAATTTCTAAGTAACTCATCCAATTTAATCTTGTATGACCTATGCCCATATGATGCTGTTTTTCCCTAAAAGTGTGCTGACCGAGGTGTTGGAAAAATTGTTTAGTTTGCATCAAGAAAAAGGTTTCCCTGCTTTCTTCATTCAGCTAAAACTCTCTGTGAAAGAACCCATTGTTTTGCCCAAATAAAATGCAAAGGTTTTGTTGGAATTGTTACTGTGACAGGAAAAAATGACTAGCTATACTGGCATTTTCAACATCATCATTTGTGATCTTGTCCTGTGCTTTAATTTTTGATATAATTTCAAAAAATACACATACATAACTCTAATTAGTGTGGACATTTAATTTTTTCAGGTTCCCCGACCTCTTGCTATGAAAAAAGAAGGAATTCAGACCAGGAAGCGAAAACCTAAGAACATAAATAAGTCAAAGACATGCTCTGGTAAATATAAAAAGATAAGACAGTTGAGCTGCAAGAGTTTTTTTCCCCTGGCTGGGAAATATTTAGTTTTAATACCAGTTCTCGATTTTTCAGGTAACAGTACTGCTGCAGTTCCTATGACTCCAACATCCACGTCTTCTACTAACTCAGACGACTGTAGAAAACCCGCTTCTCCCAGCACACAGACTGCAGCCTCTGGGGTAAGCCATAAGCCAGTGTCCGTATCTGTAAGCAGGCTGATCACTGTGTAATGTTATCACAGTTTTTATCTTATCTAACAGAACAATAATCTAAACAAACTTTTCAGTTTTGTTAGCTGATACTGGAACAAGATTTTCGGAGGATATTACATCTAGCTGTAAACAGAATGACAAGCTGAAGTACTTTACAAACCTCTTAATTAAGATCTATATAATTTTTATGATTAAATTAACCACATCTTAACCCCAGATACTTTGTTTTGAAATGTTCAGGTTCTTCCATTTTTTTGAAGGTTTTCTTTGGGAGCAAACAAAAAATCATGCTCAATTGATCCCTTCAAGAAGCAATTGTGCATATACCCTTTTTTTTCCCTGATATTATCTGATAAGAATTTACAATTCAAGGCACTGCTGCTCTCACATTTTCCAAAAGCTGTTTAATATATATATGAATTTTTACACATAATCCCAAATGACAGGTGAACCCCATCAAAATGTTACCCTGCTGTATGAAGGGAAACATAAAGGTATTTTGCTTTAAACAAAGATGTGAACTTAAAGCCCAATTCAGACCCAACTGAAAACAAGTTGGGGTGCCCTGCCAATCACTGTCCATTAGGAATCAGCTGTTTCCTCACAGAGGGCTCTTCAGGGGACAGATGCTCAGCATCTGACAGCACTGAGCCCCTGAGGAGCACCAGAGGAGTGCTGATCATCTCCTGCTTTAATTTTGATCCTTTTTTACATCATGTACTTAAACCGTCTCAAACTTCCTTTCTTCACTCTGTTAGCATGTGTGATAACAAATACTAATGCTAAAGTTGTGAAGTTTAATGTAGATTAATTTCTAACCTCTTAGTTATACATATCCACACTCACTCCTCAGGCCTTCTGTATCCTTTAATCTGCCACATCATTTTTTTGAAAAGCTTTCCTAATGTGGCTTTCTCTACTCCTTTATTAATAAAAAGAAGACATTGTTTATAATAACTATTTTTCAATATGTCTCAGTGCTCCCACATTCAAATTCCTTACAATAGTTTAATTCCTGATGTACAAAGTTTCATTGTACAAGAGGAAGAAAAAAATTTTTTTAGCAAATGTGATTGTTCAGGACTGACAAGGCCACCCAGTTTCAGAGGCACTGGGTTTTGAGTTTGGATGCTGCCAGACAAGGATATTACTAGAAGTGCTTGTCTTTGACATGAGAAAACCCTGTCAGTCCAATAAAATAAACAGATCACATCAAAAAAAGGGAAACACTGACCAAAAAGCAAACTGTTACTGGATTTCAGGCTCCCTCCAGTGAATTACTCTGCACTGTTTCAGGCTCTCCCCCAGTATATGAGGTGGGAAAAATGCAGCCAAATTTTCCTTAAGTTTCCCTTACATTGCCATAAGCAGCACTACCCATCCTGAGAGATGTAATGAGATTTATACGATGGACAGTCCCAGCTGAGGCAGCAGTGTAAGCTGCAGGCAGGGCAGCATGTGCTGTTTGGGGAAGGGGAGGCCATACAGATGAGATCCCTTTTCCCCTGTGCTGTTGCCTTCTTGGCTGCCTTCCTCTCTGTAGCCCTTCTTCCTAGGGGTGTGTATCAAACCTGTTATTAATAAGCTTTATTTTATAATACCCTTTATTGTTATAATTTTAATAGTTCTATTTGTAATATAATTTTGCCAAGCGGAGTTATGTGGGTACCAGAGGAGAGTGGGATGGGGGCACAATTTGCGAGCCAAAAGGCTAGTTGAGAGCTGTTGGCAACTACGGGCAGCTCCCAGGGACCCCGAAGCTGCTCTTCATTACACGATGGCATTCCCCAGTGCCAGGACATAAATTCTCTGATTTTTCTGTAGTAGATCAGGCTGGGAGAGGACACACGCATGAGGGCTGGGGAATCTAACCCCTCGTATCCAGCAGGCAGCATGGTAACATCTGCACAGCCTTTTCCCCATCATGATCTGATCAGATGCACACTGCATAGGCACTTGCAAATTACCCCTTGTGAAACATTTCAGTGAAAGGAAGCGATGGGGAGAGGCTGTGTAACGTGCTGAAGTGAGGAGGTTGCAGCAGTGACCTGACGTATGAATATCCCCCTGATTCCCCTGCAACCAGCAAGAAGGGATAGTCATCTTCCACCCCTGCAGCCCAGCACCAAGTGTACCTAAATAAAGATGGGATTTGCAGGGGAGCTGTTGAGAGGACATGTTGAGGGTATGGCCACATCCTTCGCTTGGGCTCCTGCTTTTGCCCAAGCATCAGCAGCTCAATGGGATGAGGATCAGGGAGACTGGAGGCTGAAAGGAGAAAGCTGTGGCTGTTAGATTTGTTCTTGTTACCCCAGACATCATTTGGGAAGATGATCACCAGCTTACAGAAGTGAAATCATTGCTTGTGGGCCTAAATCCTGTGGGAGGGGCTGAGTGCTCATAAGGGCCATTGAAGTTGTTGGGGGGTGAAGGGATGCTAGAATTTTAGAGCAAGGCAACCTGTAATCTGATCACGTGTTGAAGCAAAGATACTCTACTAGACTTTGTTTTTTTTTCTTTTGAGTTGACCCCTTGATAGCCCAAAGATTTGTATTTATTCTCAGAACAGGTAATGGCTTTGTAGAACGAGAATAAACTGCTCATCCACACTGTGTGAGGAGAGAGAAAAGCCTCAGATGGGTAAATCCAGGCTCTGTAATCTTTGGTCACTTTAACAAGAACAATGTTGACTCCTGCCAGTGGCGCTGGTGACGTTGCCGAAACATGGGCACCTGCTGGAAAAGCAAACCTGGCTCATTCCCCGTGCGTTACACAACCAGCATGGCAACTTGTTTTTGTTTTGCTCTGTTTTTACTTCTCCAGCCCTTATTCTGTGAAGAGAGGGAAAATGCCAAATTGACATTAGGCAGAGAAATTTGATGACGTTTTAGAAACTGTTGTCTGAAAATCACAGCAATGTTGTTGCTAAATGAAACAGAGAAAATGAATTCCTCTACTGGTACAAAAGCAATTTATTATGCCTTTTATAGGAGCCTGCCAAAAGAGTTCCCAGTTATGTAGAAATCTAATGGAAATGATATTCAGCAGAATTTGTTAGTGTCAGTAATATTGACTTTTTGCCCTACCTTTCTTTATCTCTTTTAAAGTAAAATAAAGAGGGGAGGGCAGAAAAAGCAAAGGGCAGAATTACTCTTGGAAATGTCTTTGAAACTATCCGACTTTGGAAGGGAATCTTACATGACGCCAATTTTGAGACAAATTAACAAGAACCTTAAATGTTGATTTTATGTTCTAGCTGAAGTTTAAACATTTAAAAGATATGATTAATGAATTGCTGTGGGTGCAAAGTTGATTTCAAACATCCCAAAATGCAGAAGTGTTTGGATCGGAGATATTTCGCTATCCTATTGTAAAGGGGCTATTTGCCAAATTCACATCTGGATCTAGGATTTAGGCCTATTTCTGTTTTCCTAAGCAGTATTAAGTACTGGGTGTCCTGTGTTACTAATATGGAAAAGGTCCAGCTACATGATATATTAAGTTCCCTTACATCCCCATAAAAAGAAGATTTGAAGGTTTCAGACAGCCTGCATCTGCATCTATACCTGCTCTCCCTTTGATGCTGCTGAAACTGTACAGAGAAAAGCTATGTGGAATAATTTGCTAAACGAAGGGCACGGTCTGCAGTGCACACCCATCCATTTCCATGCAGGGGCTCCAACTGGTGTGATTACCAGAAGGACTTTATTCCCTTATTAGGATAAAAGGCAGTATGAAAACTGCTGTAAAATCTGCTTTTTATGGCAGGACATGGAGGCTCCATGAGCCAGGGCTGATGTCAGTGAAGGCTCAGCAGCACCAGGGGAGCTCTTCTTTCAGAAGAGCTTTGCCTCCAGTTTGGAGCTTTCTCAGGAGGACAGTAATCATACACCATGGAATAACTTAGGACAGTTGTCTTGCAGGGAAAACTAGCACTTATTTCCCTTGGAGGTTTACCTTGAGAAGTGGTTCAGGACTGGCTCTTTAGTGTTGTAGGTTGGAAAGTGGGAGAGCTGACTGAAACCTCCTCAGCAGGTGGTGAGCTAGCAGGAAAACGCAATTCTAACTGTCCCCAAAACGCCTGACAACTTGAGCTGAATTCACTGAATTTCACTGCTCCCCTTGCATTTGCTTTGTTTTCAGAAGAGGGTTCATGAGATGGTTAGAGGTGGTGTTCTTCGTTCCTTTTTAGGCACTAGATTGGCAGGACATTCATGCAGACAACGGGGACTCAGCCTCTGTAAAGTATCTCCCAGAGCCTGGATGAACCCGGAGACTCAACCTCTTAAAAAAAGTCTCCTAACCAACTGGATGTTGGAAAGTTGAATGGCCTGAGGGCCCTCCAGACTATCTGATGATAAGATTTCCATTGGTATAGAATAATTTTGTAGCCATCAGGTCAGTGTTTCCATGAGAAAGGGAGAAAGGCTTACCAGCACGGTTGGTAGGACTTTCACCTGGAAAATGGGAACACGGTGCCTCAGTCCTGGTATGAGTAAATATTTATCTAAACCAGGTGGAATAAGATCAACAGGAGGCATGAGGAACATGGCAACCTTAAATATCAAATATTCCGGTAGTTAAAACATTATGCTGGGAGATATGGTATTCCAGTTAAATCTCCTCTTGGTCTCTTACCTCTTCTGCGTTAGCCCCTACTCCTGGACAAAGCAGGGCACTGCTTTCTTCTTCCGACTCAGCTTCATAAATTCAGTCATTCATTTTCTTTGCTCTGTGTACATGTATCCAAAAGAAAGCACTTAATTCTCTATTGCAGAGACCAAGGCAATTCAGCTTTTTTGTGTCAGCAGGGAAAACCAAGGAAAAAGAGTAATTTTGCTTCTACCAAAAACTTCTATATGCATATGGATGCATACATTTTGCTTGGCTTTGTTTTATTGCCAAGGCAATAAAGCCAATTACTCATACAGCCCTCGACAGCAGAGGGGTCATCAGCTTTCCCAAGCCATGCTGGAAGTTGCCTCCCTTAGGAAATTAACAAAGTATTAAACACAAATTTATGTTACTATAATACAAAGGGGAGGTTAGAAGATAAGTAAACATCTGCAATATAAACAAAAGGATCGATTTGACTAGCAAGAAATGACAACTTTGCACAGTAAGAGGGTCACTGAATCAGGAAAAAGACAAAAAAAAAAAAAAAAAAGCTGTGGTCTTTCAGTTTGCCCTTCAGCGAACTTCAGAGTCTTGTTCTTCAGAAACCAGAGAGTGACAGTACTGCGATAAAGTCCTTTGATGAGGACAGCAGTTATTGCAGGGGGGGTGAGGCTGGAAAATTAAGGACTCCACCACAATTTGCCACAGCACGTTATATGCAGAAGCTTTTGCAAGTGTTTCAGCTAGTTATGGTTATCATTAAAGTGCAAAGAAACTAAACTGTGCTGACCAAAGAAGAAGAGGATGTCAGCTGAGATTCAGCTTACTACAGACCTAGTGTAATGTCCAAAATTTATGGAGCCTTTTGAACCCATGAAGTGGTTGGACCAAAGGTCTATCTGGCAGAGCAAAGGTCTAGATCAAGGCCGCTTGCCACCGGCTCCAGCTGTTAACACAACTCCTTGCCCAGAGTTTTTGCTTCTCCACTGCAGAGGTGTGGGGGGAGGCTGGGCGGGTTGTCCGTCCCCTCTCTCAGTGGTGGACAGACTGTGCAGGAAAGAATGGGTGGATAAAAGCAGGAGTGCTGTTTCTCACATGCTGGTCAGCACAGGCTGAGCAGCCTAGTTCTGATCTGGGCCAGCTTTAGTGGGGGTGAATTTGGCTCTAGGGTTGATGAGCCAAATGGCAGGTTTGAGTATGATGTAGGTATCTAAGATCCCCCATAGCTCTGGCTGAGTTCTCTCTGTAAGTGTGGTGGGCAGGTTCTCTCCAGCCCAGACAACCTGCTTGGGTGCTGCCCCATGAGCAGCTCCTGCTGGTTTGGGTAAAAAGAAGAGCCTCTGCAGATACAAATACAACCTTCCTCTGTTTGCTTTGGGAGGTAATCTCTTCCCAATGGGCTTCATTCATTTTTTCCTCAGGAAGCTGAGCTTCACAGCTGATTATCTATCCTACTATCAGATTTCAGCAATAAAAATAAATCCATTACCTTTTTATTGATAGAGAGAGACAATGTGAATTAGAAGAGTTCATTGACTTCTGCAGCATTGCTCAACCTATTTATTCCATCTGACAAACATTCTCTAATAACTAAGTGTAGCTTCTGTCCTCTTTCATCCCTTAAAGCTGGAGAAGTACAAGCAGAGGTAGGCAGGCTCAGGAGCAGAGCCGTGATTTAGCCACAGCCTTTTCATGAACTAGAATTTGTTTTCCATGTCTCACTTTGGGAGCTGCCCGAGCTGCCTGGATTTGTCATGACACTACCAGGGTGGGGTTTCCAGGCCTGGCAGTCCTGCCCAGGTCCTGCCTGCCCTGGCTCAGTGGAGCCAGGATCCGGCCTTGGTCGAGCAGGGATGGGCAGTCTTCAAACAGGACGTGCCTCCACAGTCTCCCTTCTGGGGTGCCCAAGGGAGGAGTAGCTGATAACTCTACATGGAAACTGCAGGTCCCTGCACTCCACCTTTGTAGGTAGGGCTGAATCAGGAAAAGGGTGAATTACACTTTCCGAGCCCGGAAAAAACAGGTAGTGATTAGATATTTGCCTACCGGAACAGCAGCAGCAAATATGGGCAAACAGGAACCTTTCAGAATGGCTTCCAGTATTTTTAGCTCAGGTTGAGCAAACACTGCTCAAGTCTAATTTAAACCCTTCTCCTACTGTGGGGAACTCAAACTGTTAAGATGATGTCTTTTGTGCTAGCAGGAGTCTATTTGATGTATTAGAAATTAAAAAGAAACTTTTGAAAAACTAGGCTGATGCAAGACCAAAATGTTAGTGTGAAACCTGCCTCATTGAATTCTCCAAGCACAGGGAAAGAGGACACAGAAATTTGTTGTCACTGATTGGCAAGTGCGTATTCAAGAGCACAGTAAAACTTATTTCTTAGGATTAGAGTTGTTTTTTCTGTTTTTTGGGAGCAAGCAGTTGTTCCTTCCATTTCTGGGTAGCAACTGAGGGAGCAGTGGAAGAAGAGCAGTGATCAAATATTTTAATAAAAGCTAAAAAAAAAAAAATTGGAGTCAGGGTTATTTAAGACAAAAGTGACTACTGATAATGACCACCTCTTTCACAAGGTGAGGTTTTCCCAGGGTTAAGGCACAGCACCATTTGGAAATTGCCTTTGAACAAATGAAGCTTTGCTTTTCCTATGTCAGAGCTGCTAGCCTGGCTCAGGTCCAGAAGAGCCAAGAGCTCTACTCTTGTAAAATGATTAAATATGTATACTTTTCAGTTAAGCATCAGGCAGGAAGCTTCTGCAGTCACAGTTGAGAATAGTAGTTTTTTTTGTTTTTTTTTTTTCTTATTAAGGAATCTCATCCGAAGACTATCCATTAACAAGTAAATTAAGGTTTTAAAGTTGACATATCCAAGAGTTAATTTTGCATGAAGTCAGCTCTTAAACATTTCCTTTATCAGGTGGAAATGTTGCCCCTTCTCTGTCTGGCACTGAGAATTTTTCCTCTTTGGCGGATCTGCTCAGCCTCATGGAAAAAGTGATTGTTTCTTTGTCTTTGTAACTCTCCATTTCTCTTTTAAAATAAATGGACTGGTTCCAGTGCAGTTCAGAGGTTCATTTCGTGCCTACCAGGACTCCCCTGTGTGTTGTCTTCTGTGTGTAGGTGGTGGAACAAAAAGGCTCCTGCTTCAAAGGCATACTGTTTCTCCATTTGAAATAAAAGGAACATCTCCTGTAGGGGCCAGTTTTACGGTTGTGGTTAGCATTTTGAAGGGTGAGGAATGATTTCATTTCAAGGTCTAAGGGAGCCAAAGAAGGGTGATTTCCAGGAGGTGCTCTGCACCTGCTGCTGGAGAATTGGAACTTTTCAGGCTTCTTCCACCAGGGTAGCAAAACTATTTATGTCACCACTCCTGGGTCACATTTTTTGTGTTGGCATCTTGGTCCCTTCAGTAGGGGGCAGTGGGACACATGCATGTTACCTGCTTCATCACTGTTTGATTTCCAGATTTTTCTGCACATCTTGTGCTTTTTTTCTCACCTTGCTGTGAAGGTAATCATGTGTCGTTCTCCAAAGGCTATTGTCACCCATGCTGGACCTTGTTAACACAGTAAAGTCACTGTTTTACAAAGGGCAAAATGAGCAGGCTGTTGCCGAGACATTTTTTCAGTTTCAGGATTTTAAGTCAGGGTTTGAGAAGAGGGCAAACCTGAAGCCTGCTGTGCTCCAGCCCGCACCCTGGTGTATGCAAGCCCATCCCCTCAATGAAATCTCTCTTTCCTCTTCCCCCACCTCCAGGCAAGCTCGTCGGTGATGTCTGGCCCAGGAGAGAGCACCAGTCCCGAAAGCAGCAACCTTAAGTATTCAGGTCAGGACGGGCTGTACACAGGAGTCAGCCTCACCTCTACGGCCGAAGTGACGGCATCTGTGAGACAGGATCCCTGGTGTGCCCTGGCTCTGGCGTGACCCAATATGAGGGAAGCTGGATCCCAGCCCTGCGCGGCAGCCCCTAAACATCTGTGCATGGTTTCTTCTGCGGAGCAGTTGTGGTGGCAGCGAGAGTGCTGGCAAAGACCATTCCTCTGAAATTGTTTCTGTGCCTTGGTGGCAGAGGTGTTCTTCAGCCTCCGAAAGAGGCTCTGCTGAAGCATCCAGTTCCTCATCTATGCAAGAAAAATATAGGGAAAGCAAATGTCCGGGGANTCATCACCTCCTTCCCCAAGAAATTGGTGGAACTCAGTGTTGGTGAGGGAGTACCAAAGGCTTTAATTACTAGAGATAGCAAGATACTTTTTAACGAGCATCAGAAGCATGTACTGCTTGAGTTGGCACAGACCTCTCACACCAAACATTTGATGTCTTCACCCCATTGATTCTCTCCTCCTGTGTCCTCCATCTGCAGCGTGCCTTGCTCTGCTCTTCAGAGCCCAGCTATGCCCCTGGAAGAAATCACAACGTTTGGTACAAGTCTCATAAGGTCCAGCTTGTTAAGGAGATTTTGGGTTGGGTTTTTGTTTTTGTTTTTTGTTTTTTTTTTTTTTTGTTTTTTTTTTTTTTTTTTAAAAATTTTTTCCATTTTNTTTTTTTTTTTTTTTTTTTTTTTTTTTTGTTTAAAATATTTACTCACTTTGCAAGACTGCAATATAACTTTTAAAGTACACTGTGACTGAGGTTTATGAAAGTTCGTATTTTCTGGCTGAACTGTGTAGAGTCAGTCGAAATTTGTAAACAGGGTAGCAATCATACTTTTCTTCCATATATACAATAATTTTTTTAAAGAAGTGCAATTTGCGTTGCAGCAATCAGTGTTAAATCATTTGCATACGATTTAACAATGGTTTTTATACGAATGAATGAATGTAAACATTTTAACTTAATGGTACGTAAATAATTTAAAAGAAAAACTTAACTAGGCATTCTTAGGCTTTTTAGTGCAACAAAACCCCATCCACTTTCTGTATTTCTAGTTGTTAAAGCAAGAGTTTCAAAGAACAAGCCTTCTCTCAGGAAAATTGCCCTAGTCATTTGCTCAGAAGTATTGTACTAAAACACAAATGCATCCCCAGGTTTTTTTTTGCCATTGAATAAGTATGTGCTGGAAAGAAACAAATCACAATGAAACTTTACTACCTAACTGATACATATGTAAATACTCCATAAGATATTTAGGCATCTTGAAAATGTAGGATGCAATCTGTATAGCGTGACTGATGCATAGTTAGGTTGGTTTCCATTGGTTTTTAAGTGGGATGTCATTTGGAAAGTTATTTCATCGGAGCTTTACAAATAAAAGGGTATCATTTTTGGGATTTTTTTTTTTTTTCCTGTACACTGTGCCTTCTCCTTTGTCTCCAACGCAATTGTTAAGCTACATTAAAAGCTATGGAAATGTCCCTGTTATGGGCCAGCACGTCTGATGGCTGCAAGGAAGGTCTCCAGCTGAAGTGCCTGCTCTGGCTAGATAATTCTGCATTGTGTGTGGCTTTTCTGCAGCTCCACTAACTACGCCTTCCAATGATGTGTAACACTAGGGCCTCCACCTACCAACACAAGCCCCTCATGGGCATGTGGGAGGTTTTTCTGATGAAAGTCTGGGGAACTAATCCCATACCTTGCAAGGACTATTATGGTTTTTCTTGATGTTCACACCATAGCTACAGGGTCTCACCTTGGTCCCCTGTGTGTGGAAATAGCTACCTGTGACACACTGCAGATGTAATTGCATAAGGCCAACTGGGTGGCAGAGCTGTTGTGTGCCTGTTGGCATCCTCTGGTGGCCAAACGTGAAGGGCAGCAAAAGCTGAAGGTGCTGCTGCTGAAAAGAGAAGACAGCAAATTTTATCTACTGAGGGGAAGAGAAAACCTTTCACTGTCTCTGAGGACCGGTCCTGTGCATTGCTTGGCTGATTGGAGCAAGACCACGCGGCATGTGATTTCCAGCTACCATGGCAGTACTGTTGGATTGGGAGGCTGGGATCCCCAACCTTCACACCTGGTGACCAGTAGGGTGGCTGTGACACATCGCTTGGTCTTTCTGAGCCAGAATTTAATATTTAATAAGGGATCAGGCCAAGCATCACCTGGGGTTTGGGCTTCCCCAGCCAGCCAGGTGGGGAGGCCATCATACCAGCCTTGGTGCTGGGCCACATCACATCCAGGGCTGATGTGGCTGGGTACCCCAGCCCTTCTAGCTTTGGGGCCAGGTGGGCTTGGATCTCATGATTTACAAAAATAAAACCCTATATCAGTGCAAAGTAAGTCATACAGAGAGACATTGTGTTTAAAGTGCAAAAGATGTGCAGAAGAGGGTGAATGTCTTTCGAAGTATTTGTTGGCTAATGTGCCTTTTCAGTGATAATCAAGCGTTGACACTTAAGTGGCTAAAAAAGCCGTTGCTAACTGGTGTTGAAGAGTGTTTAGCCTTAACCAGGGTTGTGGGGTTGGCATTCTTTTTTTCCTTTTTTTCTTGCCAGGGGTGAATTTGGTGTGTCACTTCTGAGAAGCCTAGCACAAAACTCACTGCTGGGTGTGTCAGAGCTGTGTTGCTTGGAGTTATCATAAAAAGGAAGGGTTAGATCAGTGTGTCCCAGTTTTGGGCTGCTGACCCAGCAGAAAAAGTCAGCTGGCTGCTGGTGCTCTTGCCGGCAGCCTGTGGAAGGCTGTGTTGCTTTGAAACCCTGTGGAGCTCCCAGGAGGTCCAGCTCCCTTCTCAGCACCAGCCTAACCGAGGGTCTGGTTTAGGGTGGTTCCTGCAGACAGAAAGTCTTGCAGAGGGCACAAAAAGATGCCTTATGTGAAAAGACTCCTCTTGGATCTAATGCTACAAATGCTCTTTTAGGCAATATCAATAAAAAAGAAAAGAAGGAAAAAAGAAAAAACAGTATTTCATACGAAAGGTGTTTCCCATTATTTCTTATCAGCAAAACCATCAAGAATGAAATACTTTGCCTCCTTGGACCAGATGCAGGGCTAAATCAGGTTTTTATCCCTCTGCAAGAGGCAGGGGGTGTGCAGCACCATGTTGCCAAGGAGCTCAAAGCCAGGTACTGTGTTATGATTTTACATAGAAAAAGGCTGTAAGAACAATATCTCCCTATTGAACAAAACTTATCTCCAAGTGTACCGATTGCTGGAATGGCTACTGCGTGGCAAAATACAGATTTCTTTTATTTTTTATTATTTAATTTTGTCTTTTAGTCCTGCTGAGTCGGCACAGCTCTGGGTGTGTGAGCTGGACTTTGCTCTGGCTCATACATCATCAGTAGCACTGATACTGATAGACAGCCTGGCCAGATGCTTTCTTCACTTATCCCTGTTTCTTTTCAGTGACAGCCCCTGGGATGGGCTGAGAAAGAACAAAGCATTTGACCACAGATCTCAGTTACTATTGAGGCTGAACGAGTCACACTGACCTCAGTGCACCTCTCTACCACCAGAATGAAACTTCAGAGTTGACATTTGGGGGAAAAAAAACCTATATGGTTATTTGTCACCTTAGCAGCTTTACTTTGGAAACAGCCAAAATTAAATAGCCAATGATGCAAGACTTCTGCTTCAGGCTCCTCCACCAAGCAATACTAGAAGGCTCACATTAACTTGGGTGGCCCATCAAGAGCAGCCTGCTCCTGGCCTGGGCTCCAGTCTTCCCTAGGTCCCAGGTTTTGTTTTATTAGTGTTCCCATCACCCTCATCCATAATCATATTTTTTTCTGTTCACAGTGCTTGAAATAAGTTGAGATCCCTACCATGGTCTGGGGTGGTATTTTTCGGCATGGCATTGAGGGCATATACTGGTGTGATATGAGTGCTGTGGAGGTACATGAGGGTGCAACCACTGCTGGGCTTGGGTTGGTGATCTGGGTAAAGCTGAGAGGTTGCCCAAAGGGAGGAAGAGGCTCCTGGCTGTTTCCAGAACTCCAGGTGGGCTTCATTACATGTGGATGATCAGGGAGCAAGGATCTGGGTGTGAAGTGAGGAGCCAAAGTAGCTGGTTTGGTTTAGTTATCTTGCTGCAAAGCTAGGTAGAGCTGTGCACTAGACCTGCGATGTTTGCCATATAGAACTTGGGAAATACATTGTCTATTCCTGCATAAAAAATAATAGCACTTCTACTTATTTCCAAGAGAATAAGAGATTTAGGAGTTATACCCTGTCTCTGATACCATGAGCCTTCGCTGAGTGCAGGCTACAGAAACCCAAAACGGACTTCAGCTTTTCCTGTGTGCTTACAGTTCCAGATCTTTTTTATCCAGCTGTCCTGAACTTCATTCCTCACAGATCCTCCAGTTCCTAAATCTGTATACACTGGACATTCCAGGGTTGTGTCAAATACACTAAATTCAGTATTAAAATACAGGGCAAAGGTTATTGCAGTGGGCCGGGGAGAAGAAAACGGAGGACTTGAGGAGCAGTTTCAAGTGGCCTCTGCTCCACATGTTGCAAAAGCCTAGAGGTCTTTGTTATGCATTTGCAATGTGTTTTGGATTCAGCTATAGCCATATCATGAAAGTTGGTATAAAATATAGGAGAGGATTTAGATGCCCAGGTGCACATGCAGTCAAATGAGAGTTGTCAGAGCACTGTAGTAACCATTGTTTCTTGAACAAATAATCCAGAAAATCCTGAGTAGGAGTGGAGAGGTAATTTTACTTCAGGATGCTGCATCCAAACCTGGCATCCGCATTTGAAAAGGATGTTGAAAAATTGGGGAGGGTAGGGAAAAGAACCACAGATATGATTTAAGGACTGGGGAAAACATCTGGCCTTGACAAGTTTAAAGACCACAGTCAGTTCAGAGTATCCAAAGGAAGAATAAAAGGTGACTGGTATATTAAGTCCCTTCATGGGAGTAAATGGTAGGTGTTAATGACCTTTTAATCTGAAAAGAAAGACATAGCAAGACCCAGTGGCCAGAAGGTGAAGCTGGATTAATTCAAATGCGAAATTATCCACAGCCAAAACAATGAACATTACTAGCCATGGCAAGGGAAGAAGCAGCCCGCTCAACCTCTCGATGCATTCACAACAAAACTGTCTGAAAAAATGTCTTCAGCTGATCATAAGTGACTGGGCTCAGGACTGAGCCGGTTACATTTGCTGTATCTTGATTTATAGGCCAGATTAGTTTCCATTTAGCCTGAAACTGTATTACTTTTTGGGATGAGACCCAATGCTGAGGTCTTGAATTTTTGTCGTTATTAAAAACCCCATGGCACTTTTCCTGAGAGCAGCGGTAAACACTGTGGTGTCTTGACCCAGTTTCAGCATAAGTAATTATTTTTTGCCTACCTAAAATGTCCTACTTCCTCTCCAAAACTGTCCGGCATCTTTATTGTTTCCTGTTAAATACATCCTGAGTTCCACAGAAGAAAAGGCTATGTTTCAAAGTTGAACAAACAAAACTTGAAGATCTGTCACCTCTTACGGCATGGCACACAGGCTGGGGTTGCTAAGCAGCTTCGTGGAGAAGCAGGAAGGAAACCTCTGAAAACCACGGTCTGCAGGCCTTTGGTCTGTGACCTTTTGACGCTGTGAAGACCACAGCCTGAAGAATGAAGAGAGGCATGTGGAGCATCTTGCAAACATGGTGATTTAAAAAAAGGGAGGGCAATGGTAGGATTCTGTAGTGCTATGAACCCCAACTGTGATCCAAAACCTACTTGATTTGTTCATGGAATTAAATGACACTAAAAAAAAAAGATGCCGCTTTTTGTGTCTTGCTTACAGAGAAGCTGATCTTCTGGCATGAAAGGCAGAGGGAGAGGATATACTTTGTCTATTTGGCTGGCCAGTTCTCTGGTCCCTTTGTGGTACAGAGGTCCTCAAGGGCAGATCCTGGTAGTGGTTGGAGTAGATGATCTTAAAGATCCCTTCCAACCTAGACAGTTCTACAATTCTGTGTGCCTCCACTACCTCCTGCACCAAGGGCAGGGGTGGTCTTGCTGTCAGGAGAGGGTGTGTGTTTTTGGCCAGGGGTCTGGGGAGGGGAGAGAGAAGGAGGCCTGGCAGAAGGGAGATCTGCTGTACCTCAACTTCAGCAATGGGGTTGCAGCAGCATCACAAGGAGCTGCTTGTGGGCAGCTACTGCTCGCTGTCACTCAAGGTGCCTGAGGATTAAGAAGTTGAAATGGGTCTTCACCGAGCCTGCCAGGACCTCTGGAAGGCCTGGGGCTTTCATTTTCTATGTGTGTGCACGCGCCTTCTTTTTCTTAAAATTACATCTTTTACTCTTCTGTCATTCCTCTACTATAACCCACCTTTGCCTATAATTGTTCTGTTTTGCCTGAATCAAAGTTCATCAGAAAAAGAAGCACTGGGATGATGGACCATCTCCGGATCGATGACAGAGGTGCGGAGCATTGCCAGTAAGGTCTGGGCAGACCTACCTGCTCTGGTACTGCACATATTGGGGCAGGGGCATGTCTTGGAGTTTCCATAGCTTGGACAAGAAATGAGCCATGCCCTCTTTTTTTTACAGAATAAATTAAGTGAGAACCTGGAGACTGGAAAATACCACTATTATTTTATCTAATGGGAAAAAATATGTTGCTTCAAAGTTTGACTGAAAAAATATGTCTTCTTCATTGCAATAACCAAGTGATTCCTTCAAGTTTTTTAAAAGCACCATAGCCACATTCAGAATAGACACGGAGAAATTACATTCTGTGCAATTTAGTGACTCAAAGTAAATTTAAAAAGGCGACTTCTCCCAAAGTATTGTTAGGATTAACTGTGCAGTAGGCAGAAGGAAGTCAGTGGTGTCTTTAAAGTTAGAGGTCCCACTTTATTACCCAGTCTTGTGCTTTGCTCAGAGTAGTGATGAAATTCTTGGGACTAAATGAAAGCTTTGTATAAGCAGGAAATTCAGGAAGAGCAGCTTGTCTTTCTAAGTCTTCATGATCAGTTTTCAGCAAAAGTAAGAAACTTCAAGCACAGATCCCAGCAGGCTCGGGCTTTGTAAACAAGGCACTGATATCTTACCATTTCTCTGTGACTGAGTTCATCAGGGAAGACATGGACAGGCACTGACAGCCATGGCCTTTACTCCCTCTCCAGTGTAAACCAGTCCTGATCCTACTGCCTTTAATGTTGCAGGCAGTTTTCCCTTGTGCGAATAGCTAGGACTGTGTGACAGTCAAACTTGTCACACTGCAAAACCCTTTCTTATCTAAAGCAAAGGATTAGCACTTCTGAAATGACACACATATCAAAAATTCAGGAAAAAGCCAAAAGAAACTTGTATTTCACTCCTCTTACGAACCGAGGCACTATGATGCTGATGTACACTCTGCTTTTCCTATTCCAGGCAATCTAAAAGGTGGTCAGGGTGCTTCACTTGGGATTCAATGTACCCCAGTGCACATGGATGGGGAGACCCATGGGAGTGAAATGCCAACTCTGAGGTTCCGGCTATACTCGGTTCTGAGAAATCTGGCCTCTGCATCCCTGCAGATTTGCACTGAGATCTTCCATATCTCTTCCAACTCCAGGCCTGCCCTTGCTCCCCTTGCAGTCAGGAGCAAAACTCCTTGCAGCTCAGTGGCAGAGGTGAACTCTGATTTATAAGGACCTTTTAAAGAGACATGCCCAGCCCTGAATTAGGGCTGGCTAAAGCAGGCAAATGCACAGGAAGCAGCAAGCTGTCTGGTTCGATGTAAAAGCTGTGTTAGCTACAAAGGCAAGGAGTATGCATTTGACACCTTTGTAATTAATGGGACTACCTAAGGCAGCCACCTAGATCAAGTCCCAGCCATTGGGGAGGAGCCTGCTAAAAGGCAGAGGACTTCAGGGTAGGCTTCTGCTGGCATTCCCAGACAGTTTAAGCAGGTCAGTCTGTGGTTCAGGGGCTAGCCAGGTGCCAGAGCTATTGTCAAAAATCCAGGCTACTACCATTTGTACCTGGGGGAGGACATCGGGGCATCATCACCTAAGTGGTGAGCAGTACCCACCTGAGATGCTGCTGAGAAAACTTGCACTTCGGGCCCAGAAATTCTGTCTTGAGCAAAAATAGCCTGTTCAAAGGAGAAGAAAAATTCCCTGTGGTCAAAAAGTTGAGTGTGTGCTACCTGCTCAGCATGGGTAGGAGAGAAGAAAAGTAGTAACTGTCAGATAGAGCTCTGCTGATAAAAGGCATTGCAACAGAAGACAGTGGGAATATAATTTTTTAGGGAGAAGGCTGAAGATTAAGGACATCTGCAGCACAGGAGAAAAGCAGAGTGAAACAGAAGCTGTAGTGTGATCAGAAGATCCATTCTTTTCAGCAAAGGTTTTTGAAGAGCTTCCATTCGTTGTTCTCATTTCATGAGTTTTAAAGTATGTCATTAAAAAACCCAAAAAACTAATAAATTTCATCACAACCAGGCTTGGATAAAAATGGATACATTTTGCAGAACCTCTTTGGTTGAGAAAATGCTCTAAAAGTTTTAGTTATATCTTGCATTGTATGTTTTCCGATGGCAAACTTCTTGGTGGAGCTAAGGGAAACTTATAATTTGCCCAACTTCTTTTTGCTGTAATTTGCAGTAATTTTGGCATGGTCTGCACTGGTCTTGCTTACATCAAGGAATACTTTTAGGCACCTACAGACACTGTGACTGCATGCTGTCCTGAAGGCAGCTGACCCAGAGGGAGACTCCTCCAGAGAAGGGCAGAACCTGGCCCATAAAGTCTATATGAGTTTAAAGATATGTAGAGAAAAAAAAATCCCAAATAAAATGGATCTTTTAGGTAAAATCACTTGGGGCAGGAAGGGGACTTTGCTATGGAAGCAGACACAGTAAAGGCATCGGTTAGAGACAGCAGTGACAATCTGAGCTCTCTTAATCACCTGACCTCATTAGCCATGCTGTCTTCAGCCTCATCATCAGGTGGATTAGGGAAAGAGGAAGGCACCATCACTGTGGTTCTGGGGTGTCACCCTCAGCTGCAGGATGGCAGCTGATATCAAAATGCCAAGACTGTGTCTCAGCCAGCAGGCTTGGTCAGAATGAGTGCAGAGAGGGTTTCCCTGGCCATATGTAGAAGAGGGGGTTATTTTCCAACCACAGATATGATTAGATTCACCCCTCTTCTGTGTGTACTGTTGTGCTTCTATGAATTAAATATTCAACTGGGGACAGGATGGCATCCTTCTATTAGTAAATACAGAACAGATAATTGAAAGAATGAAAGTGAGAGTTTCGTTGTTTCAAAAGTTGAATAGTGGACCTGAGGCATGCAGTATGCTTTTAATAAGCATTATTATTTAAAGCGAGTAATAGTGAAAATACTCCTTGAGTTCTCTGATAGCACATTCATTAGCTAATCAACAGAGCTATTATTTTCTTTGAAGTATGCCCTGCTCTGTGGTACTAAAGTGCACATGCTGATTTACTGGTAAGGGTAATTAAAGGGCATGTCATAAACACCACTGACGTCATGGAATATTGTTCTTTAACCGTCTTTCCAGTTAACTCTTCCACGTGGAAAAACAGATATTTTGCAGCTGACCCTTACCTGGTGTCAAGTATTCTCCATCTCCCAGCAGTTTTGTGAATCCATGGCTGTGGAAGATGTACTCTTGCATTAATGGCTTCCCACAGCTGTGAGGTATGTGTTTGAAAAGACTTTCAAGGCTTTGCAAAAGCCTTGCTGCTGCACAGAAACGTTTTCACAGAACAGTCTTGTATATGGGTTGCAAAAGAGAGCCTATATGTATGTAACATAGATTGCCCAAAGGTAAAGCCGTGCTGGGGGATAGTGAATTCTTCAGAAAATAACAGCTTTCCACCATGCTTTCCTCATGCTTACGCCTTCCCTGAAGGTGGAAATAAAGCCCTTGGCTGGGCAATGTCAACGGCATATACCTTTCAGATTTTAAATGGAGACCTACTGTATGTATAAGAGGAAGGCCAGGTAGGTCGGAAGAACTGTAGCTAAACTGTGTATTTCAAGCATACTATCTCTATGTAGTTCTGCACAGGGCCTGCAAAATTTGGAGGATCTTCAACAGTGAAGTCTGAAAATCAAGGTGCATTGCATCCAGTAGTAGTAGTAGTAGTGGCATGTGGGTGCATAAGTGAGCAAAGGAACGTAACCCTGGGTGGTTCCTCCTTCTTGTTTTCTTTCCCTTCTTCCTTCTTCCTGTCCTCTTTTTTTTTTCTCCCTCTCCCTGTGCATTTTGTTTTGTTTCTTCCCAGCTACAGGGCTGTCTCACCTACATTTCTGGACAACTGAGGAATTGGAAAAATCTTTAAATCCACAGTGCTCAATAAAAGCACTTCCTGATTTTTTTCCCACCCCATTAATTAGGTTCCTCAATATAAATAAGCGGTAGCCTGTCTTTACTGAAGTTCAGGTAGTGGTATGATTCCAGATAACAGCAATATGTAGGTCATAAAAATAGAATGAATAATTGTCTTTCACTCACGCAAATGAAAGAACAGAAAGATACATACCAATAGGAAATGAAATGCAAAACACTTCATTTCAGAACATGGCAAAATATTTTTAACTGTATATTTTAAAGAAATATATTCCTATTTATCTCAAATGTGCTTGTTTCCAATGCAGATTACTGACTCCATTTGTAATTTAAAGCAGTGACCAACATTCTGTTCTGATTGTGAATTAGAACCACTTAAATCAGTGTTTACTCTCTGTTCAAATGAAAATTATCAAACACAATTGGATAAACCCCATTGAACAGCTGGGGTACTCACATGCTTTCCCACTACTATCCAAGCTGGAAACTGCTCTGTCCTCCCTCCTCTGCTGAGATATATGGGTGGGACTTATTACCCCCATTTTATGTACCAACAGGGATGAGCAAGCCTCTATAGTTTTCCCAAAATCTCACAGGAAAGATTCTTCTCCATAAAGAATACATTTAGTGAGTACTATCCAGGTCCCACGCAATGACCCAGCTGGTGGACTCTGGCAGTATCTCACCAGCATCAGGACACGGGCAATGGTGTGTGACAGCTCATACTGGTGACTTAGAATTATGGCTAGAGTTGGAAGGAACCTTAAAGATCATCGAGTTCCAACCCCCCTGCCATGGGGGGTTCTTGTCATGGTTTTGGTCAGGACCATCTAGCACTTTCCCAGCTGCTGCCCACGGTTAGGGAACAGCAGCTGGTCCCAGAAGCGAGAGCTTAGCTGGAGGGACATGGGCTGTGCTTCCCAGTACTCCTCCTTTCACTGATCTCCGGTCCATTTTATTTCCCGTCATGGATATAGCTTCGGTATGTATTCATGGTATGTGTTGGTCTGATTGCACAGAAGTGACATATTTCAAGACTGGTTGGTGAGGAAAGAAGAGGAAACACGAAAAAGTGGAAAGTGGATGAGTCTTATGTGACCCTGAGCCAAGTCCTGCCTTAAGACTCGGGATATTTTTTCATGGAGGCACGTGATTCTCTGCCTATGCCATGTCAGCACAAAGCAGAGATAGGCCCCAGCACGTGACCCTTTAGTGACTAGTTTGAATGGAAATGTGCGATTTCTGAACAGATTTATTGTGCAAGCAAAAATGTATTTGCTAAAGATTACAGCAGCATGTTTGCTCTGAATGCTGAGCCCAGGGAATAAAGACTGCCCTGTGTGACTTTTCATAACACGGTGCAATAAGGTTTGTGGTGTCAAATACCTGCTTTAAGTTTGTTATCACCATCCCACAGTTTGCAGTGCAGGGACTGGGCAATGGAAGCAGAGCAGAGCTGGAGATGCAGAGACATCTCTATGGCTTGGACTTCAGCTCCTGCATGGAGTGGATGAGCATGATAGACCTAGACAACACTCTTATGGCCTCGAGGTCTGTGCCAGGTGTGGACAAATAACCTCCAGGCCCACTGCTTCATGACCTTGCCAAAATACTTCTCTGCACCACGTGTAGGGGGACACCAAGGAGCTCTTCGGCCCACCAGAGTTCCTGGAGTCCTTCTCCAGGCTGTCCTCAAGCTCCTTTTTTCCACCTCCCTCTCATGGTAGCAGGGACCTATGAGCCTCTGCTGATGAGAACTAGGACACAGCCTTGGACCTCTAATTAGTCGTTATCACTTCAGATAGCCAATATTGCTACCTGTATGCTGTATAATTGAATAGCTGGAAGGTTTTTGCAGGAGTTAGGACTAGGATTCTGCTACTGTGAGCATTATCACTGAAAAGCAGCAGCTGAAGAGCTGGGTCCCCTCCCCTCAGAGCAAGGTGGGGTCACAAGCATTTCTACTGAGGATGACTCATGGGTCGCATAGTCTAGTGGGCAACCAAACATCTTGGTCTGGGAGCACAGATGTTCTGGGAGCTTGAACCATATTGGTGGTTGGATATTTCAGGCTATTTATGAAGGAAAGCGAATGCAAAGTTCCATTCAGGGAATTTTCACGAGTCAAAATCCACTCTGTTTCTTTTGTCTGTTTTTCATTTTTAAAGCACTCAAGTGACTGATCTGCAACGAGTACACCTCAGCTTGGTTTGGAACTGCCATTCACATGCACTTGTAGAAAAAAATTAAAAGCCATGATGGCATGGTCAGGGTGGGCTGATAAAAATAATTGTTTTGCTGGTGTGTTGAATCCAGTTACAGGTCACATCACTCAATTTCTCTGGCAGAAACACTCCTGAGACTTTCTTTTGCTGATACTCCGCCGCACTGTTTGGAAAGAGAAACTCAGCCAATTGCTAAATTATCTTGGAGTTATCCTTGTACAAGGAAAAATGGAGCTTGATTTGGTCTGGCAGTCTGCTAACATCTGCTGCCATGGCATTTCTTGCCAGTCTTCATGACGCCAGCAAATGGAGTTATGCTGCAGCACACGTATTTAAGGGGGTTTGTTTAGTGTAAGGGTGTCTGTAGGAGGAGTAGTTTCCTGAGAGGAACAATCAGAGTGGCTGACCTCGCACTGATTCTGCTGACAGTTCCTGCTTGAAATAAGGTTGCCCTCGTCTGGTGCAACATCACTCACCTCCAGCAAGGGAGTTTCAAACTGTTAGGAGACACGTAAGAGCTATATAAGGAGTAACACTTCCACAGGGATCTGTCTGTACTGAACATGGGATCTGAAGAAACTCAGATCTGGACTGAAAGTTGCACTGGGTTTATAAAATTCTCTCAACTCTGCACATCTTCAGACACTAGATTTCAAATCTTGTTCCAGATCACAGGTAAAGTTAAAGGCAAACAAAGAGGAAATATCCTGAAATAGGAATCAAAGCTATCTTCTTCTGCAAGGCTAGCAGGAACAGCATCTCCATAGCTGTTGCTTAAAAGCATGAAAATTAAAAAACATTGCTAAAAACTGATTTAAGGGGCCGGGCAGATTCAGGTGCAAGGCAGGGGATTGAATGATTTGCCTCTTTGCCCTCCTCATGCTTTATGCCTTGGAAACCTACCTACATCTCTGCCTGTTAATGAACATCTGCTTTTGATTGTCACAAACCCATATATTTCACTAAAATAAACATACTTGATCTCCACTTGGGAAACAGCCTATTGTTTCTGCTGTGCCAGGTTCAAGCATTGCTTTTAAATCAGAGATGGATATTTTTTTTCTCACTTGCCTACTGGTTACCTTTAAGTGCTAAATGACCCCAGCAGGAATTATGCTTCTGTGTTTGGACTAGCGGCAGGACATGGGCTGAAATGTTGCCTTTTCTCTCACGTCTGATGTCTCCTGTGTTGAAGGACTATCTCCTGGGTGTATTGGCTGTCGGTGTTAGACAACAAATACATCTTTCTGACCTCTAGCTAATTCTGTGTTGGTCCAGCTGGACACTGAACCGAACGCAGATGACAACAGTAGAGTTAAAAAGCATGGCCTTATCAAGCCCTACACATCTCACCTAGTAACACCAAGCTACTGATTTTACTGTAGCCATGTACTGTTACCACAGTGGCTGTCTATCTGTATGTAAGACTTCATGCTTGACAAAGGCTCCAGAAACCTGTAGAATAAACAAATAAGAAAAAAATATATAAAATGTGCACAGTTACCATGAAAGCTGTACAGGGTAGGAGCTCTTGGTTTCCCAGAGGTGACAGACTTTCACATGCCATAACATGGTGTTTGCTGCTTGATGATCTATCGATCTTGTCATACAGTAGGAAAACAGCTGTTTCTACACATGGCTATTGGATTGTAAGATTGCAACTGTTTCTAGCATGATCCTGGTCTTGCCTTATAACACTGCTGAGAGAGCAGCTGAGATTCCTCATCTTCACCTTTTCTGCCTCAGTTTCAGCTAGTCTTCATAACCAGTTGTTGTGAAATAATGGAGATGGGAGTGAGTTTCTGTTCAAGGGAGTAAAATGTTCAAAACTTAATACCTTATTTTTGCTTTAAATTTTTATTATTATTATTATTATTATGCCCTTATATATTTGCCTGTATGGCAAAAAACCCTGTTCAGCAGTTTAATTGTCTGTAGGGAACACAGTTGTGCAGATGTACTGGTTCAGACCAAGGATCCTTCTACCCCATTACTTTGTCTCTAAAACTGACTACAAGCTTGAGAAGCATGAGAACATGAGAAAGGGGCAAGTATGTGCTCAGACCAATGTTCTTCCACCTCTGCCCCCCAGGTGTAATGGTGTAACCATTTGACTGCAGGTATTACGATAAATCAGCCAGGGACTTGCTGGAGAGGTGGTTGCTGGCTAAACCTTTCTTCCCAGTGGGAATGCCACTATCACATGGCTGATGCCGAGGAAGGCTGGAAGAGCTGTGGAGGTTTGGTGCATGCACTACAGAGCAGAGTTGTTTATTTAGGGTCCTAATGACCTAGAGTAGATTCAAAACACCTTGGACACAAGAAAGCAAGTGGCAAGAAAGAAAAAAATATACAAACAGCACTTTTATTCAGGCTTGATTTGGGATCAGGATGAAAATGTGCAGTGTTCATTTTCTTTTCCCCCTCTTAAGCATCCACCACTTTGCATTATTTGTGATTCATGCAGCTGCAAAACCACAGGGACTGTGGGGGGACACTCTGCTGTTGCTTGCTGTCAGAGCAACTGAGAATAATTCACGGAATGATTCAATGAACTAATATTACCTCACAATTGTCGTTTGAGGAGCATAAGGTAAAGGCTGGAACAGCAGCACTTACCTTTCCCTACCCCCAAAGACAAACGAACCATTAATGCTGCAGTAAAGCAGCAGAGCAAAGGTGTGTTTGCTGCACAAGGTTGGTCTCATAAAACTGAACTTTACCCAAGACTGAACAAAACTGTAAGAAAGACACAGTCGACACTTAAAGGCATGCTTTTTATAAGGACAAGTTATTTATGACCTTCATCTGACGTTTTATAAAGTTTTAATTTTGTTACACAACATCCATTCTTTTCATGCTTTGGCAGGAGAGATGTCGGGGCATTAGGACAGATACAATAACCACATTTTTTATGCTTACTTGTTCCTGAGCTACTTTCTCCACTTTAAAATATTTTATGGTTAAGTTTCTCTATTTGCATAATTACTGCCACATCACCAGTCAATCAATTTTATGTGTTACTCTCCCAAACCAATCTAAAATATGATACGTATATAAAACCATCACCCGTGATCATACAGACCTCACAGTTATTATTGCTTCAGGTCAGAGAGATATGATAAAATCACCCTCTGTTATTTTCCCCTCCCTGGCATCTTCTTTCATTCACAATTTCAGATACTTCATATCACACAGTAATATTGTTTATCAGCAATTTTATTTTTCTATTACTGGAAGACAAAAGAAAACAAGTAGTACAGCAAGTCAAAACAAAGTAATTACCACAGACAGCTATGAGAATTGCTCATTTTTACAAGTGCGTGGAATCACAAACAACTTCCTAGATTTCCTCACAGGTATTTGCAGGGAAGACAAAAGTACTCCAGCTTTCTGAGTAAATTCCAGAATTGGAAATACGTGGTTTCAGAGGAAACTGGACTCCAATGACAGGAGATGGTTCTATTTCACCTCTTGGTGAAATAGTAAGAAAAAAGCTAAACTCAAGTGTGACATGACTGACACAAGTCTCATCAGAAGCCAAGATGAACCCAGTCTTTCCAAGATTTTACACACCAGTAAAGAAGTGTGGCACAAGTTGTCACTGTTACAAGTTATGCTGACTGCTTTCCACCAGTCTGTGTGATAGGGAGAAAAATCAGGGATACTACAATAAGAGGTACTTCTTGATGGTGGGAGTTAGCTCCCAGTTATAAATTATTATAGAATTAACAATCTGATTATGTTTTTCAAAAGTTTTTTGCTGATTCTTGCTAATCTTCTATCCAAAGCACACCACAATGAACTTGACTTTTCATCCCTTCTTAACGCAGATTTATTGAGTGTAAAGATCACTTTTGAACATTTGAAGGAGAAATGAAAAACTAGCTTGCTTTCTGCATGAAGTAAAATACAAGTAAGTATACCTTGAAAAGATGCCAAACAGAGCCAAAAAAGATAAAGTATCTCTTTTCTGATGGAAAACTAATTTGTCTCATTTTCCTCAGAGTTCAAAGAGTCAGTGCAGTATTTTTTGTGTTTAGGTTCAAACTCTAATGGATCAGATTGTAGCAATTTGAAGTAAATGCCAAAATTCCCACTGATTTTTTACCGGTCAGGAATTTATGTCTGCTTTAATAAAGGGCTTCCTGGTTCTTGCTGCCCTTGTTTGGGTGGCTCAGCCTTCTGTTTCCTTGTGCTCTTCTTTAGCTTATTGCTGGTTTCAAGCTATGTTATTTGCATGCTGTGAAAAAATAATCCAGTGTCCTTTAAATTGGAAGACTCATGAAGGAACTGGAAGGCGAGCTGATTGGCCTCTGCAGTTTGACAGTAGGTTCTTCATTGCTGATGAAATTGTTATAGGCAAATAGCTATTTCTTTCAAACAGCTTTCATGACAACTGCTGACAGTTTCCATCAGAAAAGCCAAGCCTCACTATTTTACAGGGTTCAGTCTTATCCTGACACGGACAATGCTATCAACAGGCTTCTGTCTTCAGCTCAATAAAAAAGGCTTAATAAAACAGGCTTTGTAAAAGCATATAGTGACAAAAGCAGCATGCAAGCTAAGACAAGGTAGATCATTTTACCAACTTGTATTTGGCTGGAGATTTGGGGTAGATGAGGAGTGCTGCTGTACCATGTGTTTGTTTTCCCTCCTGTATGAGATGAAGATGCAGTGGGAATGCTGTTTCTCAATTACCATTGCTCTGAAGCCTGAGGTGACAGAAGCATGTCTACTAGCAAAAGCCAGATAAAGTTCCATTAGAGTTGCTTCTTTCTTTCCACTTGGAGAAAATTTGGATTATTGATTTTTCACTTGTGCAGTTTGTGGTGTATTCTGCATGCATATAACGTGCATATTCATGTGAATATGAAGCTGAAAAGGGAAGCAATGGGACAATCTTCCTGAAGTGGCAACAGCGCCTTGCTGATCCTCCAGGCAACAGCTCAGTTCCCTTGACAGGCTGAAATGGGGCTGAAATGACAATCCTGTGATTGAAAGACGGAGAGATGCTGGGCTGTGATGTTCTGCCAAGGCAGTATTGACAGAGGTCTCTTCCAACCTCAGCCACCCTGTGATTCTCCAAGTACTTAATCCAAGAGACCACTACCTTCCCAACAATATGTGGTTTTCCTCTTTTCTACTATGCCACTACCATGATCACTACCATGATTTTGTAAACCTTACTGGTGGTTTTACAGCCCTTCCTGGATTGTGACAGTATACTCATTTGATTGTCCCTGAAAGGCTGGGGTATCATATGCATAGCTATGTGCATATAACAATGTTAAAACTTAACAAATATGTAATGCAAAGACTAATCTCTCTTGCAGCTCATTTCCAAATGTAATACAAATGACTCTGCACTACTGAGCCAGATTCTCTTAGACTCCAGGGTGCTTTCTTGGACTACTCTCTCTAGAGAGCTAAGCAAGAAATCACATTAACAGGCTGTAACTCTGTACTTCCCAGGGTTGTGGGCAGGGTCTCCTCAGGAGAGAATCCTTGATTCAGGAATTCACTTCCCCCTTCATGTGAGAAAGCCTGAGTTTGTTGACTTTCCCAACACGTTGCACCGGCTATCTATTTACTCAGGCTTTTTCTAAGTGGGTGGGTTTGGTGTGGAGGATCTTCAACATTTCCTTGTGCTTTCATTTCTTTGAGAGATACCCATTTAAATGCGTACCACTTTCCAGGCTTAACTATTTGTCCCTTATGCCTCCTAAAGAAACATGGTAGATGTACAAAGCTGAAAAAAACCAAAAACAAAACCAACCCCCAAAACCGTAAAAAGGTAATTACCCTCCTCCCCACACAAGCCTCTGTACCAGTTCTTTAGTAATTAAGGGAGGAAACCAGACTTCCTCCTTCCTGGTGATGCCAGACGTTGCTGGCCCAGCCCTTGGCAGTGCTGGTGCAGGAAGCATCCCTCATTCTCAAACGTTCACATCCTTATGGTCTGAGCAGGTGCTGGCAGATGAGTGCAGCGGGGCCAGCTTTACCAACAGGAACAATCTATCTGTCTCCTATAGAGCACTTTGGAGATCAAAAAGGATGTGCTGTTGTAAGCTGTGCTCCCCAATGACTCCAACAGCCCAACATGGGCCAAGGCAGGACCGATCCTCCTGCCTAGGGAGAGGAGGGAGGAAGGATGAAGGGGAGGGAGATTTTTGGACTGAGTTGATAGCAGAATAAAATATTCAAGCTGTAAATCTATTAGATAAACTTATCTCAGGCATTATAAGATTCCAGATGAAATACTGGAATATGCCAAGCTTCTCATTTTCATTTCCAAATGTTGAGTTAATTTGGATACAAACTGAGCCAAATTTCGCCTTAGTGTAAGCAGGTGCAACCCACTGGCTTGAACAGAGTTACACCCACTTACAACAGGGATGGATTTCTCCTGAAGGGATTTAAACAGGGCAGAGAAGAGCACAGATGTTTCCAGTGTTTCACCTTTGAACTGTGAGCCACATGAATAACAAAAAAGAAGTATTTTCAATCTCTCTCACACCAAACCGTGGCTTGGTGGACGGCTCTGTTTACGTACAAGACTCTACTATCTGTCCTTTTTTTTGTTCATTTGCTGCCATTTACCAACTTTCTTTTCTTCTTCCTCTTTGTTTTTAATCCTTTAGTTAGTCTGGTTTATTTTTTGGGGGAACGACATACAGCAAGAGTGAATGAGAGTTTTATTGATGAGTTCACCTGACCTAGATATTATCTTGTTTCCTTCAGATTTCAGTGTAATGAGGCACTGGAGTAATACTTCGGTTGTAATTTTGACCACAGTTTTTGTGAGCACTGTGTGTTTCCTCTATTACTTAATATATAAGACAAACTGTAACACTGGGAATATTGATGCTTCCCATCAAAACCAGAGACTGTTGCTTCCCCGCTCATTTAATGGTAAGGCTGAACATAGAAGCAAGGTTATGTATCGAAGACAATAAATTACACATTGGCCTGGCAACACTACTTTTTTTTTAAGAGAGATGATAGGTATATAACCATAGATAAAGTGACAGTGAGGATGCAACTATTGTCTTAGAGGTTTTTTTTGGGGAGGGGGAGAGCATATTTTTGACTAATTAACTTAATTTTGAAGTTTCTCCCTGTGTCTCCTCCTTGGGTTTTTCCTATCACAACATCAAATGCAGCAACCACCCCACTGCCTCTAGGGGTCTGCTGATGCCTGCACTGGGCTTGCCACGCCCAAATGCCTGTCCCTGTGGCAGGAGAGCAGGATGACAGGCACTGCCCAAGAGGCGCAGGAGGGTCTCCGCTTCTGAGCACTTCTCACAGAGCCAGCAGCAGCTGGGGGGGGGAGCTTGGGCCACATCTGGAGATTGATATCACCTGACTTTTATTCTCCAGCCCGGATATTCACAGCTCACAACCACCGACTCTTCCTCCACAGTCCCCCCCCGGTGTGTGCAGGACAGCCGTGTGTTCTCCGCTTCCTTCCTTCGTCACCCTCTGCCACAGCATGGCTGAGGGAGCCCTGAAGCCTGTGGCCCGGCAAGGAAGGAAGCCACTAACTCACCACCTTCTGCCTTCATGGGAAGCGCTGTCTGAGCCTTCAATCTCTTCTTTGGTGTGTGATGGGGAGAAGACGAAAAAGTGCACATGTTAGGTTACCTTCTCGTGCCTGATAATCACCATGATTTTCTGAGTGGAGAATCAACTGTGGTTTGCACCAGTCACCATTTTCCCCATTTCAGCAGATCTGTGAGCAGCCCCAGGAATGCCCTGCATCGTGGCTAGGGGATCAGGGGGTCCCTGCCTGCCCACCGTGGGTGCACAGTAGGACAAACACCTGTGTGGTCCGATGGCAGGACAACTACACAGGGCAGGTCTTTGACCAGTCACTGGGTTTGGGACTTTGTCTGACACTGATAAAGATGTAACTAGGCCTGAGCAAAGGCTCTGAGTTTACCCACAGGAAATGGAAGGATGCACTTGCCCCATGGGGTGGAGGGATGTACAAACTGAAACACTTCTGCTCTGCAATCTCCCGACTCCCAGCTGACTCAGACACTGCAACCTAGTGAGGGTGGCTGCTCTGCACCTTCCCACTTCTCCAGACAGTACAGCTGTCTAATGGCCTGACTGGGTGAACTTCGGATCTTTACAGTTCTTCTGAAGGACACTTGCTGTTAAGGAGTGAATCCTTAACATCTAGAATAATATGGACCTTCATAAAGGTGAGTATGAGACCATCCTCTGGGTCTTCCCAGATGACAAGACACTCTTTTCATAGCATAACTCCAGAAATTTACTCTCCTTTAATTTTAAGCCATATAGGCAGGCTTGCTCCTGTGTCCCTGAACTGACAATGGGCTCTTCAGCAACAATAACAGCTTTGGCTGCAGAAAGTACCAGGTCTGGAGGATGTTAAGCCTCATCTTGCACTTCCCCTTCAGCCATCCCTTTTGTTACTTGGGTTAATATTCCTGGCTAGAGCAGATTGTGCTGAAGGAAGAGGAACAAAGCATTCAGTCTTTTAGGGGATCAGCCTTACAATAGTTGTTTTTTTTTCTTGCATTGCAAAAATTTTACCTAGTCTGCATTCAGCATAGGACCTTGCAGATTTGTATCCTAAGCACACATTAATTGATGCGCTCTTGGACTTCAGTAATACAAATCTGTGCATATGGCATCTCAAATCAATGGTCAAAATGAAACACGGTGGAAAAAAAAACAAAGAAAGAAGATAGTTGCACAATTTCTAGCTTTTCTTCCATTATGTTCAATACGTCTGAATTAATAAAAATTTACAAGGGACAGGGCAGATATTCAGCATATGGTATTGACTGGCTACCAGACTCCCTGGGACAAATTTCTTTTAGAGGCACTCAGATTTTTTACTGAGATCTGCCTGGAGTCCTCAACTCGTGTCTTTGAAGGAAAATGTAAGTGATAGTAACTCTTTCCCCCTTGGGGTGCTAGAATGGATTTGACAGGGGATAGTCCATAGTCCATTCCAGGAGCCTCAGTTACTTCTGTGGCAGTCTTTCAAATAATTCAGAGTCTTGAACACTAAAGAAGCTTAATGATATTCTGACTTGCCTTTAAATGAGACAGCCAGTTCATCTGAAAGCAATTGCTCTGAGTAGCTGTGATGCAGACTGCTGCATGACACTGCAGACTGGGCATTTGCTTGGCTGTTTTCAGCTTTCATGTTTTTTTTCAGAGGCAGTGGAAACTCAGATCTGGGCAGGACACCAGTATGGAGAAGCATATGTTATCTACAACCCTGCTGTACAGCATCCCTATTCAAGCAACAGATAGGCTTACTGCTCCATTTATTTTTCAGCCTAATAAAGCTCAGCAGTTCCCAACATTCACTGATTTAGAATAATTTAAATTATTCTAATAAATAATATAATTTATTATCATGCTGTAGTTGTCATATATATTAATTCTTTTAGGACTCTCAGTGGAATAAGGCTGAATCAGGACAAAATAAGGTCAGTCAAATCTTCATTCCTACCTACAGTTCTATGTTTCAGTGGCCCTGCTTTGGCCAGAAGGCTGGGCCAGGCAGGACTTCCTTCCCACCTGGATGGCTCTGTGAGTCTAAGATGTGACTCTCTTGTAATGTACATAGGCATTAGGCAGGGCTTTCCTGACGCCTGAGTGGGATTACAAAGTATGTCATTGTCTCCGCTGGCACAGGTTGCAATATTTTTGAAGTCTGTCAAATTACCCATCCCCTTCAAAATGCAATCCCATCATCTGACTTGGCTTGCATGGAGAAATACTTGCATTAACGTATTATACATGTTTCATGCTTTTACTTCAGTGACTTCTGTCTCTGTAACATCCAGGCAAAATCTCACCACCCATAAAGTTAACACACATTTGTTCTTTTTTCTATGTCTCATGTCAGTAATGCTTTATTCCTTGGAAGACATGCATGCTTTGAGGTCTCTGCAATTCTTATTCAGTAGATAGTGCTCAATCACTGGGAAGGGGATCCTGGCACAGGCAGGCAGGGTAAGGAGGCACAGACTGTCTTCAGAAAACCTAAAAGTCAGTTTTAATACCCACTTCAACACATACATGCTTCCCTCTCCTTCATTCAGAGCGTGCTTTACAGGAGGGCCATGCTGTCCATCTCCTGTCAAGATGTGCAAAGTCTGTCATTGGATTTTCTTCTCCTTAAACTCAGCCAAAAAGGGCAACTTGTAAGTGCTCTCCAGGTGATGGGCACAGGTAGAGCGAGGAACACCTCCCTAGCAAGTGTTTGCTGCTGCCTCTGGGATGTGTGAGAACAGAGTGAAGAATTTGCACTTCCTTCAATAATTAGGCAAACTCTGCTTTTAAAAATGACAAGGTCTACTGTATACATGTACAGGTATTTGATTTATTGGTAAATTCAAATATATGTAAATCAGCATACAGACACCAATTCTGATATTCAAATAGCGATTCTACAAGTGAAAGCAGAATTAAATCTCTAATTTTCAGAGATCTGAACTGTCCCGTTTATATTGTTTCTTCAAAATACCCAATTACATCTGACTTAATATAATTGGAAGACATTTATTACCAACATTAGTGGCTTGGGTTGAAATTGGCTGTGAAATTGTGTCCACATTAACTTGAAGAGAAATGAGCAAGCCAGAAACCCTGTGAATTGGTTTTCTAAATGCATGCTGAGCTCTCCTACTGGATTCAGAGTCAAAACCACACACGACTGGTGTGGGCCCTGAGGCAAGGAAAGACACGAGTTGGTACTCTTTCCCAATCCCTCACCTGGGCTGAAATGTCTCCCACCTTCTTCCAGGCATGGGGAGACTGAAGGTGTTGAGGAGGGATGAATTTTTGCTGCTTAAGACCAGGCTATTTATTCTTCAAAGTATATATAAAGTATGTGTAAAAGTATGTATAAAAAGTATGTATAAAAGACAGGTTAAATTGCTATTTTCATTTAAAGTATAGGATTATCAAAGAAAAGTATGAGGAATGGAAGAACAGGAAAATATCTCATTTTCTCACGTGTTTCAAGACAGCTAATGAAGCTGAGCCATCTGGGAGATCTTGAAAAAAGCATTATTCCACACCCTCATTCAGCTGTAAGGTATCATATTTATTCTTTATCAATTGCTAAAATTCCTGAGTGTGGTTTTATTGTTGGCCATGCCTTCTTCCTTTGTAATTTATACATAAGCAGCATTTGGTTCTTCCAGCAAATGTTTGCCAGAGGGAAGTTTCCCATTGTGATGCCATGGACACCAAATTCTGGGAGGACTAAAGATGCACCCAGCTAGACATAGATACAGACAGCTGCAGGGGTAGGTAGATGTATTTTTAAAATAATCACCATGACAAGGAAAGCAAGCCACTTGTCAATGAGTAATTACCAAGAGTTGCTTTGAGTATTTCCTATGGGGAGAAAAACTAGTTATGTGCCTAGGCATTTTGCTGCAAGAACTCTTTCCTAGAACATTTTCTTGCTTATCTGTATTAATCTTGCCTGCAGCATCTCAAGATTCAGTCCATGTTCATTCCCATTTATTCTACCTCTCAGCTATCCATCTTTTGAAAGAAAAAAAAGTCCGTTCACTCTCTCACGAAGTTGTTGTGAGAACAAATATATTAGAGATTAGGACACGGTGTTGCAATTACCAGATCACATAAATCCCTGAGGAGTAGAACTAGGACATTTTTATACCTTCGTGGATTTTTTTAAAAATTGCTTTCTTCTTTTTTTTTTTTTTTAAATGAAAAAAATAATCCCAGGAAGCAGGAGGTAGAGTTTTCGAAAGTCTCACATTTGTGTTTCACATTATTGGTAGTTTGGAAGTGTCACTAAATAATGTTGTAGAAAGTTAATTATTTTTAGTCAAGCAATGTAACACAGCAATAAAATTTTCAAGAAGAGACCCCTTTGAAAGTTCAATGACCTCATATAAATTGCCAAGCGTCAATAAATATCTTTCAACACAGGTGGAACAACATTTGTATGGTTATGGACAGAGCTGTATAGACAGAGTTTAACTTGCTCAAGACCATTAAAGATCTCATGCTTATAGCTGAACAATAAATGTGATCAACGCAACCCATAAAACTACGCCCTCTTGCACCTGATTTTTTCAGAAACAGCATTGCCAGTTTTGAAAATTAAAGGTCACCATGAAAGCAGAGAAGTTTTCATGGCCATTGTCTTAGTAAAGTTTGGATTTCTTTTGATTTCACCGAAACATAATTCCTGATTCGTTGAACTTTACACCTTCCCAAAGAGAAACAACACTGTAACAAGCATCTTTAGATTTTAGACTACTGGAAGTAAGTTATTACATGATTACTTATTAAACTAGGAACACAGAGGAAATTTCTAACTTTGTTTTTCTCTTGTACCAATATAGTCTCTTGAACAGAATTTACTTTTCTGCATGATGCATCTACACCTGATACTTATTGTGCCACTAACAGAAATGTGACGGGAAAGACTCAAGTGCTCTTTCGCAAGGACTTTCCAGCTTCATGCTGTGTTTGGATGCACACGTGCTAGGTGATCGACGTGCCAGGTCTTTATGAATGGCGGAGAGTGAGAATTATCTCACTGGTATTCTGTGTGCGAAAAAGCTAAACAATGTGTGTCTTTGATATATGATTAATCTCCTAGGAATTTATGCCTTCATAGCACCTTTTCTAAAACAGGAAATAAATAGATGTTGCTTAGCTACTTTCATGCTTTGAAAAATCCCACTGCAATTTCCATTGCCCAGTTTGTGTTCTGAGGACTGTACTCCACCACAGAGACTTTTTTTTCTCACATAATGAATACCTGTATTTTTTACCTTTGCCTTACCTTCTGCTGAAGATGGAGAGTCAAGCAGATTCTCTGCATGTTTTGCCTCTTAAACCTGTGCCAAAAGTTTTCTAGCCTCATGTTGTGCCACCTGGCTGGGAAGCGTCCGGAAGATGCCGATGAGAATTCTCGGCACAGATGGAAATCCTCCAGTCAGCAAGGCACTAAGCCAGTGTTGGTGACCTTATACTCCTTGCTGGAGCACTCCCTCGAGAATATGTCTATGTCTGGGCTGGGACACTTGATGCTCCAGCAAGCGCCAGTGCTTTTGCCTAGAAGCTGAAATAATCTGCATCTCAAGGATCCACTCCCCCATTTTTCTGTCTTCCACTTGGCTGCACATAAACTCAGTAGTTGTGTTTAGGTTAACTAGGTTAGGAGTCATAAATAGGAATGGCTAATGTGATTGTACAAGCTTCTCCCCAGATCCTGGTCAATATTGTAACTCTGACCTGTAATGCACTCTCCCAGCAATTCCAGTACTGGGCGTCTCTTAAGCAAATACAGCTAATCACTTCAACAGGTTGCTGACTTTTATGAATTGAATTGCATAGCAAATAGCTGTGACAGTGTGTACAACATTGCCAGACAAGAAAACAACATCATTATGTAGAAAAGAATGTACCCCATCTCAAGAAAAGAGCAAAAAACTTTATGCTACTTCATTTACAGGAAGGGTGTTACTTGCTGGTGGTGGGGTTGGATTTTCTTGTGG
>VZRU01014060.1:116892-192659 GCA_013398155.1 Pedionomus torquatus | reverse complement strand
CCAGAGGGGTGAAAGGATAGGAAAGCAGAGGGGTCGGTGGCACCCAGGGCTCCCAGTCCCCAGGGCGCGCTGGCTGATCCCCCGTCCCAAATGTAGCCTTCAAAAGGCGTGGGTCGGAGGGCGACACGCCGGGAGGGGCTGCGGGCTCCTGGCACGGGGGGAAAAGGGCGGGAGGGAGGCGGTCTCTCCTCCCCCAAATTTTGGCCGAGTGGCCTCCCCTTCCCCCCATCCCCCAACCCTCGCTCTCATCCCGCGAAGCATTTGAAATATTTCCACCCTGAAGTGGACCAGTTTCTCCCGCCACTTGTAGTGCTTGGCAAACAGCGGCGGCAGCGGNAGAGAAGGGGATGTTGGGACTATTCCATCAGTGTGGTATGTCTGTGTAAACATCATTAGCTCCTATGAGCTGACATGCTGGAGATTTTCATTTCTTCTTACAAATCGCTCCCTTCCACAATAAAAATACCACACATATTAGGCTGCATATGTTTGGAGGGAAGATGGAGATGTTTATTCTCGATGCCTTTGATCTCTCAAAAAAAACCAAAAAAAATTGGTCTCGGCAGAAGAATACTACTGGAGACAGGAGAGGGTGAGGGTCTCCCCAAGGGCAGCTGGGCATGCCTGTGGGCTGCAGTGCAACCGCAAGTCCAGTGGCCTTGCTACGGGCTCCATGTGATGAGCTGGAGGTGCGAGGTGTCAGCGCTGCCCCAGGGCACCATCCCACAGTCCTGCTAGGCCAGCCAAGAGGCCCTGGCCATCAGCAACATGCTCCAGAGGAGCCCAGATAGTCCGAGTGAGGCAAGGCTGTTTGTGAAAAATCTCGTTTCCAGAGTACATTTGGGAAAAATAACAATAATTTTTTAATTTTTTTTTTTTCCTAATTTCCAGTCTCTGGGGTGTCTGGCTGCCAGTGGGGTTACTCCACACAGGGAGCTGTGCACGTGCTTGGCTTGGCCAGGCTCCGCAGAGCAGAGCAGAACTGAGTCCTGCAGAGCCCAGCAGAGCCAAGCCAAGCGTGCTATCTCCCTTATCTCCGGGAGCAGTCGTGGCAAGCAGGGAGCTCCAGCACAGAAAATTCCCTTATCCACTTCCCCCTTCTGGCTGTTTGGCCTGGCAGTTTAATAGTACTTTAGTAACCAACAGATGTCAGATGTCCACGCATCTTCGGGAGATGTCTTCTCCCAAAGCCCTCTTCATTTCGGTTACCTTGATGCCTTGGTAGTATCACTTGCTTCCCTCTCCTCAGTCATTTTTTGGAGGGTAGGAGGCAGTTTGGTGGGGTATTCCTAGTGTAGTGACAAAAAAACCATTGAAGTCCCTGTAACTGGTTTCGGCATTGCAGGTTTGGACACAGTTGGTTTTTTTACACAAAACAAAATTTTGATAATATTAAGGGCAAAAGAGTCTGAGAGAGGCAGCTGTTTCGAAACAAGACTTTCTGTTGTGTTGTAGTTTCTCTGTTTTGTGCTTTGCCCAGCTGACCAGGAGAAGGCAGCAATCTCTGTATGGCTTGTAGGAGTCCTCACAGACCTTTGTGGCAAGACTTCAGCCAATTTTGATAAGCCTTACGTTGCAAAGGCAATTTTGGTCCAGAGACCAATCCAAATCCTAGACTTGCTCTTTTAACTTTACGCAACGTTTGCTTTCGTCTCTTTCTAGTGGTGTCTGTGAATTGAATTATATGAACAACCAGATTCTGTGTAGTTAAGGCTGTTCACAGAGTCCAAATGCATGGACGCTGGTCCAGACCCTTTTGTTCCCAGCCGTCCCCTCCTTGTGTGAGCAGGCAGCCTAGCCCCAGGGCCACTGTGCTGAGAGGTGCCGGTTCAGCAGCTAGCGCAAAGCTGGCAAACACCAAACAGCAGGCTCTTCCCATCCACAAGGCTGATCCCCTTCCAAGAGCACGCATGGTGCTGTGCTGCAACGCAAACCCATTAGTCAGCCTGCATTGGGTAATCTTTCCTTTTTGTCCGTCGGCATTTGCTTTTTGTGCCTCAAACCTTCTTTCTGTAAATCTCCAGGATGAGGGTGTGGGCAGAAACCCCCTTGCTCCCCAGGCAGTCTCCCCAGTTCATTGGCTCAGTAGCCCAGTAGGGTTGTGTCAGAGCATCCAGCTCCTTCCTCCCACTCACTGTTACTGTGCTTAATCATGGAGGGCTCAATCAGGGAGCTTTGTTCATCTGCGATACTGTTTTTTCCCAGGCAAACTGAAGTCGTTTGTATCAAGCACAAGTCCAGGGGGGCTTCCAACAATTCTCCACATATATATATTTGCGTCACGTGGAAAATCCATGACTGCGAGATAGCAGGCTACTGCTCTTTTGACTCTACCTACGTATCTGAGGTTATTTTACGGCCTGCAAGCTCTCTGTTTCAGAGAGACAGCTGGGTAACTAAGGACAGCATTTTGCTTAATAGGTCTCAAAAGTCAAAGGTCAAATGGAGTTATCATTTTTCCAGTGTCTGAGAATCTAGCCCTCATTCTTTGAATACATTTATATGCCATGTGATTGCAGTCGAAGGAATGATAGGCCTGGAGCCCAAATCATGACTAAATAGTGAAGGAGTTAGGAATCCACATTTCTCAGCTAGAGGTGAAGAACTAGAGCCTTTAAATCATCATATTAAAAAAATGAAGAAAAAAATAATCAATCAGGCAGAAAAATGAAATTATGAACCCAAAGCTCTTTGTGGAATTCATATAATTTTTTTATCCAAATAAGTAAAACCAGAGATCTCAAAATGTAGTTCTTTAACTGCAGAGGGTGAAGTGACCATTTCCAAGTTTGGAGGATCTGTCCTTATGCTGCCAAAGTCATGATTCCTGTGGTACAAGAATTTCCTGAAGGATAAAGGTAGTAATTCCAGCATCTCGCATATATTAATTATGCAGAGAGGCTTTACTAACCTGGGTGTTGCACATCCCGTGTTGCTGTCAGATTGTCCAGCCCACTGAGCGAGCCCACAGGCTGACAGCTCTTGCAGCAATGATAAGATGTCAGTTTTTCCATGCTGACCATCCATGAATGACATTGTCCAGAAACAATGCGCCCTCATTTTTATTACTTGAGCTGCCTGAGTACCTAAAAATTATTGTGACTAAATAAAAAGGAGTGTTACCTATGTTCATCTTTTTTTTTTTTGCTTCTGCATTTATTCAATGTTAATAGTTTGACAAATAGTTAATTAGTAGAAGTCTATACTGAAACAATATTTTTTTTTTTAAGATGGTACTGGTAGAAAGGCAATTTGATGGTACTGGTAGAAAGGCAATTTTAAATTCACATATGCTGACAATAACATAAAAATAAGGCAATAATACTTAGTTTTTCCTAACCTGGGCTCAGTGAAATGAGCTGTAACTCTCTAGCCAGAACTAATGAGATCTAATCTTGGATGTGCAGTAGAATCACTCATAACTGTTAACATTTGTACAGTCAAAAGTTTCTTAACATCATACAGAAAATAATTTTGAATAAAGGCTCTTAAAAAAAATCTCATAGCTTGTTTGCTGACAGCTCACAGACAGAATAAACCAGGCCCTCTAGATAAATTATTTGCAATGAACTCTTTTCTTGGATCTAGCTCTCCTCCTCAAGCAATATTTTTAAAGTGAATAGTCACAGATTAGTTGGATTTTCAGCTCCAGAGATTTGAAGGAAAAAGAGTTCACAAAAACGAGTGCTTTCCCCCTGCCATTAATTTCGTACAGTAATGTGAATTCCGATATAACATGTACATGCTTGCTCTAAATTATGATTGAACAGGGCTCATCAGGCACAGCATCTATCGCTTTTGTCCCTAAATTAGGAATCATTGGCTGTTTTTCCTGAAAAGGTCACTATTGTGAACTCTTCAGGCACTGGAAAGTCTTGTGGGCAGACTTATTGTGCTGTCCACAAAGCAAATTGAAAAGAACTAAGGCGGCTTTTCCCCAGGCTAGCTACCAGCACAAAGCTTAAGGGATACAAAAATTATGGAACATTCAAAAACTAAAATGGAACATTTTAAATGTGATTTATTTTTTTTAATTGTGAGAATATATGTCAAATATGATAAAATTTTATATGGACATATGAAAAACTATAAACTTTCATTTAGAGAGTTGCCTTGTAGTGACACATTTCGTTACACCAAATGTCAACTGCAGAGGGGCTGTAGTACCATTTTTCCTTTGTACATGCTTTGAAACCTTTGGTAATTGCAAAATCACCAGCTATCTTGAGGTTTGCTGCATATATATTTTATTTTCATGTTTCCTGATTACAGTTATATAAACTGTTTAGTTTCAGGATGTTTCTTCTCGACACTAAGTTGTTCAATGTAACTCCTGGTTTTGAACTGCCCTTCACATTGTGAGTATTTTATACTGACCTAACAAAAAGCCCAGTTTTACCCAAGTGAGCAGTCTCACTGCCTTCACTAAGCTTTGGTAAGACAAACTGCTGAACATCCCCACCGTTGCCAGCTGTGTCTATGCTGAGATCCCACCACCCTCATCTTCCTTTATATTGCTTCAAGTGGGGGCAATCCATATTCAACCCCAGTCCAACAAGCATGTCTGCTGTAGCTTGGAAAGCCAAATCATCCACTGTTTAGCAGCTTGCTTGGCATGGCAAAATCAGTGAGTGCATTTATTTATGGTCAGGGAACCTCTGCCTTTCCCATGGCCCTGGATGCTCTGGCCTCGTGTTTCTTCAGAATGCCCAAACTTTTGTGTCTCCACAGCCTGACAGCCAGATGTGGATGGTCCCGCAGCTCTGGAGTTGGCAGAGGGAGCCCAGGACAATGACAACCTCAGCAGCATCATCACAGATGTATAGGTGCCATGGGAGGTACAGATGCCGCTAAGAAAAAAGGACTGAAGGCCTGACTTGGTAGCTGCTCGCAAGGAGCAGCCAAAAGTGATTAGGAAAAAAAGAGGCTGAGGGGAGACATCATTGCCCTCTACAACTACCTGAAAGGAGGTTGTAGAGAGGTGGGTGTTGGCCTTTTCTCCCAAGTGAATAATGACAGGACCAGAGGGAATGGTCTGAAGTTGCAGCAGAGGAGGTTAGATTAGATATTAGGAAGAATTACTTCACTGAAAGAGTGGTCAGGCACTGGAACAGCCTGCCCAGAGAGATGGTTGAGTTGCCATCCCATGTTTAAGAAGTGTGTAGATGTGGCACTTCAGGGCATCCTCTAGTGGCACTCTAGTGGCCAAGATTCTGTGTGTGTATGGTTGGACTCGACGATCTCAGAGATCCTGTCCAACCATGAAGATTCTGTGGTTCTGTGAAATGTGTGCTTTGAGGACTCCGAGATGCTAATTCCTTCCTAGCAGGGAAAGGGAAAAAACAATTCAAACTATGTATAGAATTTAAGGCCAAAAGAAACCACGTAGCAAGACATTTTTAGGCTATATAATACATAACATCATCAGCTGCACTCAGCACCTTATGGCCTTTTATATCACTGAAATAGCATCACTGCATTGTTTACTCAGCAGGTATCAAATGCAAGCCTAAGATTATAGTGCAGCATATCTCATTTGTAGGTAAAATACCTCCAAATAATGGGGAGAGAAAAATTGCTCTTTTCTGAACCTGCCTACCAACATCTCAGAGCAGCACCTGAGAACAGGTATGCTCTACTTTAAGCAAGAGGAAATAATGCAGCATCTGTAATACCAGTGTGTGCTTTGCAGAGCTGGATGAGAGATGTGTAAAATTATTTCCCTCACGCTGAAAACTGTTTTAGCATTTTAACTAGCTAAAGGGTTTTTACTCTACCATGGAAAGCAGGTAAATGGCATATGCCATCCTCACTCAGAGGTGATGTCTGCTCCCATTGAACTGCCCTGAGATGGCAGGTAGTCCAGGCAGCAGAACAAACCTACAGCGCTGGGAGGCAGGAAGACACCCCAGAATTGGCTCTGGGGCTGTTTCCTACCAAAATGAAAGCTCACCTCACTGCTTCACGGCATAGCTCTTAAGTCTCAAAGTCTCTTGCTCATAAGGCAAGTCAGCAAAAAGTGATGTCTGATAGAAGCATGGCACACTGCTGCTTCCCTGCGTGATGTGCCAGAACTGACAGGTTTAGACTTAAACTCAGTTTTCACTCATTTTTAGTGACTTCCAGTCCTTTTAATGACTATTTGAACTCACTGTTTCCTGGGTTTCCATTTAGAGAAACACAAAAATTATTTTTTCAGGAGGGGTGGGATAGGTGGCATTACAAACTGCAGTACAGGACAGTGCATTGCAGCCACTTTTTCTCCCTCCTGCATCAGCTTCTCTCTCTGCTCTCAAAGATGGCAACTTAACGCCTGTTAAAATATTATTTCCTGGATGGTTCCAAATGTTGTTTCCCGGGTGAAGAAATACTAAAATAAATGGAAAACACTTCTTTAAAGAAACAAACAACCCTTTCAGGCAAACAAACACTAAAATCTGCCACATTTGATTACTAAGACAATGGCAAAGTAAATTAAACAAAATCATATGCTTAATTTTAAGCCAAAAAGTAGTGCTGTAGAAGGGCTGCAAAGCAGAAAACAACAGTATCTCTGCATCAGTGAAGCCCAGGTCTATGTGGATTCTTCTCAAGGGGTATGAATTGCCTCTGCAGTTAGACAGATTTTTTGGTTTACAGCAGAGCCCAGGAAATAGTCCTCCATCTTAAGTTTTTCTAAATTCTCCCAAACAATGCTATTGTGAGTACAATACAACCTTGAGAGGAGTCCTGGAAGATATGCGAATGTCCAGTTCTCAAAACAAGATTTCAACATGCGTCACGTCCCTCCTTGGGTTATTTTGGCCAAGGGTGACAGGATCAACTAGAATTCCAGGTTACAGTTCATTAGTCCATGACAGCTAGATTATCTTTGTCTACAAGTGGGGCAGCTCTGACCATATGCATGAGGATCATTGAAACATTTCCTAGGATACTTATCTTGATGCAATTTTTTGTGCCTCTGAGCAAGGATAGAAGCAATTAGTCTCTAGCTGTAGGTGTAATCAGGTAGCTAAGCACCTGACACTTTATAAATGATAAATTCTGCTTCCAATACAAAATTTCAGATGTGCAAGAGAGGATCCTTTCAAGTCAGGATCCTCAAAAATGCACTTTCAGATAGACCTGGGCTATTTCAAACTGCCTTGGGTTTGTGCTAGGCTAGGGAATCAGACCAAAAAAAAAAAAAAAAAAAAAAAAAAAAAGAACTGCTCTAAAATCATCCTGAGTTAGTGAAACAAATTATCAAGAGCCTGGGTGATTAGTCTCTGGAATGCTTTACTGTGGGAAATGGTGAATGCTCCAAAACTTGATGTCATCAGATCAAGGCTGGACATCTTTCAGGAAGGTTGTGTGTCAGATGAGAGAAGTTATTGAGCTCAGCTTGTGATTATTTGTACATCAGGAGTGGAAATGGATGACAAGAAACCTGAAAATGTGATGAAAATCTGTGAAAGCAGGTTAGTGAGTTCCTTATTTCATCTCCCAGTGTAACAGAATGATTCTGGGCTCAGAAATGAATTGAGTGTTGCCTGAAGAGTGGCTGAGTCAGTACAGCTATCAACTCCCTCTCTCAGCGCTGCATTGGCTCCCTAGTGCTGACAGCAGTAAAAAACTTGTTTATTGATTGTCAATGAAGTATGACTTGAATATGCACTCTTCAAACAGTTAGAAGAGGAAAAAGATGATTTTACATCATCGTTGGTCTGACTACTACCGCGTGTAGCTGCACTGAGCTGATGCAATTATCTCTTCTGTTGTTGTTAAAGTTTGGGTTTTTTTTAAGGAAAATAACTCCCATCTTAGAAGAATTAAATATCATCCTGGAAAAGAAAATGTTGACTCAGATAAGGAAAAGGACTGCTGAAAACATCACAGAAAGTAAATTCTGCCTTTTATTTAACTCTTTCTTCCACATTCCCATGGGAAATATGCAAAAGATGAGATACAAAAATGTGCACAAAATGCAGAAACTGAAAAAAGTGAAAAGGGAAAAAAAGAAGTGATATATATCACTGAAAAAATCCCCTGAAATGTTGGAAGAAATGAGTATTTTATTTCCCATTCTCCTCAGGCATTATTCTGCAAAGACAATACAAAACCATTTCAGGCTGTTCTGGTGACGGCTTTGTAGGATTGACCCCCATGCAGAAAGCCAAAGCAACGTCTGTGGCTCAGATAAGACACAACAAGTCCTATTTGAAGGCAGCCTTTTGCAAAGGATTAATTCCACTGTTTAAATAGATGCAGGCAGCCCTATCTAAGATGAAACAGACACTGTAGTGTCATCTTAGCAACAATGCTATTGCTGAAGATGCTTTTCCTACTTTTGGGTGCTTATCCCGGATCTGACTTAGATAGTGCTAGGTATATGGCAAACCAGACCAATGAAGCAAAACTTTGCTTACAGATTTTTAATGGACCTTATGCTTACAAAGTAGATAAGCTTTATGTATGTGGAATCTATGGAAGAAGGACATTTGTCTTTTATGTCCTTTTCTGTAAGAGCAGGGCAGTCAGTATTCAATGGCGGAATAAAAAGCCACAGAGTTAGACAATAGGCAACACATGGATTTTGTTTTAGCTGCTGTAACTCCCAAACTGCATTTCAGAAGTTTCTGAATTCTCCCAGACTTAGGGGTTCACACTGACAAATGTGCTTGGCGCATGGCGCATAATGTGATTTACAGTCACACCTCTGTTGCCAGATCTCCAAGCACATCAGCTATCAAAGGTGGACACATCTCTTTATTTCATAGAATCAAAGAAGGGTTAGAGTTGGAAGGGACCTTAACCATTACTGAGTTCCAACACCCCTGCCATGGTCAGGGACACTTCCCACTAGCACAGTCGTTTGAACTAGAATGTGCTTTTACTCCGGGGTATGGTGGGTCTTCTGTCAACCTTGTACTTGCTTTATAATGGTGGAAATGGCCAGGAAAAGTGCAGAATGATAAATAACTGGATCCCTGTGGGTTCAGGTTACATGAGCAAGACAGACCTCAGAGCTCTGCCCCACTGAAAGAAGTGGCCCAGGCTTTTGTGCCCAAAAGCAGACAAGCTGCACGGGCTGTCTGACTTCAGAGAGAGGAACATACCATATGCCCTAGAAGCATTCAGAGTAATACACAACTGTCACAGTAGGCCAAATTTCCAGGAGCACATAGCATCTATGTCTACTCCAGGGAAGATTCAATGTACCTGTTGATTCTTGAATGTCCCTGACTAGTCTTTTTTCACAGCTTTATAGCACATTGTCATAGAATCATAGAATGTTTAGAGTTGGAAGGGACCTCAAAGATCATCGAGTTCCAACCCCCTGCCACTGGCTGGGACACCTCCCACTAGAGCAGCCCATATGTCAAAGCCCATAGAACTGCCCATGCTTCTCAGATTGTGCGTTTTCTCCATGGGCTTTGCAAATTCTGCCATAACCTTTTCCCCAAAGAGGTTACCTGCTAGACAGATGCCTGAATACAGGGGCAGGGTCTGTTTCATCTCCCATGTATTGCCTCAGGTGATTCTACATTCTCAAAGGGGCATTTGTGGATGAACTGGGCTTTCACAGGCCATGTTCATTCATGGGGTTTTTGAGACTTTGTATGCCTGCATGGAGTCAAAAATCTCAAAATCCAGGGTCCAATTATCCTTCCATGGCTGGAAAATACATTTTAGATTTTAAGTGGAAGCGAATACCATAATGAAGCCCTCAGAACCACGCTAACATAAAGCCCATGTGTATATACTGCTATGGCAGCATTCTTTACACAGCATTTATGACTATGACTGTATTTCAAAGGTAGGTGGGAATTGATTAACTACCTCAGGTTCTCATCCCTGTCCTTGGAAATGTGTGTGCAGTTCCCAACACACTCAATGGATGTTGAATGAGAGCTGCACAACGGAGCCACTTTTGAGAAGCTTGTACAGAGGGAGGTCAGGGTGTAGCTTGCTGTTAGCACTCTCCTAAACCCATTTTTCTCTTTTCATTTTTTCAGTATTTCTCCTCCCACACCTTTGCCCTCTTTGCTTTCTGAACTCTCACAGATATTTAAACATTGGCTTTGGTACTGAAACTGGGCCCTGATCTTATGTGAAAAAGAAGGGAAACCTTCTGAAGGAATAACCTAAATGTAACACCAGATAAATTAAAAGTGCTCTCTGCTGTCATTCAGCAAAGCCATGTGCAGACAGAGAAGTTTCACAGCTATTAAAAAAAATATGCTATTCAGCGCAAACTTGCCATCTGGCTCCTAGTGCTGGATTCCACTACAGTGTGCTTCTTGAGATTACACTCATCTGCCAGCCTCCCCCTCGCCTCCCAAGGCACTTAGGAAGACTCTTCTGGGAATAGAAAGTGAATTATTTTATTCCAATCACCATGCAGCTAACTATACATGGTAATTAAGCAAAGAGACATTCTCCTTCTGCCATTGGAGGCAAAGGTTTTCTTGCTAGTCATAAATAATGAGTGTTTTTCAGGAAGATGAAAAGATATTTACTGAATAAACTGGTATACTTGTTATCATGCTGATGACCAGGCAAAGATAAAGAAGCATTAAAATAGAAATCAAGGGAAAAATATTCAAAGCTGAGTAGTCTTATGCCATCTTTAAAATGATCACAGGCATCTTTGAGCACAGAAGAGAGGGGGAACTTCTATCTCTGATTTAAATAGCCGTGAAGCCAGTAAAGTCCACCAGGAATGAATGCAGTTTGCTGGGAGATGTCCCCTCCTATAGACAAGGGGGAAACTTTATTAATCCCAGTGGCTTCCGTAAATAGTGTCTTCCATATAAATGTTTGCAGGATGAGTCCCTAATAGCTGGCAAGGTGGGGAGCTTTTCCATGCAGTTCCCATTGTTGTCTGGGAAATATTAACATTCAGGCAGAAGGAAGTGCTCTTGCTTGTACCAAGTACCTCTGACTTCAGCTGTGGGAGACCTGCAAAATGCAAACCTCCCCAAGGGCACCCACTCACTTGGAAACTGCCCTCTCCTGTCTGCAGTCCCAGATGACTCACACTCTCTTCACACCCTTTCTGCTGCTGGCCCCAATACTCCCTCCAGGCTCCCTCCAGTTTGCTGAGTTAGAAATTCCCAACAGCACAGCAGAGTTCAAGCAGTTCTGATCCCAGATCTGAAACCCAAGCTCTTCTTTTTTTCTGACCTAAAAGTTTAGTTCCCTCACAACTCAAATGCACCCACTCTTTTTTTTTTTTTTTTAGCTTGCATTTGAAAAGGTTTGATAATTTTCATTCACCTGCAACCCCTGTCTCAATATCAGGACTGCCAGCTCTAAATGACAAAAATTACCATGAGGCATTCACTCCTAACTCTGTCCCACTCTGTGGTCATGACATTTACTTAAATAATATAATGAGCTTTTCATTTAGTGTTTTGGTTTTGGAGCCTTAGAATGAACTGAAGTTATGCTTCTAGGTCCTTAAAAAAACAAACAAACCCAAAGCGAAGAAATCAGAGATTCTGAAAAGTTCTCAGGACTCCTGGAGCTTAGCATTCAGTTAACCATTCAGTTAACAGGAAATCTGAAATTCCTCCTTGATTCAACTGCTTCCCCTTCAAACTTAAAAATACATCATGATTCAAGCTCCCATCTTCAATCTGAAATGTGATGACTCCTTCTTGCTTTGCTGGGGACCCTCCAAAGTTTTCTGGATGTAAAATTTCTTATGCATCACTCCTAAAGGAGTTATTCCCTACTGAGTCCTAAACTCTTGCTTGGGTTCCCAATTGGCTCGGCTTCTTGCTCCCGAGACCAAATTTATCTTATCTCACATATAGAGGTCTCTACTGATTCCTGCTCATTGGTTTATTTTCCTCAAGCACTGACACTCCCCCATGGTTTTGTACTCTACTTCTCAGTCTGCCAAGTAATATATAGCATGTTATTCATAACTGCATAAATGCGTTTGGTAGACTGGTTCATTCAATATCCTTGGTCCTGCTGATGTCACAGACCTGGTAGTTTATCAGACAAACAGTCTTCCATTTGCCAAGACTTTAATGTCTAATGATTAAAAATGTATTAGGAGAACTAAATAGCCTCATATCTTACTAAAACTCCTCCCTATCTGGAGGATACAGGGTTTTATGGCTTCACACCAGCTATAATTTCGGTTCCTGACAAAATAAACTGCCAGAACATGTCCATTGTGTTAGCTTGGTGTGTTTCTAAGCTCATTCTCAACAGCAATCACCCTCAGCACTCTGGATCTTCAAGATTATGCTAAGGAACCACCAACTTCCAAAGTCTGTAAGCCCAAGACTGCTTGATGTGTTAGGGCTGGACGTACCCCTTTCTCAAATAGCCTAGCTCCACCAAGCTTTACAGCCTAATCCTCCAGCCCATGGCTTGGCCCCGACTGTTGCTAAGCCCGGAAAAAATGCAGTGACAAGGAGTGGGCCCAGGCTACAGACAGCAACAAGAATGAAAAGCAAGTGGGTATCATAAGCTCTGGCTCCTGCTGAAGTCTACCCTCACCACTTCTACAGCTGGCACCCTTCAGTGTCCCTTAGCTAGCTGTCAGCATTGCTCTTTTGGTGATATCCCTGCCTACATGACTATGCTGGGGTAGAGCAGAAATTTAGTGCAGAAACTAGTCTGCTGATAGACCAAACTTGGCTCTAGTCTGGTGCCCTATGATTCACTCCCACACTATTGTTGCCTATTAATAATATGCTTTTTCCAAGACACAGAAAATGAATTACTCATAGATAAGACACTGAAAATAAAATCTTGTCAACACTGTATATTTAGAAAGTGACTGTGGGACAAATCCAGGTCAATCCTCCATTCAGGATAGAGTTAACACCTGAAAGGATATGCTTGCTGCAGGGGACAGTACCCAGAAGAACTCACCACCTTTTCCTCGTGCCATTCAGTGGCTATCTGGACTCACGGCTGCAACTTCATATGTAATTCCACAAGGTGGAGAACAAAGCAGACAAGTGAAATAATGGAAAAGACATTTGCAACATTTTTGATGTTTTCATTGTGCCCATGAACAGCAAGTTTCCTGCCATAAGACGGGAGTTTCAGAAGTTTACTGAAGCCTTCCTGGCCTTCTGCTCACCTCTCTTCCTTTCTCCACTGCTTTCATGCTCCTCCTCTTCTCCTGTGAGAGGACGGAAAGGGGAGTGGGACTTATGCATCTTCACAACCAGATGTCTACTGAACTGGTGATTTCCCCCGAAGTGCTTATAAGGGCTGTATTTAAATGCAACATCTAAGGATCTGTTTTAGTGATGTCTCATGAGTTGTACTTCAGAGTTTTCAAGACTGAAAATAATGGGTTAAAAATTAATGGATGTGATAAAACAAAGTATATATATGCCCCAGAAATCAGCTCCTGGGACTTATTCTTGCAGAAATCAGAAATGACCAGTCTCTATCTTCTGTCATTCTGCTTCGTATCTTGTGCTCCAGTAAATGAAAGATCCTGCTTTACGTATTCAGAAGTTCAGCAGCATGATGCTTCTAGTCCCACAGAGTCTTTTGGACATCAGATTATGGACCCTGGTTTCAGCTGTTAACAACTTGCAATTTTCCACTAGGTTTTGCAATTTTCCACTACCAAGGTTTTGCTTAACAGAACATAAAGCAGTTTAAGATGGTCTTTCACATCTTTCCTTGCCTTTTAGTACTGGTGGGTAATGAAGCTCTGAGTCATCTTCAGTCAGTCTGTACATGGTATCTCCACCATTTGCCCTTAAAAACCTTGCAGTGAATGGGTGCATCCTGACACCTCACCAGCTTTTACAGAATGAAGCACCAGTGTTTTGATACTGGATGTTAAAATTTGGTGCTTAAAAGGTCTGGGGGGCTGGCCAGGTACTTCTGCGAGTGGAAGAAATGCTACGCACAAAGTTATTGACAAAGACATCTTTTCAGTGGGGCCTAGAATTCTTATAAAAAACCTTTCCAGGCATCACAACTTTGTTTATTTCCATCTCCCTCAAGGTGGAAAATGATCTAAATTCACCTGTTCTCTACTAACTTTTGAAACATGCTGAGCTGCATCAAGGATAAAAACTGGATTTCTGAAAAGGCTCAGATCTGCATAAAGTTTATGCATGAGGACAAAGGGCATGTGGGCAGTGGTGTGGCCATACTGGTAGATTTTTCTAGGCTGACTGTGGTGGAGATGTGAAAATATCAACGGCTCCTCTAGATTATAGCTGGGCACATATTTCAAGTCAAGATAGTAAAGTATTAACACTATCAAACAAGATATTTGTAGGACTTCAATGAAAATTCCTTCCCTGGGTGAGAAAGATCAACTGAGAATAAGAAAGGCAAGGAAAGGCAATGAGGGCGATTAGGAAATAGAGAGGACTTCTGTGGAAGACTTAGGAGCTCAGCAGCAGAATGTCTGAGAGGGGAGACATTTTATAAAAATGCATGAGGTAAGCATGATGAAAGGGGAAAATCTTTTTAGAATAAAGTGAAACATTGGCAGAAAAACACATAGGTTTCAGATAAGCAGGAATAACTTCAAACTGAAAAGAAAAGGACTTGTAGCACTAAAAGGACTGTGATTCTGGAGAATGTATTAAGGCATTTGAGCACTCTGAAGATGGAGTGTGAACAAGTCATGACATACCTGTTTACTTTTCCCCAGAGGACTTCACTTCACTACCCTGGAAGTCAATTTGTATGTGCACTGCTAAGATGTCCCTCCAATTGCAGCATCCATGCAGCAGTCTTAACAATGCTCAGTTTTGCAATCACAGATGTCTAATACACATAAAATCTAGCATTGCCTCACAAGGTGCTTTGGGCACAAATGGCATAGAAGATCAATAAGCAGAGTCACTCTTGAAGAGTGGGGGTTATTTTTCCCTTCCTTCCTTCAGTTTCCTCTATCAGACCACTTATGGGAGTTTACAGCCTTTTGCTGTCAATTGTTGAAGTAGAAAGTAAGGGCAGGCAGAACTAATGTCTCATCACCATCAGAAAGGCCTTGCATCTCCTTTTCCTTCTGTTCACAGAATTACATAGTAAATTTGAGGTTGTCAAGGAGCTGAAAGTCATCTACTTCCAGATGGTTGCTCAGATCTTGAGTGTCTCAGACTAGGGCAACACGATGGGTCAACTTCAGAGTCATTGTTAAGATGTTAGATGGGCTGACTACTCAAATGACAGCTGAACCTCCAGTTATAAAGTGAGTCCTGCCTGTCCTCACTCTCCAGCCTGCCCATTCCTCTTGATGTATGGTAAATTTTGCAGCCCATCAGCAATAACCAGGTCTCTGCTCCTGATGCCTTTTAGCATCCCATTTCTTCCTTTCAGCATGCACGATGGTGACTGATCACAACCTCACTAAACCCGAATATCCTGAATAAATATATGGCTTCCAGATTAAGCAGCACAGCTTGTTGTCACATACATGTCACATGTTTCCTAACTCTTGTTCTTACATCCTCTTGTTTGAGGACAACTGATCACTCTGTTGGTTCAGCCCTCGGTATAAATCCTCCTGGCACATGCCACATCATTAAACCCCAAAATTAATAGGCATTTTTCAAGCATCTTTTCAGGAACTATCAAGGTAGGTTGTGGTCTACTCAGCAAACAGTGTTACATCAGTACCATTGCATAGTCTCCCTATTTACATGATGAGAGATTGATGGTGTTTTGACATTATGGATTGTCATCGTGACAGCACCTAACAATGACAGCTTGGTTTATCTCCCAAACAATATACAAACATTAATTTCAGCATCATACAAGAATGATGTGCTGTGTTTACCAGAAAATGTGAAGAATTCTTTTAAGATCAACATATTAAGAGTAACAGATTTCTTAGGAAACAACTACAAAGTGTAATAAGAGGAGTGTTTCTGACAGAAATGCAACCCCTGGCAGTTGTGTCCATAGAAAGCAATGGAGCAAGGCTGGGATTATGTTTATTTACAAGCGATGTGTCTTTCCAGTAACAGTGGGAACACTGTGACTTGAAAATAAAAAATGTACAGAGACACCTTACTGGAATGTATTTTAATTTAACTTGAACTAGACTGGGAATTCATTCCTGCTGCCTCTTTGATGTGGCAATAGGCAAGTGAAAGAATGTTCACAGTTTATGCATTCATCTCTGGGAGAGGCAACCCTGAATTCCATGTTAAAAAAAAGGTCTATTTATGCAGTGGGAAATCCTTTTTCTCCAAACTACTACTAAATTTTCTTTGCCTGGATTTTCTGCCCATCTTATGCACCCAAAGGTCTAATGTATACAGAAGCTAGAGGCGCTTTCACCTACCTATGACCATTTATATGCAGCTCCAGACACTAAGCCTGGGTGCTTTGGGAGGAAAGGAGATGCAAACCTAGTGCTTGTAAACTGACAGGGAGTGGACAGCAAGGACAATCACAAAAGAGTAAGTCATACTAGGGACACTCACTTTTCATAAGTGGATATGAGCTGTTTTCTATGACAGGATTATTACTGAAGTACTTACTTGGGAAGTTGAGGCCTAGAGCTGCAAAGGTATTGAGACATCTACCTCCCTCTTCAGTACCTCTGCTACCCCCACAGACTCACTGTTGCAACCCAACTGCTGCCAAACCCTGTAGATGTCTGGATCCTTTAGATGCCTCCATATCCTGTATGTCCCTTGTCTTGCTCTATTTCAGGTGACACCAAGGCACCTTCACAAAAAAGCCATCCTACAAAAACCTCCAGGAAATTGCTAGTGATTTCTGTGCATCCATTCAGACTAGCCATCCTCCTCCCTCCAGTTCTGATTCACAGGGTGAAAAACAGGGGTGTCCTGTGCAAGCAGCTTACCAGGACTAATCTGCAGCAGAATTTCTGCCTTGGGAACTCAAGGTGGGGGAGCTGGCCATCTCTGACCAAGTAAGCCACATCACATACTTAAGTGGCTTCTTGCTTCATTTCACTCTTTGCTTAGGTCTATACTCAAGTCTGTTCTGAAAACTCTTTATTGCACGTGTGCATGCCCTCCTTTTATTATACAGGAACACTGGGCACTGATTCATGTCTCAAAGGTAAAAGGAGAGACACTGTAGTGCCCATGAATCTGCACCAGTTCCCTTTGTCATCCAATGCACACACCTTACTTTTCACACCTGATGTGACACTTTAAATTAGTGGCAATCAACTTGTCCATATCCAGTGGAAGGGGAGGGCTGAGATCTTCCATGGTTACCTGCCCTGACCTCCATGTCTTGAACAGTACACTAGCCTGCTCATGTGCTATAGACCCAACACACTGTGGAACCATTGCCCTTACCCTGAGCACATGGTAGGGCACAGGCATCTCCTTCTTGCCTGAAGCCCAGGTTGTTGCCTGGATCAGAGGAGCACCGAAGGAAAGAAAGATGGCAGGAACAAGGTGGTCTTGTCTTTCTCAAAATCTCCTGGGGGCTGAGTGAGGAGCATGTGTGTGTTAGCAGCCCATGTTCACACAGGAAACTTATATTATCATGCCCAGATATGGCTGATAGTTACCTGGAGGGATGTCTGATAAGATGACATTGTGGTCTCTTCACAGCAATGACCCAAATACCCTGCCTTACAGCAGCCCACCTCAAGCAGCATGCACAAGAACCATTTTTAACACTGCCTTTGCCTTCAGCTCTCAATGCTACTTCAGATTACCCAAAGAACCTTACTTAGGCAAACCTGGTACAAGAGAAAGAAAAGAGAGTGGTTTCAAAGCTTACAACACAGAATCAATTTTAACCCAACTGTGTCTTCTGGTAGAGGCAATGAGACACTTTGTTCAGTGTGTTGCCTTTCTTGTGACTTCTTCCCTCCATCCCAGGCTGCTCCATTAGTTTTTTTGTCTGAAAAAGTTGAGATAGAATGAGAGGATTTCAGGTTTTTGCTCAGTGGACCCTCAGTGACCTCCAGCTGCTCTCTGGCATTTTGGTGAGAGGTTGGTGGTTCTAATGTACTAACTGATCCTTCTGAACCAGAGCCCAATGCCTTACTTCCACAGGGGAGCATTCAGGCTCTGATACTGCCCAGGGGAGAGAGTGACAGATGAGGACTGTAAAAACCTGCAGTTTCATCGTAGGTAGAACAGGAAAAAAAGGGGGATAAAAGAACTGCACCAGTGTTCCCTCTTCAAGTTCTCACTACTACCAATAAATTATTAACCTCAATGATTACAGTAATATTTAAAAGAGTGCACTAAAGCTGTAAAGACGGGCTAGCTGTTAAAGTCCCATTTCCTCATTGCACATTCCCTCCTTTCCCTGTGCCAGCCCTGCTTCACAGAGGGCTGAGCTCCTGGTGGAACCCCTTGGTGCGCACACACAGGAAGGGAGGTCAGGCTTGTTTTGGCAGTTCCAGCAGCATTTATCCCAGATAGCAGCTGAATTTTATCAGTTGGTTTAGCCTTTGGTCTGCCAGAGACAAACTATTATTTCACTCCTCTTTAAAAAATAATACTCGCTGTTAAGGAAAAACGGGTGGCGGGTGAGGAGGGAGGGATGGATGGATGGATNTGTGCCGGCCACCCCGCACCGCGCCGCGCCCCGCGGGACCCCGCCCCGCGTAGGCGCCCAGCCTGTGCCCCCCGCGCCTCGGCTCCTTTGGGTGTCCCGTGTCTGTCCCCCTTGCCTCCCGCGAAGGGAAGAGTCTGAGGAAGGAGCCGCTTGACAGGTCTTCCCGACGGGAGGAGGTTGGCATCTGTTCCCTGCAAAGCCGGGTGTCGTCTGGCATCATCAATCTGTGTCTGGGTGGAGAAAATAAGATAAAGTAATGGATAAAGGCAAAATAAAGCATTAATAAAGTCAGCTCTCCCTTCAGGGCTGAGGAATAAACCTAAGACTCTCTCGCTCTACTTTCCAGCTCCTAACTAACTAACTAGGAGAGGTAGGGAGGAACTCTTTATGAGTGTAACAATAAGACTAGGGATAACGGTTTTAAACTGAAAGAGGGGACATCTAGATTAGATACTACGAAGCAATTCTTTCCTGTGAGGGTGGTGAGGCACTGGAACAGGTTGCCCAGAGAAGTTCTGGATGCCCCTTCCCTGGAAGTGTTCAAGGCCAGGCTGGCCGGGGCTTTGAGCAACCTGCTCTGGTGGGAGGTGTCCCTGCCCATGGCAGGGGGGTTGGAATTCAATGATGTTTAAGGTCTCTTCCAACTCTAGCCATTCTATGATTCTAAGAGTGGGCTTAATAGTTTAATTTAGTTAGAGTAAATTTCAACTTCATTCACCCCTCATCCCCAGTCTTGTCAGTGCCGGTGGCTTTATTTGCATTTTCCTAGGTTCATTTGAATTTGTTCACTTTGAACAAAGTTTCTCCCATCTGAGCATAGACGGCCCAGCAGATCTATCTAGTAGAAAAAGGTATGAATTTTTTTTCTTATTAGCAACTTTCATACTAAAATCACAGCAAGGCAAACATAAACCCCAGATATGAAATATAAATAACAAACAATGCCCAGATTAGAAACTTTCTAGAGATTACATTAGAACCTGAAGCAGGGCCCCTGACTCTTGTCAAAGAAGTGTTATCTTGAGATTGTCAATGCATGCTTCAGGGTAAGAGTGGCTTTGTCCCCAGAGACCTACGGGAACATAACAAGTGACATCAGTCATATTTTGGAGACTGCAGAGCCTAGTGTCACTAAACGTCAACTAAATCTCTGTACATGGCTCTCTTCAAAGAGTCATTCCTGAAGTGCTGAAAGGTGAGGGGGGCTAACTAAGCCAATTAAAGAAACATTTACTAAGTAGGGGAAGGACACAATGGTCTACAGACCAGGTATATACTGATCTATTTTCTTTTCTTTTACTTTCCATCAAGGCCAATGTGGGTGGGAAAAAATGCCTCTCTACCAGAGGTAAGACATTAGCTGACGAAAGGCAGGAGGCTTATACTGCAGCAATGGCTATTTCTTTTTCCCCTAGAGCTGATGTTCTGTCTGTTCCACCTCGGCATTCCTAGCAGAGCCAGAGACAACACGCCAGTCTGCCCAAACACAAAAATAAAACGCCAGACAGGCTTCTTTGGGGAAAATGAAGTTACATGTGAAAGAGGAATTGTAACTGGAATTTACAGGAATGCTAGCAGTCATGCCATCAGGTCCAATCCTGATCCTACTTGCTTTATTGTAAATAAAGAACAGTCCCAGGGACACACCAGCTATGGCAGCTCCTTATTAGGCCCTTTATTCATAAGTCTGAGCTCTTCAGAAATAACTAAGTGGAAAGACATTTTATGGTATTGAAAACAAACCTTTGTATTTTCTTGGTGAAACCAGTGTTTTTCCTTTCACAGAAGTTGACTCATGTAAAAAGTATCCACAAAGGAATCATGCAAATATACTTAGGGACACAAATAGACTGGGTTTTGTCAATCAGTCCCCTGTCAGTTATGGACAGGACAATATTCTGCTTTGGTGTAAGTTGATGGTGTAGTTTTGAGTACCATGGATGGAGGAAGGCAGAGGTGTTCTTGCAGGTCCAGCCAAAACAGTTAAAGAAACAAGTCATTAGTTGTTGCCCCTGCACTGGAGGTTATGGTTTCCCAGCAAGGTCTGATCATGCAAATGGAAACCACGTCCAAGCAAAGCCACCAGTTTGGTAACACGTTCTGCAACAGCTCAAAGTGACTGCGCTGAAGCTGATTATCTCACCATGTCTGTTCATTTGGCTCAGCTGAGGACATGGTAACCTCCCACCCGAAGTCACTCACAAAGGGGAGATAGGCAGTAACATCTAAAATTAGGAAAACCCCTTTCTAAAAAGATCATGAGTCTGAGCTTTAAGGGAAGAATTTGCACACAACATCCTTATCTGGGATCTGAGTTCAAGGCTGCTTGTATCTTGGGTGTTGGTTCTGTTCATTATGGAGATAAGTCCAAGCTGTGAAGTTTGAATCTGGACCAAATTTCTCCGTGGTTTGAATGTGTTTGGCTCCATCATTTTGGAAAGGGCCTGTCACTGCCACTAGGTCTTTTAACCTGAACAGCAGATACAGACATAATAAAAAGAGAAATTAACATTAGGAAGTCACTGAAACTGCATCAGGCTGAGGCCCCAACACTTTCCAGAGCCTCTAATTTATAAAGAAAGAAGAAATAGTAAAGTATAAACAATAATTGAAATTCACCCAGCATTTCAATCAGCACAGTGTACTTATTACGTAGCTGCTATAAATACATTCTGCTAATGCAGGAAGTTTGGAGCAAGTACAAGAGCAAAGGCAATTAGCCATATTTGTTGCAATTATGAGACATTTGACAAAACAGTGTTTGATATTTGGAAGTATATAATTACATACAGAAGATCCCTATCAAAACTGTTTTTTTCAGTATAATGAATGTGTCAGCAAAATCATGTTCTACGTATATATAGCTCTGTGGAAACATCACTCCACATCACTGAGGTATGAAGTATAGATCACAACTTCAGGTGACCCAAGATAGGAAAATGATAACAGAAGGGCTGAGATAGAAAGCAGAAAATATATAGGGAGATGGAAGCCAGTGGCAGCCCTGTTTAGTCAGCATAGGTTGTGAAAATGAAAGATAGGTCTGACACTTGGAGTAACCATTGCAAAGGGTCCTTCATGCTTGGGCTTTTGGAAAGTAAGCCCTTTGGGTCAGCAATGTGGATATTCTTTGGGGACATTCATAGAAGATTTGGCTTCTTGTGATAAGTAACTGAGAAATCTGGCCTCAAGTCTACAAATGTTAAGCAAGGGGGGGAAAAATTATAAATGTAGAGCATGAGTTCCATGAAAGATGTCACCAACATCATCTGGCTTTTGTTCAGGTTTAGAGTCATTATTGACAAGAATGCAATACCAAAAAGAAAAGTTTTGCAGCTAATCTTTTCTCTGCATCTCAGTCTTGATTCTTCTAGGGATAACTTTGTTACGCAGTCATTGTGTTTCTCTTGGTTGACCAAAAAAAAAAAGAAAAAAAAAGTAAATAAATCATAAATTAGCTATCAGATATACTCCATACTACACTCTTTATCGTGTTCATTTTAGACATACACTGACATCATCCAAACTAGGTAGGCAAGTGTTTGGATTCATTTTAAGAAATGTTAAACTGTTAAAATGCAGCTGAAACTGCATGTATCCAGACTGGCTATTTTTGACAGTTCAACAGTGGGTAAAAACATGAATGTGAATTGAAGTGAAATAGTTAGCAAAAAGAGTCTGGAGAGGAATAAGGTAGCAAACCCACCTAATCTCCAGTGCTACAGAATATTTGAGCATCTCACGGTCTTTAAACTTTTTATCCTCTCAACATGCCTCAGAGCTAGGTGAATAAAAGGTGTGCATTTTACAGATGGCAGGCTCTGCCCAGGGCGTTTGTGGTTAGGAGGTGGTTGAACCCCGGTCTCCAAAGCCCTGAAGCAAGGCTCTCATCCCAGACTGGGTGGCTCTTAGGGAAGAGGTGGCACATAGGGTCTGTAGCACAGGTCCTGGAAGAAGCAAAGCTGTGTCTCACTACTTCTTTTTACTTTATGTTAAAACTAAGGGAGAGGGAGCTTGCAGGGTAGGGCATGATCAAGGCAAGGAGGGCAAGCATTATGGAAAAAGGACTATTGAAAATCTTAGAGAAAACCTAGCAGAAGAATGTAGTGGTTTTCTTTCTGCTTCCCCCCACCCTCCCCTGTGCTTGAAGCAGGGCTGAGTGTTTCAGTCCTCTACGAGCAGAGCTCTCCCTGCACTGCGCTTTCCTCTGCAGTGATTTACAGACTGCTCTCCTACTTCATTCTCCTTCTCGGAGAGATTGCCAGTCCTGTCAGCATTATCCTCTCTGACACTTTGCTCTGGAAATATTTCAGGATCAGACATGCTTTCCCTGCTCTCACTGCCTATATTTCTGGAAGGGCCATCAACCAGACAATGTTTTGCACCCGAGTCTGATGCCAGTGCCAGAACAGGGATGACTTAGCAGCCACTTAGTCTGCAGAGTCCAGTACCAGCCTCACTCTACAAACAGTAGCAAACCTGAAAATCCAGGGAAACAGGAAGCTTCTTGAAGTCCAAACCTTTCCCTTATTCAGACCTTCTGGCTGTAGTTGCTGATGGAAAGGAATTTGCAGTGGGAATTGGAGATCAACCTAAATCTCCAACTAAATATAGTCTTGCAGTGGGGGGGAGGGAAGGAGGGACTATATGGCAGGGTGGGGGTGAGCCAGGACTACTTTTTTGACACACAAAACCTATGTTGAGAGTAGTTAGCCATAATTAATTGATGATGAGTTTTCAATAGCAAGGTTTGTGTCTTTAAATTCTATCCAAGTAGAGCAAAGTTGAAGCAAGGGACACTCTGTGTTCAAAAGACATGTTACAAATCTGTGCATGTTACAAAAAGAAAACACGTGTAAGTACCAAATATTACTCACTGGATAAAAATAAAGCGAGTGACTCATGATATTAAAGAACTCTATAAACAGAAGTTGCAAAATGCCTGGGAAGACTTAACTAATTGAATTGCTAGTCATTATGTTCCAGTCAATGTGGCCTTCCTCTAGCAGGCTTGAAAAACTAATGGGATGCCAACGGGAGGTTAGTGTGAACTGCAGAGGAAGGGTATGTAAAAAAAGGGATGTGTGCACAATAATGTCATCTCTTCCCCACAGAACATGAAACATCTGAATGGTGTATTTTCAGTTCTCTCATTCCCTGCCAATAAACTTACTTTGCAAGAAGACGTAGATGAAACTATTTTTTTCTTGCTGATCTTAGGCAGGAACAGACTAAATGGAAGACTAAAGGAAATGGGATTTTCATCTTAGCTTGTGCCAAAAGAATCATGGACATAAGCATAACTTTCATTTCAGAAAGATAACAGAGTACCACCTGAAATTGTTTTGCGAAAGTGTGGTTTATGGTTATGTCCATCTAGACAGGACCCACTTCTGTCTTATCCTCTGCATCATTTTGAGCTACTTTCACTATCAGTGCGTGATTTGGAGAGTTCTCGGAGGGTACTGAAGGTCCTGATCAAGCTTCAGCCTGGGATGGCATAGTTTCATGTTCAGAAGACCTCCACACTGTCTCTCTTAGGATATCTCCATATTCTTCCCTCTGCTGTGACCTCACTGCCCCTCCAAAACCCCACTGTCCTCTTGGGATGTGGTAGATTTATTCTGTGAGATATTTTAAGGGAGCTGCTGGGAAGAGATCTAAAATTCAAAGGGTTTCTGAAGGCAAACCATGCCTTGGAATGAAATAAGTACTAAAAGGTACTTTAATCTCTACCCTTTCCATGCCCATTTAGGAAAAGAAAAGTTTCCTTGGGGACCACATGGGGTCTAGGGGACTTGGAAGGTGAATTTTAAAGATTTGAGCTAGTAGGGATGGGACAAACTTAGAACCAGCCCAAATTATGCATTGCTTCACCTTTCCAGCTTGTCATCTGAATGTCACGCAAATATAAACCATAACACCGGTAAGATACATAGTGGGAATTACACTGGAACTGAGACCAACAAAATTTCAGCTGGCAGAAACTACTGAAGTTCTACCTTATGTAAGTAATTTTGCTGGCAGTGTGGTGCTCAGCATCTACAACTGCAGAATGGTTAATGTGAGGCTCAGCTTGACACAGTGGTATGAAATACAACAAAGGTGACAAAGTTATCTCTGTTCTTGTTTATTGCCTGAATTCAGTTCCAGTGTTTATAAGACAAAGAATAGTATTCCAATAGCAGAAAAAAAAAAAAAAAAGGTATTTAATTCAGTAGTGTGTATGAATAATACTTGAAAAGACAAATAGTGTTTGGTTTAGTTAATATATTGCTCATTAGTGAACCACAATACAGACATTTTTTAAAAGACTGCAATCACCATGACAACCTGATAACATTTAGTCACATCATTTCCGAATATGATTATCCTCCTGAAAATCTTTTCTTTTTTTATGAAAACAGACGGCAGATTTCAAGTCTGTGGTCTGTTCTTAAGATAACCTGTTCCCTCTTTGAAAAGCACAGCAATACAGTGGGAAAACGCAAGAAGTGAAAGAATGATCATGTCAGGGGGGTGCAAAACGTATTGTTGCATGAGAAATAGTGGGGAGTACACCTGCTTTTTGTCCCACGAGACATAGCCGGTCCAGGCGATGGTTACACTGGTACACAAGGCACGATGGCTGTGGTCGCTAATACAGCAGAGGCAGGTCAGTAGTTCCCTCCTGGGCTGGAGGTCATGTTTCCCTGTTTTCCTGAGAACATTACCTACTTCACTTTCTGAAGAAAATTACTTTAAGAGTACAGTAGCTTACGTCCGCTTGCAGCTAACATAGCTAAGTGACGTGGCTTGATAAATGAGTTGAATTTATCGGCAACCTCTGCTGTCTTACACTGATTTACTATCATCAGCTCAGGCGCTGCCAAATTATTATTTTATTGGGAAGGAAAATAGAGGTACCACAAAGTGACACTTATTCCTAAGAAGAATTTGGCAGGCAGCCGTAGTAAGAAGGACTCAGTGGCCTGAGTCTGATCCTCCCAGTGGGACTGCTGCAGTGTGAGGATTCCCTTACTAGGATACAGGGGGAGTAGAGCCTGCAGCCCCCCTTGGCTGGCGTCTGTGGCATCTCATTAGGTTAACACATTTTGGATGAAATGTTTGCAAACTCCAAATGTGTGCAAACTTGCAATTTCCCGCGTAATTAATTGTGATTTCCTGACAGAAATTGTTGCAATTAGATGGTTAAGCACTCACGCTTCTGGTCCAGGCAAGATGACTGCCGGCAAAGTCACTAGTCAGGAATTTGCAGAAAGCAAAGGAGAGACTGTGCAAGGGCTGTCGAAATAAATTTGGTCTAGGATCCTTAATTAATTGAATTAATATTCATGAGGGAAATAATGCATTTTTATTGTCCAAGTGAATATAGATAAAGGACCCAAACCCATGGCTTGAATTCAGAATGCTTGGGATTTAGGAATTTGGCTTGATTTGTAAAGACATGGGGTTAGTCACCTTGAATAGATTTGGCACTGAGGTTTTGCACCGTTATTTCTGGCTTCTGGGCTTCACAGGGCAAAAATCACCCCCAGACCTCGTTTTCATGGGAACCCAGGGTGTGATTCCCCAAGTGGTTGGTACCAGTGCAGGGCTGAGCAGCCACTCTGCCCTGCTTCCTGGTTTTAAACAAGAATGTGTGGGACAGGGAGACTTCATATTAACAATGGAGGTGATATATAAGACCTTCCTCATTATTATCCACACTGCAAAATAGCCCAGACAAATGCTGGAACATGAAAACAGGCAAACAGTCTGGAGCAAGACAGCATTGGCAGGGGTCAGGCTGAGAGGGCCTACAGGGACCCCAGCCTGAAAAGCACAAACATCTAACAGGCTTGGTGGGTGCTCTGCAGGTGCCTCATGGCAATTGCCCACAGACGGATCATTGCTGGCACAGCAAAGCACACCATGCCTCAAAGACATTTAGCAGGCTGCCAAGACACTAGGTTTCTGTGGCAGGAAGAAAACACCTGCAAATAATCCTCTTACTGCAGTCCATGCTTCATGGAGAGAACATGGCTCTGCTCAGACAGCTGTTGTCCAAACGTGGGAGCACTTGTGGAACAGTACCAGGCCACAGGGAGCATTTGCACAGCCCTGGCCTTGGCACAGCCAAGGGAGATACCACAAAAGGTTATAGATATCCAGGTGCTGGAGACTTTGGTGTGCCCACAGTCATCCTCTGTGGGACTGTCCTGCCACATAAGCACATTTTAAACCAATTAGTTCTTGGCGTTTGCTAGCAAAGGTGGCAGAGGGCAAGCAGCAAACAGCATGGTGTTTCTACATTGGCTTTCCTCACAGGCTCTGGCAGGCTGCTGAAGTGAATTTCATCCCTGGCACTGCACCAGGATGGTATTTGGGAGTGTGTGATCTGAGGCAATGCAGCTCTGCGCCAGGCACCAGCCTCCGACCTCTCAAAGAGATGCTCAGCTCCACTTGGCCCTCTGCACAGCGGGAGTGGGAAAAAGGGCTGAGGTTTCTTATCTCTCATTTCATCATTTTATTGCAATATTATGGCTGATTAAGTACTTGAGAATGACTCTTCATGCCATTTTGGTTTTGCAAGCTCCTTAGAAACAGGTCCTTGTAGCCTGTGTTGCTCCATTTCAGCATGAATAAAGGAGGCTATGTTAAACTGCCCTTCAGCAGTTTATGAAATGATGAAAACCCCATAGAATTATTCAAAACACCCCTTATATGTTCGTAATGCAGCCATATTAACCTGCTTCTGTTTTTAAAAGATAAAAATCTCTGCTCCTAAACTAAGGACAAAGACCGAGCCCAGAACTACACGTTTCATAGGAGTTATAAACTCCTCAAGACAAGTGGCTCTAATGGAAACAAAAACAACTCTGTAATGGTAGCAGGTGCAAAATGAAGCAGTACATTAAAAATAGCCTGGCTGCATTCTCCTGTGGCATGAGTTCTACGTGCATATCACTCCAAAATAATCCATTTATCCTTTCTCCCCCTGGTTACAAGGAGCCAGCTCTGTGCTGTGTATCCCGGGGCTGTGAGAACTGAAGCAAAACCGCAGCCCGCCAGCCGGGCGCTCCCCCCCTGCCTTCCATTTCACATCAAAACCTTGCCCCTGGCTTCCCCCTGCTGCAGGTGGGGGAAGGACTTCCAGAAGCCGATGCCTCTCTTCAGCCTCTGATAAGTGCTGAATTGATTTCTAAGAGTATGAAGTTGCTTTGTGTTTCGGTAAGGCAGGGTTTCAGTTGCAGGGTTTAGTGGTCAGAGCTACCCTGGAGCTCCGAGAGGGGAGCAGCTTCCTATGAAACAAACGTGATGTTCCTTTAAAGTGGCAGCATTTTGCAAGGAGAACCCAGCTTTCACAGACTCCACCCAGCCTTCCTGTGACTTCCTTCCGCCAACCCTCTCTTCATCCTAGGCTTCCTTTCTTTCTTTTCCTTAGAACTTTTTGGTGTCATCTGGTGACCTCACGGGGTATTTTTTTCAGAATGCCTTTCCATATTTGCATTTGGCCGTCGCATACTCAGGCCAGCTGACTCAAAAGTGATGCTGGATGTAAGTGCTGCTAAAATCACAGAGCACGGTCCTGGAGCCTCTGGATCCATCCAGTGGGCAGTCACCCAGCCTCGTCCATGGGAAGCTTTTGTTTGCTCCGTTGTTCACTGAGGGCTTCTCTGAGTCTTGGTTGACTGCAAGGGTGCTCATTTTGCTAATGAGTGGAAACATCTGAATAAAAAATTTTCAGGCAAATTGAAAACTTGCAAATAGTTCATTCTCTTGCTAGTCATTAGGCAATCGGAAAGAGCTAAAAGACACTGTTTTAGTGTTAATATGGACAGCTTTTGGAAGTTCAATTATTGATTACTTATATTTATTCCTTCTCCCGTTAGGTCAGTTCTCATCCCAGCGTGTTGATCTCAGCAGGCAAGGGTATTAGACCAAAGAGAAGCCCTAGAGTAGACCAAAGGAACCAAAGTCCTAGTCATTTCCATGGGGGCAGGGTTTGTCCGTAGACTTTTGACAAGCCAACTTGTGTCTCTGCTACATAGCACAAGGTCTATCAAGCTGTGGATTCAGAGGATGTCAATGAAGTTCATCTGCTGTCGGCTGAACGTTATTTTACCTAGATATATGTTTCACAGGGCATTTCCCAGCAGCTTTTGAGTGCAGTCAGTCACCTGGAGGTACAAGGCCCTTACTGCAGCTGGTTTGTATCACCCATCATGTATCAACTCACCTAGCATAAATCAGCTCGTCACAGCTTAGTGCTGTCTTGTATGCAAGTCTGGGTGACAAAGACTCACCTTTGAAAATGCAGATGCCCTGACTGCTTGGGAGGACCTGCCCCTGTCCCGGGGGTGCACGTAGCAAAGCTTGGCTCCAGGAGCCCCCAGAGAGCTGCCTCTCTCTTCCAGGGACTGGCTGTCCCAGGCTGGCTGATGGCCAGGACAGCGTGAGCAAGTCACTTGCGGAGCTGCATGAGGGGACACTTCCACATGCTGTGGTTTACCCACATGTAGCAAACATAGCTAATTTGCTTAAAATAATAACTGTAATTCAAAGCATGGGCTTCCCAAGCTGTTTGGAAGAGCAGGTTTGACTCTGCAACTGAACACTAGGTTTTTATCTTTGTTTTAAGCTAGAAGATGAGTCAGTGAGGGAAGTAATATTTTTTCTATGTCACATATTAATTCACAAGCTTCTAGGAGGATACATGCTAAGCACCCCAGGACAGCCAGTTTGACTCTCTGGCAACTGATTCTCTCCTATCTGACTGTTCTCCTTTGGCACCTGGACTTTGGCTGGTGAGCTCAGTATTTATAGTGCCCTACTATGGTGAGGAGAAAAGGCTTTGCCTGCCCTCCTGCTCAGGTCAGCTGGCATCACCTGCAATGCATGCACTTCAAGTACTGAGGGGCTCCACCAAGTATAAATAAAAATTTTAATTAATAGAGCCAGTCTTGTCCATCAGCATTTGCAGCCTTCTGGATGCACCAGCAAAGCAACTGGAGGTACTGACCGGCACTTGCTTAGTTGGGCTTTATTGGCAGGCACTTAACATAATGTAGCCCTTCCCCATGGCTGAAGATTTCTGTAAGCTTGGAGGCCTTGCTCATTTTCCAAATCCATGCTCTGTTTATATTTTCTTTGTCTTGAACAAAAATTGGCCCCATTGTGTGGGAGCAACACTGGAAAAGAAAAACAAGAAACATCCACTGAGAGAAAATGGATATTGTGGGAGCTGAGGAAATGCACATACTTTGCTGATTCCATTTTCTGATGATGTCAGAGTCAAAGAATATCTCAAAAAAAAAAACCTCAGCAACTTGGAATCAAAAGCTCTGTTCATCACAGTCTCTTGTTAAAAGAAGAAATGTAAACAATCTTCCTTGCCACCCCCACCACCCCCAGCCTCCAAGAAATGAAATCTGGCTCCATTTGGATGGACCCTCAGATGGAATTGAGAGTATGTCTCCAGGGAGGGAGGCGTTAATGTTCCGGGGGAGGGATGGAGAGGAGAGGGGGACAGGGAAACTTGATTGTGCTATGTGAAATGCAGGGATTCAAGCTGCTGCTTTTCATGCAGGCTGAAGAAGGGCGGCCTGACACTTTACAGATTGGGTGTAATATACAGGAAATTTGTCCTTTCTGCCAGAGCAGTCTAGGGATAGGGCTACCCCCCACAACCCCCTCCCCCCCCCCCAGCCACTTTGCTTNNNNCCCCCCCCCCCAGCCACTTTGCTTGGCTGGTAAAAGCTCAGGAGAAAAGGGTTAAATAAATGTTTGTGATATGATAAGGTGCTTGTTTATTCAAGGGATGACAGATTATTGGCTCCCAAGGCAGGGTTGAAAAATAGTACAAAGGAGCTGGCGTTCCCTTCACTGATGTGATTTCCTCCTAAGGTTTTGCTCTTTGGTAGGAACAATATGCGTTGGGAATTAAGAAGGATGACTTTATTTCATACTGGAACAGACAGACTGCTTTCTGGAGTCGCTGACTGTTTTTGTTTTTGTGCGTTGTTTCTTTTTTTTCTTCTTCTTTTTTTTTTTTAGCTTTTATTTTTTCCCNNNNGCGTTTTTTTTTTCCCTTTCTGCTGAACTTCCTCTCCCAAACTCTTTGGAAATGGGGTTATCTCCTCTCCAGAACGAACACCCAGCACGGCAAGCTGACTAGAACACTTCAGATTAGGGGTTTGACCCTTTTACTTTGTACATAATTTTCTATTTTATCACCATGTCTCTAAAGCTAGCTCCTGCTTCGCTGCCCTTGGATAAAAGCTCAGGTCCTAGCTGAGTGTTGCACATAAGTCAATAAAAGCCAGGCATTACAGCAGAGCTGGTGGCTGCCAGAGGACTACACGCACTTCTCACAAACCAAATTCTCCTCTTGCAAAAATGCCAGTGAAATCCAGAACAGCCCTCTTTGATTCAAGTGCAGCAGAGAGACACTGAGTCGCAGGGCTCACCCAGCCTCCAATGGACAATGCTGCTGCGGGACTATGAGGCCAGGGCATGATGCCTCCAATGTGCCCAACCCTGAGGATCTGAGCTTTGAGCTGACCCTGGCCACAGCTTTTAGGTAAAAAAAGATACTACTTTATGTCATCTTCAGGTCCTAATTTTTTTTCCGTTGCCCCTCTGTTGCAGGCTGGGGTGAGCTCCCCCCTCCACCATGAAATGCTGGGGAGCTGGGGAAGACCTTGGGGAGCAGGACACTGCACAGGATTGGGGTGCCCCTCTCTAAGCAGGGCTGGCAGTGATGGCAGCAAAGCCCAGTCATGCTGTGAGAGCATCTGCGCACCACAGGGAAGTGGGGATTTGGGCAACAGTGAGTGTTTCCCACCACTTATGTCACCCCAAAAATGACTTGCTGGCCAAATGTCTGCAGCCCCAGGATGACGCCTCATCAGTGCCACTGGCCAGGGGAGCTCTCCACATTGAAACTTCAAATTATTAGGACAAATACACATTGTCTGATCACAACAGAGTGAAAAGTGAGGGTAGGATTTCATTTCTCGGCATCAGGAGATGTGCATGACAGCTCGTTGGAGGGGATGACAGTGGAGGTGTGGCTCTGCCGACATAAGCACCCAGGCTGTCACCCAGAGGCGCAGCCGTGATGTTCAAGCTGCACCAAGCTGGTCAAGTCAGTGCGCTTCATATGCCAGAGGAGAGCACGCTAGCGGTCGCTCGTTAGGAAAATCAGGCAGCAGTTCCCATGATCCTGGAGTAAATGACAGTTAAGCCACACATTTGTTTTCAATGCTTGGATCTGGCACTGGATTCCTTTTTAAATGAAAACTATGCCAAACATCTTTTATAATTTTTTTTTCCTCAAGCAAATATGTGAGCAATCCAGCAGAGGAGTGCCAGAAAGGGGTAAAGGAAAAAAAAACAACAAACCACCACCACACACATGCACACAACAAATTTTATTTAAAGGCTTAAAAGAGGCCAAGTGGCTTTAAACACTGGTAGGGCTGGGCTGTTGAACTCTGCTCCAGTGAGTGTGTATGTCCATGTGCAGGGGAAGGGAGAGTAAATACGTACGTGTTGGGGGTATGCATGGAATGGCTTTCACACGGTCTATTCCTTTCAGGTACTGCACTGCCTTGCAAATAAATACATGTACGAATAAAGAGAAGGGAAAAAAAAGGGGGTCTGAATCAAAGCTTAAGATGAGAACTTGGCTCTTGGAAGGAAAACTCTGACTCATTTAATGGGTAAACCCAGGAGCAAACTCTGGGAGCTAGCTGATCCACATGTTTCTTTAGTGTTGCTGTGGCGTGGGCCCAAGCAGCAAAGACGTTGTTCCAAATATCCTTGGAGCTGTATGCATTCATGGCAAATAAAGATCAAGCAGAAATGGGGTGCATGCTGTGTTAGAAGGTGGATTAATGTTCAAAGGCTGAGTCAAAGGAGAGAGGAGATAAGGTGAACGGCGTCATACCAAAGACAGCTATTAAATGCAGTAGTAATCTGCTGAGAGCCACAGCCAAACAGAGCCTTTTTGCATTGTTGGACGTGAATAACTCAGGGACAGATGGGGGGCAGGCGTTGGGGGATGGATGGGTGAAGATCCTTCTGGAGACTTGCTCCTCAGCATTTCTAGGCACACAAAGTTCCTTTCCCCTCTACACCATTCTGGTCCTGCTAGACCCATCGCTGTGGTACCCCAGCCTTCTGCCTTGCAGCAGACTTAGCTGAATGTTGATGCTGATAAGCATGTGCCAGATCCTGCTCCATGTACGTAGTGGGGACCCCTACCCAGCCCAAACATCCAGAGAAAATGTGTCTGTAAGCCTTGTCTCCCCTACAGATCCTCCTTGTGGCCTCTGATAATTTAACTTTCCTGTTCTTAACAACGTTTCATCATGAATGCTTAAATAATTTCTATTGGCTTAAATCTCTTTTGAATGTTAAGATATTTCTTTTTAATTAATATTCAGTTATTAATATTGTAAGCGAAACATCTTGTCAGGTTTCTGCTACAATATTGAATTGATGTTTGTATCTTGTTACTTTGTGCATCCTTGCTAGCTTTTATCATCCCATTACCTCTATTGGACAGTATTTTAATATACTTTCAGCCTCTCATCATCTCTGTACTTTCTCCTGCACTGCCACAAGATTTATTAGGACTGGGAGGCCAGATTGTCCTAAACCCACATCCTGTGCTTGCTCCCACATCAATAAAAGGCATCACTATCATTTTAGCTCTACAGGAGTTGTGCAGCTATTAAGAAAAACTCTTTGATATGCCCCTTGCCCTCTTGCACCCAATGCCCATGATGTTCTCATGGACTATTTACTCTCTCGTGGGCTGTGGGTCAGGTGCTTAGGAAGCAGTGGTGCCAAAGTAGCCCAGCTAATTATGTTTGGCAGTTTACAGCAGATATTTCTATGGTCTTTTTGAGAGTTGTCCCTGGTGCTCTGAACTTGAGTGGAGGTAACACTTCCCCAGCTGGGGTGCAGCTCTGTCCCAGTTGGTAGACTGAAGTCAGTTCACACCAGGGGCTGAACTGGTTTGAGCAAACATTGTAAAATATCCAGCTTTGCAATGTGTCAGTAATCTCTGCCAATAGAAATATTCTTACACATGTCCTTCAGCTGCCATTTGTGCTTATATGCACCAAAAAAAAGAAAAGGGGGCAAATTTTATTACATGTACGTACCCCTACCTATATGAACAAACTATCCCAATCCTAAAAGCAACAGCTCAGGATGCAAACAATTTCTCCTGTACTGGGAGAAAAATATAGCATCAATGTGATTGCATATTTTCAGTTCCAGCTTTTGTTTTCAGGATGCTCTTTCAATTTGTGGGTCAGGTTAAGTCAAATATTTCCATGCAGTGTTTCGCAGAGAACTGACACCCCTTTGGCTGCTAAGCTATTTCTCTTCATGGACATGAAGTTGGTCTCCAACCAAGTCTGGGTAACAGGTTAACGGAAAGTCAGGGGAAGGTCTTGTAGGATGCAATATTTCTTTTCTAAGAGACTATGTGGAACCAGAGGAGAAGGAGGTTATGTCCTGAGGCTGCGTATTTGCACAGACCTCCCCATCTGTCAGGGAGACCACTGGCTAAGGCTCAGCGTTTGCCTCCTCACCAAGACTGTTGCCACCCAGCATATAGGTGGAATCTAAAACCAAAGGCTGGCTTGCCAGGTTTGCACAGGTCACAAAAATTGAGAGATTGCAAAGCCTGTCACCCAGGGATGTCCAGGCTCCCCCTGCTATTATGTGACGTGGAGCCAGGAATTAAGGGAGCTCTTGTCCCAGTCTGTTGTCACAACTTATTTCCATCTCTCATCCCCACAGGCCAAATATGTCAGCCCCAAGCACAATTTCACCATCATCCTTCACCAGAACTGAGCCACTGAGCGTGACGTGCCCTGTCTGCCCCTGCCCACTGTGGCACACACATGGTAAGTACTTTATTTTTTGACTGCGGTCACTGTGACGGCTGATCAGCCTTCCTCCTTCCCCTTACCCCCCACCCCAAGGAATCACATGCTGAAAGCAATTATAATTTGGTTGCTGGTACAGTTCTGCAATGATAGAGATCACAACCAGCAAAACTTTGATTATGGTCTTTTGAAAACCAGCCAAAGGCTGCTGTTTACAACATCCCCCTGTAATCACCGGTCATATGACTGTCTGGCATTGCCTCTGGGGTAATGCACACTCTCCGCTTCCCCAGCACAGCTCTGTCCCATCAGAGGCGTCATTTTCCCCACTGTGGAGGTAATTCCTTCACTTGCAGGGAACCAATAGACCACATATGCAGCTTACTTCTTGCACAGTGGCACTAGGCTGGCCAGGAGTTCCCCCAGACCCCCTCCCTGATGGTATCCAGCACAACGCTGCAGGAGAACTCATGGTGCCGTAGCAGCCCCGACTTCTGGAATTTCCTGGCTTTTCTTAATCTTAACATCTCATTAGCATTTATTTGCAGATGCATATCCTTGTTCTCTTCTCACACGGCCTGCTGTAAATCACCGCTGCCTCGGCTGCAATCAATGCAGTCACCTCAGAAAGGAAAGGCCAATTCCCAGGGGCTGCCAACCCCTGTCAGAAACAGTGTCTTCTTCACCATGGGTTGAGATATCCCAAGATAATTGTGCCATCTCCAGAAGCCAAAGCGAAACCCAACTCTTGATCCAATCTTTCCTCTCATCATCTTCACTAAACTGAACTCACAGACCTTTAGGAACTTGCCCATTGCTACTTCCTACCTGGAAGAAGGACCATCTTGCTACCTTTTATTGTAACAATGGATCCAGCCAACTTCTTGATAAAAGGAAGAGGGTTTTTTTGCAAACAGGCTTTGAATAAGCAAATGCTTTATCTGAATGCATAAAGTGATAGCTAATATCATATGCACTAGAAAGAAAAGTACCTTTATTTTTAGCAAAGGAGGAAATGCTGAGGTTAGTGCTGTTATTCAGAGGTTGAAGATCAAGTGGCAAAATGGTTAAAGCATAAACAAGACTGGAGAGAGATGAAAGAGGGAGCGTCTGTCTTCTCCTTATTTGTTCGTGGTGATAACTTCTAGTCTAGATTTTTGCAATGGTGACAATACTGCATTTTAAAAGGAAATTAATGGTGAATTGGTCTGCAGTTAGTGTACAATGTTGTTCACACATATCATACAGTGTCGATCGTCATGCCACAAGTAGATTATCCAAATGATGGGAAAATCTCTTCTGTTGGAAAAAAAGCACTGCTTTTATAGTATTTAATCTCCTCTTCAGCAGGAGGCCCAAATACCCAACAGTGGAGCAGAGAGGCAGAGGCAGAAGAGATCTGATAGATCACTGATTTGAACTTCGGGTGGTCCATTGGCCAGCTCCACATTCAAATTTTCTGAAAGATCAAACTTTCCAAAAGATCAAAGTTTCTAATAGATCCAAAAGATCAAAGCATGAGCCTGTTGGCCAAGCTGCCTCCTCTGCCCAGTGATGTTGCTCAAGCTTCCCAGGCCTTTGCCAATCTGTCCCCTCAAGTCCCTCTTGGAGGGTGACCTGGGCACCTGGTGATGGGCTTACCACCACCCACTGTCCCTCCTTTCCCAGAGGGGCACCAGCACACAGAGACGTGCCAACCATCACTGTCTCTGGCATTTGCTCTGGGATGGAGACTCTCACATTGCAGCTGAGGCCTTGCTGCTGAAGACTGAAGCTCCAGAAGAGACATTTCTCCTCTGCAGAGCGCTGCCCTCCTGCCTCTCCTCTCCTCTCTGGGCCTTCCTCAATGCATCACAGTCCCACCCCAAGGCAGAAAACCCTCCAATACCACTTTCATCTTTATTGCAGGTTATTGAAGCACACCCACGGAGAGGAGTGACTGTAGCAAAGCAGTCCTTCACCCTCACTGTCCCTGCACATCCCCCAGTGGATGGGGGATTTCACTGCAGGGCACCATGGAGCCATGGAAACCTGGCACAAACCTGCAGCCACCATGAGATAACACATTGTGGAGAAAAAGTCCAGCCTGGGACAGCCCACCACCCAAGCATCCCCAGCAGCTGTCCCCTCCATCCCCAAAGCGGGTGTGTGCCATTTGCCTCCCTGGTTGCTGCACTCAGCATGGCCAGGCAGAAAAGGATATTTGCCTCTTGTGCTCCTTGGAGAACATTCCTCAGATAAAACTGTATTCATAACTCATCGAAAATATACTAAATTACAGGAAAGTTGTAAAAAAAGAAACCTATAAAATGTATGCAGAGACAAGATACACTGGAAGACATAACTGTAAATCAATATACACCTCATAAGAAATCTTGCTATACTTAATGTGTACAAAATATGAAGCAAATAATTACATATCAGTGTATATTTCTACAGGCTGTTTTGGTTTGCTTTTTTTTTTTCTTTTTTTTTTTTTTTTTCCTCTCAGCCTGAGATGAAAGCTAACATTACAGATTTATTCTAGTGGAAATGCTGATGTTTGTGTCAAGTGAACTCTTTCTTTGTTTATGTAACCCCGGGTTTTCAGCTACTTTATCAAATAACTACCTCTTTTTGCTGGCTGGCAGAAAACCTTAGCTTTGTTCCACAGCTCTAGTTATAGTAAGGATGATACAAGAGGCATGCGGCTGAGGGGATTTTAAAGCAGCTAAAATTCCCTGGGAGGGTTTCTATCTCTAGAGATGGCAAATTTTGTGGTGTTAGTCTGTGGGATAAATGTCCCACAAAGGAGGAAGGAGGAAGGTGGTGGTTAAAGACTCTCATTTGTATAATGCTTTCTCTCTGAAAGACAATGACCTTAATAATACGCTTAAATTTTTGGTCACCCCTGAAGTGGCCAGGCAGTTGTATGAGACTGTGGTTCTAGGTCCCTTCCAACTGAACTATCCTGTTCTAGTCACCTTCTTAGCCCTGCCTTGTGGTATAGCACCACATGTCCTCCTGAAGCAGGAGAAGAGCTTTTGCTTTCACAACTCTACAGTGGCTGAGGAGGAGATTTTGCTTTTTATTGCCACCATGTCTCTTAAGCACTAGAAAGAAGGACCTGTGAACACAAGTAAAACACCTGCATTGCTGAAGGTGATCTGAAACTCTGTAAATCCTCCGGAGCTGACCTACACAGGTTGTCCTCATGTGCTATTCACAACCCTACTGGATTCAGCCAAATGTGGACCCATAATTAACCATGAGGGGTAGGTTGATGGGCCAAACTAACTGAAGAGATGTTCTGAGTGCAGTGGGCATTTTGGGTTCATGCTGCCTGCCTCGCTAACATACATGCCTTCTCCATTCAGGTTACAAGGGAAAGTCTTACAGAATGAGACCCTAAGTCTTCCATGCAACAAGTACAACTCCAGCAGAACTCTGCAGCCCATTTTAAACAAGGCATTAACAAGTGCTATCAAGGCAATCTTACACCATTTTTATCAACACTTACATAAAAACACCTTTCAGGTTTATATATGTATAATTGCTACTTTTCTTATTGCCCTACTCATTAAAAAGTACTTCTTTCTGTCTCTGGTTAATATAATTTTGCCATTTCATTTTCCACATCTAAAACAAGAGGTTGCCTTTTTAATGGATTACTTACTGAAGAAAATACAAAATATTTTTTTTCACACCTTGCCAAAAGTTGTCCAAAATAAAACGGTGACAGGGTCATGTACTTCCAGATATGTCATGGCTGTAAGGGTAATGGAGAGGGAAGCCTGTATGTAAGTGGGGGGTATGATTCATTTGGGTAACAATAGAGTCCACTGCCCTCTTCTACCAAATGTTTTCAGTTTGCCTCAAATAAGTCATTGTCTGACTTGTATAAATCTTTCCATTGCTTCTTGAATAATTGTTATGTATTTGGGAAAAATATTTTAGGGGTTTTATAAGGGGGAAAAAAAACACCGATTGCTATCACTTCCAAATAACACTTAACTCCTTGACAGAAGGTCAGCAGGAGGGTTTGTGCATGTGTGTGTGTGTGTGTGTGTGTGTGTTTTCTTTCTAATCTGCGAGCTGTTCCCTGAGAGACACATTGAGAACTGGGGCTTGTCTGCTGACATGTTTTACACAGCTGATCCATTAGGATCCTGCTCTTCCTAGCCTCCCTGGCACCGCTTTGATCAGCGACATGTTTAAAAAGAAAAAAAGAAAAAAAAAAAGTAAAAGGCACTTCTCTGATCAGGAATCCCTCCCCTCCACTAAATCATCTCGAGCACTTTTAAGCTATAGGAACCACTGAAGGACCCCTCAGCTCTGCGAGGCTTCACTACAGCTCTATGCTAAAATATCCAGACAGGAACATCTTTTGCCCAGTGGCCTCTTCTGCCTGGTTCTGGGGTTAACCTCTTCCCTGCCTGGTGGGGAGCCCCTGCCAGCTTCCTCTGCCATGTCTGCCTTTCTAACAGGGTGTGACTGGAGGGACTCGGAGCCTATCATGTACCCCAGGCAAAAAGGGTAAAGGCCAGCACAGCTTCATCTCACCTCCCTGCCTCCTTGTAAAATCTTGCCTTGCTTGGGACATTTGGCTGCTGCAGGATCCTGACTCTTGCCTTCCCATTGTGGAGGGAGCTTTTCATTTATTTTTGCTGAGCACTTTCCCAAGGGTCAGCCAGAAAAGCATATGGCATATCTCTGCAGGAGGGCACAAAGAGGGAAAAGATGAGAGGACATCAGGAACAGGGAGAGGTGCAGGTGTGCCTGCTTAGGTTGCTGCTGGTGCCCAGGCCAGATAGGTATGAAAATATGATTGTAGAGACAAGCTTGAAGTGTATCTCAGTCAGCCTAAGAGCTGACATGAGGCCCCAGGGGCACAGAGGCTTTGGAAAATCTGTGGATGATACAGAAGTGGTGAGAGATGCTCTGTCCACATGGGAGCATCCTCTGACAATGCACAGGATAGACACGGCCAGGCTGTGGCCATGCTTGTACCATAACTTCTTACAGCATACACACAACCAGATGAAGCCTTACCACGGAGTGAATGAACCCCTATGGGTTAATCCCAGCAGTCAATGCTAGAACTTCCCAGGTCCAGCTGACCATGGTGGCTTGCTCCTGGACGCTTCTCCTGTCACGCTGGGAGGCAGCAATGGTCAGAGACTGCTGACAGATATCACTGCTTTATGCTTTGGCAAACCCTATATGATAGAGCCCATTTCTTCAGCTGTTTGATGCAACTTTGCAACATCTTCTTTGTTGTTTGCTGAAGGCACACATATGAAAATAGGGCCAGGAGAACAGCATAAGAGCAAGCCCAAGAGGAAAGGGGGGGGGCGCAATAGAGGTCCAGGGGTCTCCAGCTGTGAGTGGGGAGGTGAGGGCAGACTGTTATGCTGCTGCTGCTTCTGTGGCAATCCAGATCAGCTTCCCTATCACTTCTCTGTTAATGTTCCTGAGCCTGGTGGTGTCTTCAAATCAGTCACTTGCTGGGCAATTGCCAGCTATAACAACAGAGCGGCCCATCTCTGGGCAGGGAGGAAGGAAAAAGTAACAAAAAGGTCAACGGTGCCTTCCAAGACAAAAAAGAAAATCTGCTGTGCCTGTTTTTTGACACATTGACACGTTGCTGGAAGGGAGAGCCAATGAAACCAAGGTAATATGGTGGCTTGAACACTAAAGAACTACTCTGTGGTGTTCATAAGCAGCAGGTATAGAGCCATGGTGGTACTGGTGCATGGTGGTACTGATTGCTCCCCTGTGGTCCATTTTTCAAAGTTACTGCAGTTTGCAGTAGATGGAGTACATACCAGACATTGCAGAGATCCGGATGAGTTGTCCACTGGTCAAGGAAATCCCCTAAACCACAGCTCTAGCAACTTCCCTTCTGCTCACCCATCTCACCCCCACACATTAATTCCTTGCCTTTTTTGAGCATTTTTCACTGACTTGAATGATGAGAGGGACTTTTTGCCCTGAATGTCCAGCGTGGCCTTTTTATTTGGTTTGCAGAACAAATAGGTATAATGTGATGGATCTGTTCTTGATTGCTTTCTTGAGACTGATATTTTGGCAGTGCAGAAGTCGAGGAATCATTGAAACGTGCTTTCTTTTTCCATATCCCTGGTACTAGCTCACACATATCTATGTGATTGCCACATCCACCAACTCTTCAAAATAACCAAATACAACAGCTTGTCTTTGAGGCAGATTTGAGAGCACACACAGTTCTACTTTTGGCATGAGGCATTTGCAAGAGTTTAAAGGTACAGTCATCTACATTATATCAAGGAGGCTTTTCCACATCAAATTGTGGTGGTAAGGTACCCTCAGTTGTTCACATTTCACCTCAACGTCCCTGCAGCTTGGAGGGCACCCCTAATCTGGGTTCCCACCACCCTGATGTCTGGTGTGGCACTATGTGCTTTGTTCAGCAGGCCAGGCTTAGAGAAGAATTTTTAAAAAAAGCTCAAATACCCAGACTCAGATCATTTATGCTTCAGTTCAGAGCGCGGCTGGAGGAGGATCTCTTCAGCTCTAGGTTTTCCTCACAGTATAAATCCCTGTGACTGGATCCCATAAAACAGTCTCATAAGCTCCCTAAGAATTTGTCGGGATGCCAGGTCCAGAGTGCCTAGCCTTCACAAAATGGGGTAGCTGAAAGCAACAAAGTGAAAAAAAGGCAAGCACCTTGGTAAAAGCAAGCATTTTTTAAAAAGAAAAAAAAAAAAAAAAAAAAATTTTTTAAAAAAAAAAAAAAAAAAAAAAAAAAAAAAGAAAAAAAAAGCCACATTAAAACAACATCCACCTTTTTTCAGGCCATTTGCAGATAAATGACCTCCGTTCTTCTAATTAAAGAAAATGCGCAATTAGGTTAATCAGATCTGTGGGAAGAAAAGCAGTCACTGAGTCTCAAAAGACAGGTTCTGAGAAACTGCAGCCAACTTTTCCTGGGGCCGACTGGAGACACTACATCAGAAACAGCATGAGCCCTGCCAAAGCCTTCTTCCTGTGAAAAATGATGTTTCAATTTAGGCTCCTGTATATTGTATTCGTTAATCTCCCTCTCACTTGCTTACTCACTTGTTCTCTCTCACTATTTGGCACTGTAAGTAGAAGCATGAAGTATTGCCTTGTATTGATACGGGCATTTCATCTTAATTTCTCAATTAAATGAAGCCAAGTTTATAACTTTTGTTCCCTATCAGCCTTCAGATTCTTTATACCTTGTGAACCAAAGATGAACTATTTCATGATACTGCCTAAGGGCCAAAGAGTTCAGGGACTTCAGGAAAGGAAAGTGCAATGGGAAAAGGTCTTGAAACCTTTAGCAACTGGTGGGCTGAAGGTCCTGAGAGGCTATTGGAAGCTGAGCTCAAAGATCAGTCCCTGCTTTCTACAGACAAAGTGGGAAATTGTGCAAATTCCAGGACCAGTTCCCTTAACCCTTTAATGGGGTGTGTTTGCCAGTAACCTCCTCTTGTTTATTCCATAGGCATTCAAAGAATAGAAATCAAGGAAGGAACACACACCCCGTTTTTAGAAAAATAATATTTTAATGTAATAGCTATTCAAATAGCTTTAAAATCCAAGTCTTCCTAAAAGCAGGGAAAATCCTTTTTAGTCAGGCAGAGTAAAGAGCCAGCCCTATGATGATCTTCCTAACCCGCAAACTGGGCTGCAAATGCGGACAGAATCAATTATCAGAACAAATAACCCTTATTCTGTCCATTCCTTACCCTGAGTTTCCTAAGGGCATTTTCAAGCATGTTGTAAGTCATCTCTGCAGCCAAGCAGGCGTTTGGCTTTTCTCTGGACATTGCTCCTGAGAAGTGAGGGAGGGATATGAAGTTCCCCTCATTTGTCCATGGAGGGTAGTGCTGAGATCAGGGTTTGCACTCCCGGTGCAAGAGATAAGGAGCATGTCACGAGTAAGTGGTTATTGTTCCTGTTCCATGCTCTTCTACCAGGGACAACCACTAAACCAGGTTGCTCAAAGTTCCATCCAGCTAGTTTTGAACACTTCCAGGTTTGAGGAAAGATCTCCACATGTTTTGGCAAAAACTTGGTTGTTCATACGCAGGCAATAAGCACCTCCAGAACCAGACTTTTTTTTTTTATTATGGGGGGATTTTTTTTTCTAAAACTTTTTGACTCCAAGATTTTCAATCTTTCTTAATTGACATTTTTTAGAAAACACTTTGATTTTGAAATGTCCATGAGATCTTTTTTCTTTGCTCATTACATATTATTTTTTTAACAAATAAATGCTTGGTATTGAGCTTTGGCTATTTTTTTTGAGGGTTTTTGTTTGTTTCTTTATAATTCTGCATCTAGAAAAAAGTTAGATATGCAGTTCCAAAAAGCAGAGGTTTCCATGCTGTTGCCTGTGCTTTCTTGTTGACTCCTAATTTTTTTCCACTACTGGAAAAGAGGAAAAAGTCAGGATTAAAATAAAGATGGGGCCCTAAAATATCTCCAAACCAACAATAGGAAACGGATATGTTTGGTTTTTGGTTGGTTTCCAAAATTCTGAAGGAGGTAATACTTTATGTTAAAAAAATTTATTAGCTCAGATAATGAACACATTTGGATAAAGAGACTGTTGCTCAAAGTGTGAGGCAACAAATAAGCTAAAGGTTGTCAAATTTTACATCATGTAATGAATGTTTCAGTGCAAAACCAAAACCTCTTGACCAGTCAGGAGAGAATAATGTGCAAGTTGGTGTCAGAAAGCCCTGCATGTACCCATTCAATTGTGATGGGAAAAGCATTGGCATCCCCCAGGATGGATTCAGCTTTGCTGTCACCCCTGGGCTCATTTGAGGGAGTTACAGAGTAGAAACTGGGGCTGTAACAAACCCTCTCCACTGATTTCTAACAGCCCCCAGCCCATGGGGTGGATGGAAAGAACAGGGTTTGTACTTGTGTCTGTGAGTCCCAGCAGAGACCCAGGGATCTGCCTGGTGCAGCAAGGGCCGGCAGGCTCCCTGCCAGCAGCTCTGAAATGGCAAGAGCTGGAGGCCGGTCTGAGTCTCTGAAAAACCCTATCAGTAACATTTCTGACAAGATAAATTGCATTTTAAATGTGGAGATGACCTTGGTAATCAGAAATAAATCAGCAGGATAATCAAAATTGATGGGTAAGTCAAATGTAGAAAATTTATATACTGGAGCCCTATAGAATAGCTTGGAAATCCCCATAAGTCGGGTCCTGGCTGAAATTTTGGTCCCTTTACTGTAGTAATTTAAACTTTTCTATTTACTTTGGCATTCCTCTTTTCAGTGACTTGGCCTGATCAAAATGCTTTGATATGTCCAGCAAGAATGAAAATATAAAATTTGAAGGGTAGTATCTTGGTTTAGAACAACTGTGAACATGAAATTTAATCCTGGGCTTCACAAGAGAGACTCTCTAAAACATACCAGGGAGGAAAGCAATTAATATTGCATTTAAAAAAAAAGCAGTCCTTCCTTTTCACTTTACTTTTCAATGTCCTGTAATTTGGGCCAAACCAAACAGTGCTTACGCCACTACTGATGTTACAAGTTCATGTACCACTGCTGATGTTACGTACATTAACACAGCAGTCACTGGAAAGGAAAAGCAAGTGTAATTTATCCAGAGCATGGACAAAAGGAGAGTACAGAATGAAGCTGATCCTCCCATTATTTTATTTTATTCCCTGCTGTTAATTGCTTTCTTGATACACCCTTGCTTTTGTCCTTTTGACACATAGGCTACCATCATGCTTCACAGCTACCAGAGCCGAAACTGCTCCAAGACTCACTATCCCTTGAACAATCTTAAATCTACAGGCACTGTTCTGACACTCTTCTAAAACCTATTTACTGGCTGCAGTGTAGCTACTCCTGCTTCATATCAGTGCGAGGAAAGTAGAGTCAGGCCAACTCTCTGATCTACCCGAGCCTGACATGTGGCTTACATTGCACTTATATCGATCAAGAATTTGGCCCCAAGATCTCCACATTCTCAGTTTGACCCAGTGTTTTAAAAAATGCTTCCAAATCTGTGCCTCTCTTTTCTGCCTTTCCTTCATCCTTTCCAAACTCTGCTGCATACACTTCATGTCTGCAAACTCAACCAAATCTCCTGGACCTCTTACAAGCCATTTATTGTTTTCTATTATGCTTCATTTTTGAGTTTACATGTATTTGCTTTCTTAAAAACATTCTGGAAATAGGCATCACCTTTTTATTTGCAGGGCTGGTAAAGATTTTTCCACTGCTCTGAAGTAAAATTGTGTTTTCACTAATAAGAAAAGATGTTCGTTATAAAGCGTGTCAGGTAGCAGTTTCTGTTTTCCATTGGCAAGATACAAATGCCTGAGAACTGAGATTTCAGTCCCTGCAGTTGCCACTTTGCTGACCAGTGTTCCTGTTTTCTTCCAGAGGTCCTTTCAGTTCTTAGGTGGTATCTTCAATGATAAAACCTGGAAATCTTCTCTCTTCAAAAGCATTGTCTGTCCCTTTATTACCCCAGAATCTGAGCAAGGAGTCTGACATGGCATGACATGACAATTCCTTCAGAAGTTCTCTTATGTAGTTTCCATCTCTGTCTCCCTTGTTTGGGACAATACATTTAAGCATTTAATAGTTAACATGGGTCATGGTAGTTATTTTCTGACCACTCTACTAGCAGATTTTGAAAGCCCCTAAACATATAAAGGTTACAGTGTTTAACCTGGACGGCTATCAATACCACCAGTAGTAACCAGCTGATAGCAAAGCTAAACAGTCGGGCAAAGAGTTGAAGGGCTGGGAGAAAGATATAGAAAGAATTACAAAGTATCTTTTTGGTATGTGTATTGAAGATTATTGACAACCAAATCCGAGGAGACGTGTAGGTGAGGCATCAAAAGAAAATAACTAGGTTCATTGGCAAGTGCTGAAGATCAAAGAGTAATAGTCAACAAAGAAGCTGGGAAACAGGTCAGGAAGAGTTTAGGAAAGGTGTGGAGGCACATCACTGAAAAAAATGTATCTATGCTTCCACACTGTGAATTGCTTCCATTGCCTGCTTTCCTAATGTGAAAGACCCCACACAAGTTGTGCTAGTGGGGAAGGACAGAGTAAGGCCATATAAGCATGTCACATCCAGGTCTAAGCCATATAATAATCCTGCTCTGAGCATGGAGAAAGATCCTTTGCCTAACGCTTTGGGAAGGACACATCAGCACAACCTCAACAGAAGACCTAGCCCAGAGATCGTGAGGCAGGAAAAAGGCCACATCTGCCACATCTGCTGCTGCTGAAAGAGATATAGGCTTTTGGCTAGTGTGATGGGAGAGCCAGATGTACAAGACTTCACTCACTCACTGTGATCTGCTCATTATTAGCAATGGAAGCTTTTCACACTGAGACCAAATATTGGTTCAGTCATTGGACTTGTGAGGATTTGGAATCACCTCAGTATGCCGTTTCCAGAAGCAACTTCTGCCTCCAAACAACTAACGAAAGGCTTCTCTGCTTAGGATTTACCCATTTATGATCTCACCTTTTAAAGTAATTAAGTGTAACATTTTACCATCTTCTTACTGTTTCCTTCTCTCTTACTACTTTTCACCGTAATGTGAGCTATGTTCTGATTTCATGTGATAGTTTTCTGCATTGAAAAAATATGAAGGCATATTAGGGTTGGTGCTTTTATCTTCCAGATACTTATCACTGTTTTAAGGGGGAAAAAAGGAACTCGATGTCTCGAGACTTCAAGCAACCCCCTTCCCCGCAGCAATACCCACAACTATAAATGCAGCTTATTTGGAAATTGAGTATAGGGCAATGCGCACATACTACGCAGTTCAAATTCTGGTCATGCTCAGACAGCAGTTTCTGCCATAATTTTCAGGCTTAACTCATTGAGCAGGAGCCTTGGCTTGGTCACAGCATTTTTTATTGTCTGAAAGATGACCTGGTTCATAAAGGACAAACACTGGAGCTCCTCTGTTCTTTCCTCTTCCCTCTCATACATGCACATACACATATTAATATGCCTATATGTGTGTGGTACATATAGATATATATCTATAACACACATATATCTAGAACACTCACATATATATTATATACGTACATAGGCACATAAACAAATCCTTCTACTCTTTTTCCAGCACCAATGCGTGTGAAGACTTGAAGGGGCAGGCTGTTTCTCTGCTGTAGTCCTACATGCTTTCATTTCCACTAATCCAGCAGATGCCCCTAGATCATATGGAGGAGAAATAGCTGGGTCAGCTGCTTCTGGGCAGACAAAATAGACTCTTGTACCTATAATATAGTGTTTTCCTTGGAATATATATTGTGCTACAAGAATAGGTGGCCTTCAAGGCTCTTGAAGGAACAACTTTTTCTTGGAGCCAAGGTGAAGTATTATGTATCAAAAAGCTAAAAATGACAGTCACCAGCAGCAAGGAAATTAAGCACATGCAAACAAAAACAGTCAGAAACCTGGTTCTTACCCAGGTGACAACCGGGTTCTGCTTCTTTTAGGAGTTACACACAGACAGTGGCACGGTCAGTTCACACATGATAAAACAACCCTCACCCTAAGTGGATTTCCAAACTATGGTAGGTCATAGAGTCCTAGAATTGTCTAGGTTGGAAGACACCTTTAAGATCATGTAGTCCAAACCATCAACCTAACTCTGATAAAAACCATCACTAAACCATGTGTCTAAGCACTATGTCTATCTATCTTATGCTGGGTTGGAAGGACATTGGTCTGGCCCTGGTGCACTCATAGCAAATCTCCTGTCCCTGCATGTGAAACACCAGGGGACACAGAGAGCAGGGTGAGGTACCAGCCGTACCTGCTTCCACAGTACTGACCAAGCTACTAGGGCCAGCCCATGACAGCAACACTCTGTATATGGCTGGTGCCTCCTTGGGGCACTCAGGCAGAATCTTTGCTGTTACTTTACACTAGCTAAGTTAAAAAGGCAAATAATTTAAGCACTGTTCCAGATATGTTCCATGCAGGAGTGCCTCATACCGAAAAACTGGGCTGAAAATAAATGAACCTGGGGACACGATTTTCCGAAGCTCGAGTTGTAAAGATGAGGAATAGGCTGAAACTGTTCATGCTATCACAGAAGTCAGAACTTGCTCACCACCTCATATAATAGTTTATACACTCCTGCAAACCAGAGGAAAACAGAGGTAAAACAACTGAGAGTGTTGTAAAATGACTGCACAAGCTGTGAAGTAACTGAGGGGTAGTGTCTGTTGGTGCTGCTGAAGGTGGAGCTGGTCTCACATTTGTAAGAACAGTTCAAGGATACAGAGACGTGATTTAAAAGACAAAGAATCAAAGGAGCTCTGACTGTCCCAGCTTTCTAGGGGTGGCAAGAAGCCTTTCCAGTTCTTGCCCACTGCTGCTTGGAGGGTCTGACTTCGATAGGATACAGCTCACCCTCCCAAAGGGAAGAAAGCAAATCCATCCAGAAGGCTGGAGCGTCCCTGCATGAGAAGGCAAAGATACATTGGAACAGGAAAATATTGTTTGCTAATGACAGTTCTGAGAATTTAAAAAAATGATGTGGAAAAAAAACCCAAACAACTCTCCATGAAACATTGATAAGATGCCAGTTCACATAGCTCTCCTTGGCTACTATGTATTATTGTTATTTCTTTTAAAGACTAATAGATCCTGTTCTTGACAAGCGCAAAGCCAGGAGGTGGGATCTTATCCAGTATTTTCATTTTTTAGCCCGCAAGAGGCAATGATTGTATCAGAATATTATTTGTCTTCCCAAATTGCATTCACTGTGTGAACCTCTGCAGAGGACTTCCATTCTCAGGAAAAACTGTTCTGTCAGATAGAGTGCAGAAGAAACACTCCTTCTTATCCTGGCTAAGCCAGTCCCGTTAGGATAGAGTCTCTTTTCCTAGGCTAAGTTTCCAGTGCCAACTTTCAAATTTGCAGTTAGTTTTTACCTGAAAACCTTACACACAGGGAAGATCCAGGCTATGTGGAAAAGCTGAGTGCTCAAACAGCTGAGTCATGCGTATGAAGGGGTGAAAATGGCATGGTGAACCTCAAAGGAAGACCGGTGGAGCAGAAATGTGGTTGAGCACATTTCATTTCCCCTTCATGTGGGAAACATGGCTTTCCCTGAATGGCTTTTTGAGCAACCAAAAGTCAACTCATATGCAAAGAGCTTTGAAACTCTTCATATGGAGTTGTTTTAAGGAATATGTGGGAGAGCTACTGGATAGATTGGGTTCAAAGCTTCCATCCCAGTCATCTTATAAAGCCCTAGGGACTTCCACCCCAGTAAAAGAAACCCACAGAGATCTTTGTGCTCTCAACTTGCCTTTTGGATGACATTAAAGCAGAGGCAGTCCCAGAAGGCAGACTCTATCCTTAGCCTTACGCTTATCTGTCTGTGCACATTTTCTCCAGCTCTTAGCGTTACCAGATCCTGACTCATAAGACTGGCTTTGCTTTTTTATGAAGCTACCAAAGGGTCCTGGTGCTAGCATGTGTGTGAGTGACCTGATAAGGGTATGACAGCATGTGGGAGGCCACAGGCGGGTAATGCCACTGGTATGTTGAGTGGGGAATTAGTTGTGTGTGTGGAATGACCTCTTCTTCCGAAATGTCTCCAAGACAGAGACCAAGGAGAAAAAGCAGCAGTGACAGATCAGGGTTCAGTCCACCCTACCAAAACTTTCCATCCTCATGAATGGAGCCATTCACTGGATTTTTCTTTCAATTTTTCTTCTGCATCCTTTTCATCTTAAAATAGAGAACTTCCTCTCAGGGAATAACTTCTGCCGTAGTGCAGTGCCAGTGATGACCTTTGGAAGTCCCTTCTGGCCTGGATGATTCTATGATTCTATGATGTCAGTGGATTTACACCAAGACTGAGGTTGATCCCCATGTCTCATTGCCAGCAGGTTTTCTGGAGTTAGACCTTGGGTAGAAAAGCTCTGAGAGGCATTTGCACTGTTTTGGTCTCAGCCAGTTTCCACTGAGAGCACTGTCATGCAGAAAGGATTAAAAAAATAAGGGGAAGAATCCACGAAAATGGTGCAGTTGTTTCTGCATAGAAGAGTTTAAAATGGAACCACATTTTATGGATTTTTTTCACACACATCCTCCCCCTCCCTCAAATTTCAATGTTCCCTTTTCTTCTCTTCTCCATGTTTTTGACATATTGCCACTGAGTAAAATGAAATGAGAAATAGCCAGGGGCTTTCTCTGACATTTTCTTCCCCACCCCATCCTTCTGTCACCCAGACTCTTCTCAGTTTTAATTTTTATCTTTTTTTAATAATATGGAATGGCAAAAGGGAACTGTAGGTTGTGTGTACTCATTTGCTGCAACCCACCCATTCTGCAGTTCCTTGCCACCTTTCTTATCATTCCTTCAGCATTTTTTTGGACCATCTAAAGCTAAAAAAATATAATTCTTTGCCTGCAGATTCACTCCAGATTGACAGGGAGGGAAAAATCTGGCCTCAACATCTAAGATCAAGAGCTTTATGGCCTAGTCCTGCCTAATTTTAAGGGATTTTATATAGCAGATTTGGAAAGAACCAAGAGACACTTACAGCACATGTTCTGAAATACCAAGAATAACAAAGCAAAGGCTTAATGAGTTCCAAAGTGTATGTCTGCTGTGAGTAATGATGCTTAATCCTGCTACAAAATAATTCCTTTATATGTTCTTCTGTTTTGTAAAAAATGCATCATTGCTGCACTGGGGTCATAAAAATTACGAATATGTTTTCCCATGGCATGAAGCCATAGCATACTGTAAGGCATTGTGCTGGGCCATTATACACAGCCTGTAATCAGAAACAAATGTATTAAGTGAGATGATGTGATGTTACATGAGAAAAGTGAAAATAGAGCAGGGAAGTGTGATAGACAGTGACTTGGACCACAGCATCAGCTCTGAACAGCCCCTTTCTCTTCAGAAATCAGAAGCTATGCCAGAAGTTGTTTCTAGATCCTAGTCTAGAAAATAGAGTCAAACTTCTTGGAAGAGGGAGGAAATAAAATTTGTCTGAGAGCTGGGATAGGCAAAAAAAATATTGAATTTCCTATTCAGAAAGAGAAATACCACTATTCTGGTGAGTGTGGTTCTCTGTGGTGTGCATTAGCCCAGACTTGATAGTGGTCACAGAGACGCAAAGGAGCCCATCCCTCTGCTTCTCCAACTAACAAGCTTGTTTCAGGAATCCAAATGTTGGCCATGACATGGTGAGAACTATTGTTGAAGAAAGGGCTCTTGTTTCTTTGGATTGTTTCAGAGACTTTGCACCAGTACTGCTATTACCACCTTAAAAATTAAACTTGACTTACATTAGCAGAAGTAGAGCAACTCATTTGTCTATTTGCCAGTGTCTATTTCTAAAAAAAAAAAAAAAAAAGATGCTGCGTGTGACAGCTACTTTCATTTCCAGGAGTACAGCATGACTCTTCAACATCAAAGCTGGATTTTAATTTATTGACTTAACTTTGCAGCACACAGAGCAAAAGGTCAAGTAAAATGAGACTCCTTTAGAAAAATGATAATCACTATTAAGAAGCATATGGCCATTTGAATGCCCTGACACTTACTTCCAAGCCTTTAGAAAGGCCTTTAGAAACTCTAAAAGCTCAGCCACTTGTACCTTCTGAGGGATGTGCAGACTGGGCCATAATTGCAATGTGCAGGTAAGAGCAGTCTTTATCCCAGTAGCAAAGCACAGTACATTCCCATTTCTCAGGTGTTACAATAGTGGGCTCTAAAATCAGAGCACTGCCCAGAGCGATCCACCTTCCATCCACTGATGTTCTCCTCTAATGGCTGTCCACAAGCCAACATACAACAGTTTCATATCCGATTTGGGCAAAAGCTGTGTCAGCTTTTGATCCCCTGCAAGCCGCTGTAAGTAAAAAGCAGAGAGTGGGACCATTAAAACTTAATCACGAAGGCAGTAGTTCATAAATTATCTAGAAAGCAGATTGCTTGGACAATAGTGCTTTCTGCTTTCCTTTTTTCTTAAAACTGCCTAGATTTACCAGCTGAGTAGGGCACAGTAAAGGACCTGGATAAATCAATCCTATCTAATTATTGACAATTATCTTAAGAATCGCCTCAGCAGTGTTCTTAAAAATTACTCAGATCCACTTAAATCTGCAAGACAAGCAATCACTGCTTCAATATTTTCTACAGAAAACAACCATCTGCTCAGCAACAGAGGACTCACTCCATTTTTTTACCCTGGAATGTACAAGTAATTGATGCAAACAGGAGAATTACACTTAAGGCATTATAAAGCAGGTCCTTTTCTTCCCAGTGTCTGGATCTTGGATGAAAAATTAGTCTCTTTGTGAAGAAAGAAAAGTTTCTCAATATTTGATATTTTTGGACTGTGTAATACAAACGTGTATTTATGAACCACATCAATGAGCCAGGTGTCTTTGCTGTAAATCCTTATATAGCAGCATTTGCTTTTTTATCCCTGTGTCTCCCTTATGAAACAGTATGGCTACTTTAAACCATAAATAAACAGCATAAAGAAAAAAGATTTAGGATAAAGAAAATCTGAATGACACTCTATGCAGTTAACTTCCCCTTTGCGTGAACAAATCTGCTTAGAGGATAAACCCTCAAGCATCTAAAGCAGTTGAGACTCCCAAACAGAGAAGGTAAACCATATGCGTTGCATTTGTTTGCTTTAATAAAATGACTGATTTATTGGTCACAAATTCCTCAAAAGCATTTGTTTTTATCCCCTGGGTTCTTATCAGAGAGCTCCCAACATCAGTCAAAATCACAGCTGTCATTCACTACAGCACAGTGCAATTCAAAGACATTCCCAGTGCTCCCCGTTAACTGGGAGCTTTCCCCTACCCCCCACAAGCATGTTCCCTGCCAGGACATAGATATCCCCTCATCCTACAGCTGTTTGCTTCCCAGAATAGCTAGGTTTGAGAACCAGAGCCTACCTAATGGAGTTGAGTGCATTTGTGGCACAATAGGTCATTTCTGGCTCACTTGCTTTCTTTTCAGCTCATGGAACAAAAAAGGACATGCTTACACCATTTGCTTACATTGGTAGGTAAAGAAAACCTTAAATGTCGCATGAGTCACTCACACTCAATTAATTTCTGCTTGTGTTATTTATTCACATTTAAGATATGACTTTTATTCTATATGTGACCTTCAGCAATGGAGCTGATAACAAGAACATTACTTTGGAAAAGTGAAAGGTTAAACATTAACCAGAAAAATAGTTCTAAGACAAACATTTTGAATGTTTTTTTCCTTCATATTTTGAAGTAACTTGTCACTTCCCCTCTTACCACCCTCCTTCCTCCCATATTACTGTTGTGCTGCTGTTCCTGATACTTGGTAGATGCAGTAAGCACCTGTACCACCACATGATGGACTCCTCTCTGCCTACTCCAAATCAGCAAAATCTTTGAGTTAGGTGCAAGCTCTTGCCTGATTAGCTTTTTGTTAACAATTGCTGGTCTTTCTCACCTCCCAGGAAGCCCATTTGAGAAAAGAGCCCTCATCACCATGTCCTGAAACAAGCGGGTCAGCTCTGTTCTCCTCTTTTACTCCTTGTTGCAGATGGGGAGTGAAGAAATTAAAATAATATGTGAACTGGGGAACAGAGTGAAGGATTGTCAGAGATTCAAAATCACCATGTGAGTTTTAAGCACTGAGTTTAGCAGCTTTTTCCTCCATGACCACCAAGCTTCACTCGGACAAACCCACTGTCCCCAAGAATTTGAGATTTATTTTACAGTGTGAGTCAGCTAGGGCCAGGATGAGTGTGATGTGCACTTTTGGTGGTTAAAAAGTTTTCATAGCAGTTAAGAAAAGACTGAGAAATTAAAAATAGTCCCTGTCTTCAAAGCTGAGTTCCTATTTTACCTGTGTATCGATTTATCTTTTTTATGTGGAGACATGTGGCTTGAATTCCAACTCTGCTCTGGAGTCACTTCAGCTTTTCTGCTTTAAGGCAGCCTCCAACCTCAGTCACAATATCAATCGTTAAAAAAATTTGTAAAACAATGATGCTGCTTCTGTTCCCACCCATTTTTGGAAGCCCAGAACATGGGACATGTATATTTTATGGAGTAAAACCTCCTAATTACCTGTTGTTTGGGTAATTTGGGCAGCAAAAATAAACCACCAAAAGTAAAGATGAATGAAACAGCTAAGATAAAACAAAAGCCAAACAAACATTGACAACAACAAACTAAGTGGCTGGAAAAGAGTAACTCCTGCTCCAGGAGTCATTCTGGGTGGTCGAAGCTCCATCTTGGCCCACAGCAGGACAGGGGTCCTGGGGTGCGAGGCTACTGGACCACTGGACAGAGGACCACCTTTCCTGCTGCCTTTGCTCTGCCCTTCCTGCACTAACGATGCCCCTGACATGTCTCGGGGTTGTTCACCCTGCCCTTCCCAGTGCAAACATTGATCTACCCAGAAAAAACAAAACAAAACAAAACAAAACAAAAACCAAGCATCAAAAACTGTAACAAACTTGCAGACAATCCCAGCACCTTTACTGAGTTTTAATACAATGGGCTAATAAACCCTGCTACTTCTCCATATATCTCAGTCTCTGTTCAGTCTCTCAAGACTTGTAGACTAAGCGATGTCTCATAGCAAAGAATGACACCAGGTTAATCTATACTGTATGAATGGAGATTTTCTTTCATCAGTTCTTATTTTGCCATATTTCAGTATGCTATTAAATGTCCTCTTGTCCTTGTCCAGAGAACAAGCTGAATAGAAATCTCTTGGTCTTCTTGTTTGAGACCATTTATCATCTCATACGATTTCCTCACGTCTCTATTTATGTCTCTCACAAGGTAGTCTGTGCTGGGGTAACAGACTTCTCCACGAGTGTTGCTGATGCAGCCAGTGCCAGAGAGTACCAGAAGCTTCCCACCATAATTGCTTTGCAGAAAATTTGCAGCCAGGGTCACAGACCTATAAGGCAGGCTTGGCTTTAGGCAACTGGGGCCTGAGCCTACCACAGTATGCCTTCTGCCAGCCCTCCCAGTCTGGTCTGCGCTCTCCCCCCTCGTCGTCCTCACTCAGCTCCCACGGAGCCCTCCTTCCCCAGACAGACGATCCCTTCCTGTCGCCTCCCTGGGATGGACTTCTTCATTTTTCTCTTAGCCAGCTCCCCTGGACAGACTCTTGGTTTCTCACTGAGTTGTTGTGTTTTTGAGGTTTTTTGGCCTGGGTCCCAGGGTTCCTGCCTTAATCCACTCCTTCAAAGAGATTTGGATAAGTCTGGATAAGCTTCCAAGCCTCTGGATGCTTATTCAAAGTGCAAGGCTGGGGGAAAGGGGGAGCATCCCTGAAGGAAGCCAGAGGCCATCTATATACAGTCAAAAACCCTTATTTTTTCTTAATCAGTGATACCTCCCCAAATCCCTCAGCACCTGTGTGTCAAAATCTCCATTTACACTAGCAAAAAGGCAAACCCTGGCCCACGCACCCTGAAGCAACACGCCTGGACTTCTAGATATACAGATGGGCCAGCATCATAACATGGTGTTTGTAGCAGAATTCAAAACTGGGATTCCTTCTTTCAGGAGAGCTTGGGTATGTTTACATACCACTGGCTATTTTAGGGGTGACTCACTACAGAAGTCTCATTTGAAACCAAGAATGATTATAGTTTTGAAATGAAACGCACTGAAGAAGTGTGAACACAGCAACAGATCACAAAAAAATGTGAAGCTGGATTCTCCAGCCTGTGGGAGTTCTCCTGGGCAGCAGCTGGGGTGGAGGGGGCCTATGCTTCGGCCAGGGGCTGACTCTTGGAACACGGGAAGGGTGAAGCAGCTATAGGAGCTGGGCCCAGAAAGAAACCTCTCCTGTATCATCCATCCTCCTCCCCACCTCTGATGTTACAGATGGACTGAGAAAGCACTGTTTGGAACTATTTCTGCATGTGTTTTGAGTGGTTCTGGTCCTGGCTTGAAGTCACTGACACCTGCATAAAACCAGGCCTTTTTACAGCACTTTGACTGCACCCAAATTAGAAGCAGATTTGAACTCCTCTGGAACCAAAACCAGCATTTACTTGAACCACAGTTACTCCAGTCCTTCCCATTAGCCCCTTAGCATTCAAGATACATCCATTCATAGTTTAGTTTCCTGCTTCAAACATGTTTGCTTTAGGAAAACTGCTCTTTATTTTTCATCCAAATGAAGCCCAGTTGTGTCCCGTCCACCAAAAGAACAATTTGGCTTTAAGCAGCTTTAAGAAAACCACTATCTGATGTCAGTAAATCTCTGTCTATGCTATAACTGCTTTAAGTCAGGAAGCGGTGGGTGTGCTCGAAACAACACATAAAGATAAAGATTTCCAGTGCCAGGAACGTGAATGCATTTTGGAAGAAAACATGGGGGGCATTCTGTGCGGGAAGAGATGAAAACATGCGTCAGTCTGGGGAGCCTGCCAGGGCCGCAGCACACACGCGCCAGCTGTCTGGGGAAGCCACATCTTCAGATGGGAAGAAAGAGGCACTGGAGGGTCCTGTCCTTGGCTCACACACAAACAGAATGGCTGCTGCTGTTATTTGTTTTGTTGTCTTGCAGCAGAGCGAGATTGTTCTTCTGTCCTCTAAGAGCTGAAGGAATGCATCAGTAGACAGATCCCGGCCCCATCTCTTTGGCAGGGACAGATGTTGAACTGTTCCTGGGGGCAGGAGAAGATTTGACCATCCGGCCATATTGTAGTCATAGACACCCGTGGGGACCTACCCTCGTCTTTTTCTTAGCAGAGCAGGTGTTGCCACAACCAAACCCTTACATGTTGGTCATGCTTTGACCCTACAACAACATGCAAGTCCTCAAGGAAAAAGGCATCTGTCAATCCCATGGGCTGACTGTGTGTCCCTAGAAAAGCCATTATAACATGTGATGCTGGAATAATTCCACCAAGGCCAAGGACATTTCCATCCTTTGCCCAGCATGTGTAAGTTAGAAGGGAAGAGAGGTCATTGCTCTCTGTCAAAAGTATACCTGGTTATCAACCTGCCTCTTTGTCTTGTTGCTGGTTTTCCTCTTACTTACAATGCAGAACAAAAAAATACTAATTGGAAGCACATAACCACATATCCACCTCTTCTTCCAGAGATACCGTCTTTTGAGTCCCAGGGGCATTGCACTTGTAGGAAGGAGAATCATTTCACTGAACGGGCTTCTATGTAAAAGAAAGAATTTTTTTTTAAGCCACGAAGACAGACAAGGCACTAAGTTACCACTTTACAAATTATTTTGACTCAACAGTAGGCACATCACCTACATCTTTTATTAACAGTGCTACTTACTTGCTTCTTTCATCCCAGAGTATCCCAAAGCTACTCATATAGTAAAGTGCTAGCAACCTGAGATCCATTGTCCATATATTTTGTCTGCCATTACTCTTCTTCAGACAACTTTTAGTCTCTAACTCTCTTCATATTTCTTTAGGGAGGGAAGCAGAAGGCATGTGGAGGGCTGCAGCTCTCCTGTCATCCCTTGCCAGAAGGGAAAAGGCAATGGCAGAGGGCCACAGCAAAGGGCAATACCTTAGCTTGGAGAGTTTGTGTCCCATGCTGTGTCCCTGGAAAGCTGATGGTGTTAGCAGGGTTGGGATGACATAGTGTGAGAGACAGCATCTTCTGCTCTGGGGAAATGGATGTCCCAGCAATGTTCATGAGTTGCCCCTTAGGATGCAGCCTTACAGACAGGAAAGCCATGATCACACACAATCCCTGCCTTTCAAAAAGCAGATAGGAATTGTGGTACTTATGGGAAGTCACTAGAAATTCTGGCCACAGTAAATCTGTTTTTTTTCCTGAAATCGAATTTTCAGAATTTTTGTGTGACCTTTGTGCATACTTATTGTCTCTAACATAAAGGCTTTGGGCAAGAGATGCCTGTGCTTACCCACTCCTACTCCACATCCAGACACACTTGTGAAGACAACTGCATAAACCATCATGGATTCAGACAGGTCTCATCCCAGAGCACCTGGTGCGTCCTGCATCTCCAAGGGAAAACTGACAAGCAAAAAGGCCCTTCTGGGCACAGCAGCTGCTCTCTGGCCTCCATAAAGTTACCCGTTCCTTGCTGAACTGCAATTGCCTTTCCAAAGCCAGAGAAAATAACCTGTGTATTTAGGAACACTTATGCAACTTAAACAGTCCTGCATAATTCTAGTGAGCACAGCTATGGTTGTTGTCTTCTGCCAGGTATTCAGACAGAGTATATAACAAGGGCAAGAAAGCAGAGCTTGTGAAAGTAAGGGCAAGCAGTGTTTTAAGACACAGAAGTTAGCCTGACTAAGTCTGGCTTTTCCCTAAGAGGGAGAGCAAAGTGCTGTCCCCCGGAGCCTTCTAATACTTACAATAATAATGAAATCTCCATGGGCCCAAATGTGCCTCCCACACACATCTTGGGTAGGAGCTTACCACACAAGGAGTCCTGCTGAAATTAATGGGCTGCGTGTGGATTACAAGACGCTATTTGGAATAACAGAGGGTGACCTCACAGACATTTTCCCATTGTTGCTCCCACTGTCCATTCAGTATACCTGGCTTAAAATATAACTGTGCCTCTCCATGAAGGAAATGAAACACAGGGAGGGAGACAGAGAGAGAAATGTATTTACACGGGGAAGCATACTGTAATGGCTCAAGTATAATCCTGGAAGACTTGGTCTCTGGTTTTGGCTCTCCCACTGACTCCTGTTATCTGGATGCAGTTGTCCCATCTTGGCTCCATCCATCTGCCAACTAGAGTCCCATGCGACTTCATGTCACAACACACGCAGCCCTGGCCAGCGTGGGGCTGGAGAGGATCCCCCGGGATCCCACCACCCGTGCATGGCTCTGTGCGGGTACAGCCCTGAAACGGGGTGATGTGGCTGTAGCTGCGAAGGAGGCAACAGCGGTGCCTGCGTCATGGACCTTTTCCTGTTTGCTTTATTCTCAGGGGTTATTTCTGGGTTGGAGGGAGGCTGCAGTGTGATGTCAGTGTGTAAACAGGGAGGTGAGTGTCGTCAGGGCTCAGGGGGTGGAGGTGAAGGCACGTCTGGCTCCCTGGAGAGGGGAGCAGGAAAAAAAATCAGTGCAGATAAAGCAACATAAGGGAAATAGCAGTGGAGCCACAGAGGAGGCAGTGGGGGTAGAGGAGGGGAAAAAAGCTGCCGTCCCCATGCAAATCATTTGGGAAAATAGTGCACCACCCTCCATTAATTCCCCTGATTAAAACCGCATTAGTTTGTAGGTGTCAGGGACAGGCAGCTGTTTTCAAGGAAGCCCTGGCTCCACCAGGTCCTTCCTCACTGGGCAGCGGCGGCTCTATCTGGAGGTACGTGTCAGCAAGGCGCGGAGCCTGCCGACGCTTGTCCTCCTCCTGACAGGCCCTGGCCAATGTCCTGCTGCTGAGGGTCGTGGTAATTTACGTCTCTTCTGTGTACATTAACTTATCTGCAGCGGAGCTGGCGGGGCTCTTTCAGCCAGGCTGTCTCCTCCACAGGCTGGGAGACTTTTCCTGCCTGTGGGACCCGGAGCAGGGACCGACTGCGCGCCCCTGCCAAGTTCCTGCGCCGGACCAACAACAACAAGCAGCGCCGTGGAGCCGGTGGCCGCTCGCCCAACCCCGCCGGCATGGCCTGCGCCCCCACAAACCTCGTGGACCCCACATCCCCTGCAGCACCACACGCCCCGGGGCGAGGAGAGCCAGGCGGCCGCTGGAACACAGGCGCTTGGTTGGGAGCCCCCCACCCCAACTCTCCTCCCCGGTTTTATTTTGCTGTTACAGCAACAAATGGTTATTTATTATTTGCGGCTCCCCCGGGGCTCTTTTCCCATCCCTCCTCCCCTACCCCCAGTGGAAGGAAGCAGCCTTCTCAGGCAGGAGGCAGATACTTCCTACTGGACTGCAAATTTTGGTGACCTGACTGGGGTGACTACCCTTGTATGTTGGCTTGGAGGGATGTGACCGCACAGGTATGCTGTTATCAACAGCAAATTCACTTTTAGCCTCAGGAGACAAGTTTCTACCGCTGGTGACAAGCAGGCATGCGGGCACCACTTGAGTCTTTCTGAGCAACATTTTTTCCCATAAAGCAGGGTATTCCCCTCGCATCCATGTCATGAGTTTCTCTTTAGCCTGGAGAAAAGGAGGCTGAGGGAAGACCTTCTTGCTCTCTACACCTACCTGAAATGAGGCTGTAGAGAGGCGGGGGTCAGTCTCTTCTCCCAAGTAACAGGCAATAGGACAAGAGGAAATGGACTGAAGTTGTAGCAGGGGAGGTTCAGATTGGGTATCAGGAAAATTTTTTACACTGAAAGGGTTATCAAGCACTGGAACAGGCTGCCCATGGAGGTGGTTGAGGCACCATCCCTGGAGGTATTCAAAAGACGGGTTGACATAGTATTTAGTGACATGGTTTAGTGATGAGTTGTTTTTTATCAGTTAGGTTGATGGTAAGACTAGACTAGATGATCTTAAAGTTCCCTTCCAACCTAAGCAATTCTCTGATTCTATCATCTCAACATGCACAACTGAACATATTTAATCATCCAGCAACTCTAAGGATGTTTCCCTGGTTTTGAAATTTTGGGGGGACCATTGCATTCAGACACACTTCTTATGTGATTATCCACTTATGAATCACTGAGTCCTTATTGGAAATCAGAAAAGATTACATGAACTCTGCTCACTATGCTTCTTTCCACATTCCCTACTACACCCTAATTGTCTCTGCCTAGGTTAGACAAAGTTTCCCATTACCATTACAAAGCTCACAAAAATGTCAAAAGCAGAAAGCAGAAGTGGCAAAGACCATGTGGTCCATCAGCCTGAATCCACTCTAGTTCACCCAGAAAGAGTTATCTGCCAACATAATTACTATTAGGAAAGAGGGAGAAAAAGAGCTGATATTTGTAACAATATCAGAAAACATATCCCCTAATACAGTCTTTCAAGATTCCCTGGATGACCCCTGTCAGGTGGCTTGCTTTGGTACCTGTCAAGAGTCCCTGTTATAGCAGGCTGTATCAGGAAGCCACCTGCAAACTCTCAAACTGTGACAAGAATGCTAACAAGCACAAATTACCTTTCATCTTCACAAGGACTGAAAACTGTCTGTTCTCAGTAGCTATTGGCTTGATGCCCCCATGTGCTTTACATGTACATCTCAGCCTACTAATTCCTGGTGTAGCTAGTAGGTACGATACCAACTGTAGGGCAGATTATGGGTAATTTTGTTATGCTCCCAGAGGTCTTAGTGAGAATTAAGATATTCAAAATTTAAAAATAAAAATAAAAAAAGGGACCTGAGTTGTGATTACCGACTGTATATCCCTGCTCTTGTTCGCCCCAGAAGCTGCAGGTCACCCTTTACTAACTTGAAGCCATGACAAGATGAAACCCCAAATCAAGAGACAGGATTCACAGCAGTAACCGTGAAATACAGGACCCATATTTTCTGCTGAACAGTCAAATGCCATGGAGTGAAGACTGGGGAGTGAGGCCAGCATGCACCCACTCCAAGCATGGCTCAGAGCTTGCAAGTTCACATCGAACTCTGTGTTTCCTCCCTTGCCACACTAATGGGTCTTTCACTCAAGACTCCGTGCCTTTCACTGGGCCTGAGAGAAGGTGCAGAAAAGAGCAGGGTATCTGGGAAATTTGTGTCCTTTGGCAAGACAGGAGGGCAGCAGCAGAGTTGTCTGCTCTTACTGCAGCCTGCAGCAGCAGTTCTGCGACACATGGAGTGCCCCTCTCCACAGGGAGCTCTACAGAGGCTGTTTCTATAGCCAGTACAAGCAGACTGAGCAATTGGGTGCTGTCACATTGCATGGTTACCTTGCAGAAATTATGGGTGACTGCACCTATTTGCACATTGGAAAGGAAAATGCCTTGCTGGTTCTATTCTTGCAAGTTTAGTTTTTGGTGGTCTGAGCTGCCTGCCAATGAAGCATATGGGCTGGGTATCAAGGGATATTGCAGCATCCCTGGTTATTAACAGAAAATTTAGAAAACATGTTCACACATCTTTCCCTGGTGTTCTGGGATGATCTGTTGGCCTCAGGACACCCCACCAGTAAACTCTCATCCTTACAGCCACACTTAGGCACCAACAGTGGCTTCCAGCTAACAGGATGGCAGCAGATTTCAGGTGTAAGAGGAACATGAAGATTTTATTTTAGTGCTAATGTCTATGTCTGCAGGTGAAGGAAGTCGTTATGCATCGAGGAATTTCAGACCCATATTATCAAGCTCTTTCACATGCTCTGGAAATATCAATTTCATTTTAAAGGAGACTCTACCCTTGTTGTGAAACACCAACAAGGTGTCTGGTGCCTTAGCTTGGTGGCTAGATCTACTGACTTTTTAAGTATCCTGCTGCCCGGGAGGATTTGCAGCCCAAAGTTAGGTGCCTACAACATCTGTACAAGGAGTGTAGCACCTCAGTTGTGGAGCTACCACAGCTAGTTTGGAAAAATGCCCAGAAAACGACTTTAACTTCAGGTCTGCATGTTAAGAACCTACCAGCTTTAAGCCATGGTTGGAGGGAAGATGCTATGTTCATCTGAAAGATTTCCTGAAGACAGGCCTTTTTCAAAAAGCATGCTGGCAGTGAAAACAACAAACTATTATCTGAGCCTTTACTCTGGATATTTAGGCATTTTTATGTTGAGTATTTCTTGTATGAAGCACTGGACCCTGGCTTTACTCCTTCAGGCCAGCACCACTGGGGAGGCACCCTTTTCTCCTTACCTCTATACTGTGAAGGTAGTTATACAACTAAAAAGTTATCAAAATGTTCAACAATAGATGTTTCATTAAATATCAAATGTAAGTTTCTAATATCTCCATTTCTCCAGATACTGTCTTTTCTCTCTTGGCAACATTTTTCTTCCATCTCCCATGATGATTTGGTCTCAGTGTTGCTGGAGTGAGTAAGTAACTCAGTCATTTGCACAGACAGGGAAGAATTCTTTTGAATATTCCAAAAAAAGCTGCGTTAGATATAAGCACGAGGACATCTGAAATAGAAAATTATGTGACTTGCATAGCCTGCATCCCTAATTGACTCTTCTGCCTAATGAAGGTCTTCCTTTAGCTGTATTTTCATTTGCAGTATATGGTAGCACCTGTCCTAGGTGCTCAGCTTTCAGATAGATACCTGCACAGGAGAACAAACACTCGTCAAAGACACCTTTCACCACTTTTTTTCTGTATCTTTATTGAATTGCCATGGAGAGAATTCTGGATTGTAGCAGGAAGACTTCTATTCTTGAGAATTACTTCATGTTTAGTGAAGATCCTAAGGCTTGATGTGATATTTGTGAAGTTCGCTCTGCTGCAGGCTGTGCTGTTTGCCCCGTTTTCACTGAAAACTCACTAATCTCTTACAATTTCAGGTTTTGCTTATAGGCTTTCATTTTTAAACACAGCTTAGTCAACACACCAAGGGGAAACTTCCCCAGTTTTTTCTGCATTTTGTCCTAAAGGGGATAACACAAGAGGCTGGGACTTTCTGTGGAAAAGCTGACAACTTTTTCCCATGTAAAGGACTCTCGCTGTCAATGTTTTCTTCTGAGAACAACACAAACACTTGAGTCATGAAGCACATCCCTTCCTTCAAACACTTCCAAGTCATCATTTGCTTGTGTACGTTACTGTGTTTAAATCAGTTTTATGAGTTTTGCAGATGGGCAGGAACAGGGGGTGGAGGGTGATGGATACCTAGAGCCAGAGCAGAAATAAAAGGAAATGATTGGAGCCCAAACAGAGACAGATACGTGTTTTTCCTCTGGAAACCATTAGAATGCATCAAAGAACAGATTTAATCACATACAACTGAGTTTGAACAGGCGTCACTTGGGTGCTCCTCTCCTGAAACCCCAGAAAAAGATTTCAAAGTAGCTCTTTGTTTTCTCACTGAACATCACACAGTTCTTCTGCCAATCTTTCTTAAGCCAAAAACCACTGTCAAGTCATAGGCACAATGTTATGCATTGGACATAACTTTACAAACACTCGATGCAAACAAATATCATTAAGAGCAGCAGCAAAGAGCTAACAACCTTGCCTGTTTGACATAGCTGTTTCCGTATATTTAAGTTTTACAATGAGCTTTAGAAGAATAGCAAGTAAGTATAGCAAGAAGAATAGCAAGTAAGATCAGTGGCACTGTCAAAATATAGAATCTATCTATCTAGATATCTCTATGTTCAAGACTGAGCAAGTATAAATGTTACTGAAAATGTGCAGGGCCAACACTATGTATTCTTCCAGTTAAATCAAAACTCCAGTTAGATTGTGGTTTTAGTTCTTCCAGCTGTGCCCCATGGAATCATGGAATTATATGACAATCTCAGCTTTTCCATCTTGTGTTTGCAATGGGAATCTTGAAAATATGTGTTTGTGGGCCACAACACCAGGGGAACAGACCCATTCTAATGATACTTAAAAATCTCTTGGTGTTTAAAAGAATTGTACAATTTGAGGTTAGAAATATCACGGTACCTAGCACCATTTTTCTGATAATGTCCATGAAAGTTCATCTCCTTATGCTTACAGGCAGCTGTACTGAGCAACCCACACATTCCCTTCCTATCCCATCTATGATGCTGGGAGCCATGAATATCCCTTGATCAAGTCACAGACAGGATGAGATACCAGGAGACTGATTCTCACCCTTTGATTCCCTGTTTTCATTTTGTTATAAAAGCCCCTTATCTTTGCCAAGCAAGAGCAGCAATTCAGTCATTGGCACACACACAGCAGAGGTCTCTGGCTCTGACAGGGGCTTGTCAGCTTTCCCCACCAGTCAATCTCACACGCATGCATTTGCATTAGACCTGTTGATTTTGTGCACAGTACCAGCTGAGATACGAAACTTTCCAAAAATCATACAAAGAAAATAACATTTCTGTCCGAAGTACTTTTATGGCAAGTTCCATACACTCTTCCAGTCAGATTTGTAGTCGAAACACTGGCAGCTGGATTTTTGTTGTTTTCTTTTCTCTCCCTCTTTCTTCTAGTGACATTGCCAAGCTGTGTTCTAATCTGGTGGGCACTGGGGAAACGAAACAAAAAATAATTTCAGGGCTTCTGGTAAACTTGAGTTTCTCTGAGGAAAGGACTTGTGCTGTGAAGCAGTCAGAAATCCAAGAGCTCTCTCCCAGTGCGTGCACTTTGCCATCGAGGGGGCTATGTCATTTCTTTGAAGCAGGCTCTATTTTGATGGGCAGAGCACCAGAGGATGACGTAAACCACTAAGGATGATTACTTGGGTCCTGTGTCCGGCTTATTCTCAAAAAAAAAAAAGCCTTGAAAATCTCTAGAGCTGCTGCTTTTTTGTCTGTCAGCAATGAAAACAAGGGAGATGTTACTGGTTGCAGAGCAGCTGAATCAAAGGACAGGCATTGTGCTAGGGAAAAGTTCCCTATGATGTTTTCTTGTCCTCAGTACAATTTGTCCTCTCTTTTATCTGGAGAGGCCTTTAGATAGAAGCGTCAGCTTGGTGGACACTACGCAAGTCCTACACAACGTTGTGTGCATTTTGTCTTGGTCTGACACTGTGAGTGTAGTGCACTCCCCAAGGTATTGGTGGTCCTCATGGCTGTCACCCACATGGAGCTGGCTGGCCAGGTTCCTGGAAGGGCTTTGTAACTGCTGACACACTCTCAGGAATGGCAGTGATGCTATATGCTTTCCCCCAGTATCTCAGGCAGCTGAGATGGAAGCCTATAGGGGTTGTTAGTAGCCTTCTACACAAGCCCTTCTGCAGGGGTATGAAGATTTTGACAGTAACATCATGAAGCTGTTGGTGTTCTTGCCATTTTGATAGTGACAGAAAGAAAAATAAGAAACTCAAAATGTGTCTGAAAATCATCATGTGTCATAAACCTCTAATCTTAATCTCTGCTTTTTCACCCAGTGTGTCCTTGATTCTTTATAATACCCTCCTACACTCGCCCACCATTCCTGTTCCCAGAACAAAACCCCCAGATTCCCAGCAGTCTTGTGGCAAAGTATCAAAATCAAACTAATAATCTGAGAATTTTTCCACTTTCCTCAAATTATTCACAATGTCACGATTGCTGTACATAACAAAACAAAGTCATACTTGTGCTAAGATACTTAGGTTTATTTATCCTGTTTGATTCTGTACGCTCTCCAAAATTACTTTTATCACAAGATTTTCTGAGCTTCTTGCAGTGATGCATTAAGAAATGTCTCCCTCTTCCAGCAGCGGAAAGTGTGCAGGGCAAGGTAATCTAGAATTAGACACGACCTCAGATGCAATGTAGAAAGTCTCACGAGTACCAGCTGTGGAGAACAGCAAGCTCAGCTCCTAGAGAAGTCGTTTCATTCCCTGCCACTGGTAAAGGCCTGAAAAGTCCCCACTTCACATACAGACAGTTTTCCCTTTCTTACCAAGGGTCCTGTTAGATTAGAATACCTTTGACCTCAGCTTTCACCCCAGAACTTCAAAGGAAGCTTTTTAGATTATCCACCCAGGCCAGGAGAACATAGAGGTGGTTAACAAGACCATAAACTTGATTAAAATACTGATGGGAGGCCATTCAAAGGAGTAGAGGACAAATATGAGGAATAACCTCAGCCACTGAGAAAACAGGACCACTTTCTGCATATGTTGACTCTCTGAAGGCTTTCTACATTTTCTACATTGCTGTAGCCTGGCCAGAAAATGGTACAGGCATGAATAACCAGAGCCAGACCATGGACTGTCAGAGCGGGAGAAAATATTTTCACCAGCTCTGGCTAGAAGTGGGCATTACTCTTGCTACACCTCTTCAATAACCCTAAATCCAAGATTAAAAAAGAAAGTGAAAAGCATGGCACACAGCTGAGGATAACCATAAGGAGCATCACATGTCATAGAGAGAAAATGAGAAATGTCAAGGCATAGCACAGCTTCCAATGGATGTAAAATAATGAGACATTCTTTTGCAAGTATATTCATCCAAACTGCTTTTTTTTTATTATTTCTGTCTTCACTAAAAGAATCAACTGTGATCAAATGTCGAATGCAGTTAACACTGCTGGCAAAAAACTCTTTGGTAAAAAGTCTTTAGTACACCATTAATCAGATGTAAAGTAGAAAATGTCAGATTGCTACCTGCGCTACAGTTAAACATTGTCAAATGGGTCTCACCCGATGAAATTAATTCCAACAAATTTAGAGTCAGTTGCAGTAATGTGAAAACACCTGATAGATGGAAGACGTTACAGAGTGACAGGAAATAATAAATATAGTACTTTTTTATAAGGAGAAGTCTATGAACTATAGCCTGTCTTTTTGATTTTTATTTTCCACAAAAATAACAGAGCAGAATACTACAGCCAGACCATCAGATGACAATCAAACTACTTGGGAGATAACTGCAGAGAAACATGGCTTTGTCAAGCAAACTCTAGCTCTGTTAAGCCCAGCTTAATTTTCCTCTCTAGCAGGATTTGTGAGTTGATGTCACATGTCTGGATGCTAGAAAGGTTTTTGACACCGTCTTGTATGACAAGGAAATTATAAGAAAGCACGAGCTAGTCAAAACTATCATAAGGCAGGTGTTCAGCCACTTGGAAAATTCTACTCAGAAAGTAGCTGGAAATAGATCATTGCCAGACTAGAAAGTTTCTTTGACTGCAGTTCCATGGGGGTCCATCTTGGGTCAACATTTTTATTAAAAACTTGAAAAATGTCAGAAGGGATTTCTCACTTCTTGGAAGAGGCTGGAATCATTTTGGGAGGGTAGATTAGAATTCAACAGATCTTTACACATTGAAGAAACAGTATTAAAAATAATATTATCAGTAAGGACTAGAGTAAAGTATTATAGCTAGAAAGACATTCTCAAATGTCAAAATGCAAGTGCAGGGAAGAACTGAATAGGCAACAGTTCTTCCAAAAAATGAACTAGAAAATGTAGGGGACCACACATTGTGGGTGAGAAAAAAAAAAAAAGAAAAGCACCTAGGAAGGCATCTGTCAAAGAACTGTGTCCATATTGAACAGACATTTCATAAAAGACTTGGACTAACTGAGGCAAGTCAAGAACAACCAGAGGCTTAGACAACATGACTTATGGTCAAAGAATGAAAAAAATGGGGTTGCTTGGTCCAGAGGGGCAATGTGATAATACTTTTCAAATATATAAAATGCAGCTGCAAGGAAAAGAGTGAAAAAGAAGATTCTTTTTGTCTGTTGCAGATCGAACAAGAAAATGTCAGCTGAAATTGCAGTGTGGGATATTTCTTTCAAACATAAAATGAAGATTTTCTAATGACAAGGGCAGTTAAACGCTGGCACAGATTGCTAAAACTACAGTGGACTATTGATGACCAAGAATAATTGGGTGTTCCTCTCTTGCAGGCAAATCACAAAATTGATACTTTTCCGTTCCGTGGTCCCTATGGTTCTGCAAACAGTGAGGAACACCAGAGCACTCTCAATCCATGGGAGGGACTGACCAACTCTGGTGTGTGCCTCCCACCAAGGGGAGCACATCTGGTGCCAGCTCTTCAAAATCCTTTCTTTTGTCAGTATCTCCTGGGTCATCACTGACTGTACCTTTCAGCAACTAGTCTTAATCTATATGTTGCTCTCATCCAGATAAAGTCATCTTGGTCACATTAGCCAAGCAGTACAATCATACAGCAAGACAGTTGATCAGAACTATCTGCCAAGAGTGCACGTCATCAGACTGGAAGGAAGATATTGAATAGCAGAAGAGAGAGAACTGATCCTCAAGGGACTAGATAAATGCAAGGTCCAACAGCAGAAACATAGTTTTCTGCCTCTTGTAGTCACTGGCATCCCTCCAAGAGGGACCTGGCCATTTAGTGCATTATCCTGGCCCCCTGTTAACATTCTTATGTGAAACTGGAGTATCTTCAGGTCAAGAGTGTAAAATGTAGAAGAAGGATCCAGGAGGATGAAAATGGATGGCTGTTTTCTATCTATTGACAAGGAAAGACCATCCATCAATGCCACTGAAGTGGCTTCAATTCAGTGTCCAGGTCTCAATCCAGACTGTGTCTTCTCTCATGATAATTAATATCCCTGCTACATATAAATGTACAGGCCATGTTTCATCTTCCCACCAGATACTGGCCTGAGCAAAAGGACATCTACTCTGATCTACAGTACGGCTACAGTCAATATATACACTATACTTCATTCTCCCCATTGGATGTCATATGCAGCAGATGTGCTAATACAGCTTAATTCAGAAGCAATATCTCTCACAGTTCTAGAATGAAATTGAAATACCCTGTTGGAAATAGAGATGAATAAAAATCACCCAATAAGTGAATACTGAGGCTGAAGTCTTTGTAAGCACTCTTTGGTAATTCCTTAAAAAAAAAGAGAGATCCATTATGCCCTAACCTGCACTTTGTCACCAGTGTTGTTCCACTGTCAAGGTAAAGAACTGAGGAATGTCCGCAGACTTGTTATGACATTAATCATATTAAACAAGGCATGTGAACAACAACGGCAATTAAACTGTAGCAATCAAAGACATAGGAAGCATTTACATTTTGAAAGACCATAAAGTGGTATGTTTTACGTAGAAATCACAAAGGTTGTGTCAATCTGTAAGACAGGAACTATATACATATCCTTCCTAAAAAGTAGCCCTATCAGACAGAATTTGTCTGCATCTCCGAAGAAGAGTCAGAGAGTTCACAAGGTACTAAAAACTTGACCCTGGTATGCAGTGGTATACCCTCTCCAGACTAACGAAGTATAAACAGTCCAAATGTATCTCCTAGCATCCGCTTCTCATATGGCTACCAGAAAAAGATAAAATAATTTTATTATTTTAGCTTATTAAAAGCTAAATAATTTTTAGACTCCCTGTACAGAACTGTAATGCCTCCCAAACAGCTATATCACCACTGGGAATACTGATGGGTTGACATGAATCACTGATTGTAAACACATCTGCTCTGAGGAAATAAGCTTTTTTCCCCCCAAAGGGTTTCATATTTCTATATGAGGAGTCTGAACGGTGAAGTCAAGATTCCTGCCCTGATCTGAGGTTGCTTAGCAGCTCCAGAGAGCTCAGGTTTGTACTTGGGGCAAATTAGAAAATGATACTATGCCACCCCACCTCTACTCTGATGACAACCAAATGCTCCCAGACTTCTCAAGTATTCAGCTCTTGGCTCTAATACAATAACATTTTGAATATATACCTTCAGTGATTATAGACAGCAAAATCATGATCAAAATACTGAACCTCTAGCTTCCAGGCATAAAGCTGATCACCAAGTATGACTGAAAAGTGCTTGGCATGTTCTACTTTGTAACACGGTTTCCAGGATAACGCTATGAGAACTAGCTTGTTCATGAACTTCCTTAGGCAACAAGTGAGATCCTAACAAACAGGACATGGGGAGAGAATTATGTGCATGCCATGGCATGCATCTGTGCAAGCTGCTACTCAAACACAAAGATTCATTAACTCTGCTACTGGCATTTGTTTGATCTGGGAAGATGCTGCCCGTTTGTCCAGTATTCGGCAAATTCAAGACCCAGGTGTGTTACAAGTCCCTCTGCAGTGGCCTCCTGTCACCAAAGCTTTGTTCTTTTTGTTACTATTCTAAATAATTTTGAATGCACTGAGTAGTTATAAGCAATATTCCAAAGTGATAATATCTTCATTGGCTTTCCAATGCTTAAAAGGCGTACAAAGCTGTAGATAGTGATGTGGTGATTACAGCTGCCTTTGAGCTGCGGGTCAGACAGACCTGCTCAGCGGAGTCGCTGCTCTCCAGCTCCCCAGCTTCAAGGACACTACTAACAATCTTTCTTTTCTGAGGTTAAGCTGGCCTACTGCCACTGTAAACACAGAATCTCACTTACATGGTTGAAAGATTAAATATCTGATTAAAATTTCTGGCCGCTAATTTGTTGAACTTGGCCATAGGGGTAAATTTGGACTGCATGATATTCAATTCTACGTGCTTAGAGGAGTAGGGAGAGAAAAGGAGACGGGGGATGTCGTATTTCATGAAAGAGCAAGGAAGTTACATTTCAGCTGAAAATCGGGACAGAGGATATGATTCAGCCATGCCTAAAACAATAGGCAAACTGAGTTTGGGCAGGTTGTCCTCCTTGGAGCAGCCTCTGCAGGAGTGGGGCTCCATACAACCAAACCAGGGTGTCAAGTCACTACAGCCATACAGCCACTTAATGTGCCATGTTGAAACGCAGCACCCTTTTCCAGCAACACTGCTGTAAAACTTTGCCAGAGGCAGAGTTTAGGAATAGCCTGCAGCTGAGGCTGCACCCAGCAAGGGATGCCAATGGATTGGATCGGAAACTTCTCTCTCTCCATGAGTAAATTAAACTACCACCTGAGCCCTGGTTCATCACACAGGAAATCTCACAGGTGTTTCTGCAAACATATCAGCCTCCCTACCCCATTCCTCCAGAATTTGTCCTTCGTAAAGAGGCCTGGGGCAGCCCATTTCCTTTGCCAGAGTCCTTGAATGAGCTTGGGTGTGCTCAGCCAGCATTGCACACTCAGAAACTTCAGACAAGTTCTACAGGTTATAGTGAAATGCAAAGGATGAGGTGGGTTTTTTTATGTTACAGTGTCCAGGCAACTCTGAACAAAATTTTTTTCAGAGAAAGCAAGCAGCTCCTTCCTAACTGCACATCTGCCCCTTGCCAAATTTCATAATTTGCTTGCTGCAAGCTATGTTAAAGCTCTGTAAAAGAAAAATTATTGGATTTTTTTTATAATGGGAAATGTTAGGCAACTTTAATATAGGAACTTTGAGGGCTCCTATATTAACTCTTTGCTCTTGTGGCTTAATTTGACCTTATGGTTTCAGCCTTGAGCCTCATACTATTTCCTTGGAGCTATTCTTACAGGACTGGAGCCTCAAGCAAGCATATTTCCCCACAGATGTTATAATTCACGTAGTAAGTATCAGAAAAAATACCACAATCTACTCACAGCAAGGACTGTAAGGCCTCTGTCACTTCTGCAGCCAAAATTCACTGAAGAGGATATGTTTAGAAAACTATAGATTATGCAAAAGGCAAGGGTTTGTCCTACCAGTACTGGTCTGTTTTACCTACACACCTGTGAAGAGCTAGTAGGGAATATGGCCCCCCCCAGGCATGACTTTTCAGCGCTATTTATAGTGTCTTTTCAAAAGTCATGTTCCTTTTGGACTCTCTTTTCACCACAGCCTTTGTAGAGTCTTAATGCTGCAACAATTACTCATACCAACCACATTACCTCTCTCTTTTTCTGCACAGCCATGATAGAGCTATGTTTCCCCAAATGTGTGCAAATTCGCAGCAAGTCTTTTGTCTCTTCAAATTCAGTAAAGTGAGGAGAGATCCTGAACAATCTAAACCCAGGCTGGGCAATGACCAATTTGTCTTAATTGGTCAGTGAAAGCTCATGGCACTGCTTCTGTTCCCAGCATCAGGTTTCATTCAACAAAGTCAATGAGACACATCCATGTACTTAAAGTCAGTAAGCATGTTTTTAAATTGGGGTCTGGGGTCTCAGAGCAAATATTGACATTTCTCCCCAAATCGGCTTTCCGTAGCACATTTGTGCCAATAAATGTCACTGCTCAAATGGGAAGCAAATACACAAAGGTGCAAATACAGCCAAAGCAAATTAATTCAAGCAGATCCCCCCAGGGAAGGTTTTGCTCTGCCACCAAATGGCTGCAGGCAGCGACTGGAAGGGAACCCGCTGTGCAAGTTAAATGGCAAGAAAATTTAGAAGAGTTGAGGAGCCAGGAGCCCCGGGGAGCCTTCACAGCTGCTCCACAGCTGGCAAGATGACACTTGGTCTCACAGGGGTTCAAGCACCCAGAAAAACTCAAATAAAAGTGAATCTATAGGGGATACCTACAGAGGTAACCCACACATTTGCCACCCACAGTTAAATCGCTCCTGCAAACAGATTTTAGCTTATGGATGCAAGGTAGGTAGAGGCCACCTAGGCACTCTTGTTTATGTAGCTAGGCCACCGACAGAAAACCAGGGGCAAATCTCAACAGACAAGTTGGGGACTGAGCTTCTACTGCTGCTGCTGCACAGAACTGATTAGCAAAGTATGGCCCATGAATGCCTTTTAGGGGTAAATGCTTTTGTAGCGGTAGCCCAACAGATAGTTTCCACTGTGGACATCTTGCTAAACTAAAGGTCGTTTCCATTGTGGACATCCTACTGAACTAAAAGGCACGCTTTTGCTATGGAAGCCCCAGCTGAGCATCCTACTGCTTGGGTGAATATTCATCAGCAAATCTTGCAGGCCCCCACTCAGAAAGGGCTTCTTTTATTTTTCATTGGCCTGCATTCTTTCATAATAGTGTCACGTCCTCTTATATTTATCCCAGCAGTTGCCATACCCCAGCATGGCTGGACAAGCCTGGTTTTCTTTCTGTCCCAGAGATGAAAAAGGTGTCGGGCTTTGCCGCTCGGAGCTCTCTGCACAGGGAGGGGGGAAACCTGGAGCACAGAGGGAAAGCAGGGAAGCAGACTCAGCACCACACTTCTCAGCAAAATATGCAACTCGATAGTCTGGAAATGTCATTGGCTGGAAGGCGTCCGTTTACCTTCAAGAGTATTTAAAGTATGTTAACTACAGACTGAAAGAATACATTGTAAACACAACATAATAACTCTCTAATAGAGGAGAGAGGTTTTTTATTTACCTACCAGAGACATTTGATTATCAAGCAAAATCGCTTTGTGAGCAGAAAAGCACTCCATCACCTCGCAGGCTCGAGTGCCAGCATACCACATATAACTTTAATGTGGTCGGTATCTGTTTAGAGGTCACTTAAAAGGTAACTATTTCAAAAAATGCATTCATATAAAGGTAAGTTTTAATGCCTTTTGTGTGAAATGCAGAAGTCAAGTCTCAAGTGCCTGTGCTCGTGAAGGAGCGTGTAGTATTTTTAGCAAGATTAAAGGGGTTAATCCTGGTCAAATTCCTCTTTGAATACTTACACTCTGCCTACTTTAATTCTCCTGAAATTTCAACTGTACATTGTGTTCTCCTTGGCTTTTGCCCTAACGTGTCAGGGTTACCTAGACATGGCCACATTTCAGTAGCATGTTTGATGGTGGTGCTCTCCACCCCAGCCCTCCCCACACCACACGGTTCTGCACCACTCCTTTTACCTCCTCTGACACAATTACCGGGTCCCTGTGGGACATTTCAGCGGGACCTGTGAAAAGTCCCTGAATGAAATGGGCTTAGCCAGGCCTGTGGCACACCGAGGGAGGACATTTTGCACTTATTTTGTTTGTCATTAAATTACCCAGGAAAGAAATGTGCTATCTAAGTAGGAAGCACCATTGCTATTAATATCAACAAGTAACAGTTGTATCTAATGCCTTCCTTTTCACTTAACATTTTTTGTGATAAAAGGATCTAATTAAACATATAAACAGGTCTTTCACTTTTTGTTTTATACTTATCTTCCACATGTGCTTGTAATAATCTGCCTTCTTGCCAACACCATCTTGTAAATGAGATCCATATCTCAAGGGTTTATCCTGGTTAAATAAACTGAATTCAATAAAACCCATCTTCAGATATTCCACATGTGAGAGTTATTACTACACTAACATGCTACTGTTGCTTCTGTTACCTAGTGTTACAGATGCATTAACTTCTCCCCTTTGCTTGAGTTATGCTCCACTGTATATCTAAGATAAGAAAATGGAGTGCCTGGAGTCTGTTCAGTGTTATCGTATAACAAACAGTGACTTTTTTATTGAAGGAGCTACACGAGCAATGCACGTTTTATTGAAACTAATTCAGAGGGAAAAAAAAATATTTAAAGATAAATGTTGAACTAAAACCCAAGTAAGTCATGATGCTATTTGCCCCCTTTCTCTTGCCTTTCCATCTCTCTGCCCCAGCTGGTAAGCGCTGTGATAGCGCTGCACAGGGCTGCACAACATTTCTTTGCAGTCAGAGCTCAAAGGTTACACTGGAGTAGCAGAGCTGCACCCAGTAAAGTTGGCATAAGCATTTACTGCCCCCTGAAATTCACCCATTTATCAGCCTCCTTGCTTTGAGCACCTCTGCGGTGCCTGCAAGCTCCCGGATTGTGCTCAGCACAAACCTCGGAGCAAAACAAACAATCCTATTTGAACTCCATGGGGTTTCTTTTTTTTTTTTTTTTCTTTTTTTCTGGATGACGTCTTCCAGTTGTCTGGCTTGAACTTCCTGTCTTGTAACTACAAAATGAGCTGATCCACCGTGCGACACTGAGCCCTCAGTGAGTTTTCCTGACAACATTTCTTTCTCAAAAGCAACCCCAGGCCATCCACTTATCCTAGCAAAGCCAGATACCCATTAAAAATTCGCTGCATTTCCTGCAGAATCCTCCAATTGTTGTTTGGAAAAGGGTGCAGTGGACATCGGGGTCTTCTTCCAAAATTAGGGTAGAGATCCTTCTTAGAGCAGGATCCTAGAAGAGTACAAAGTAAAGATCAGTTATGAACACTTTTCTTGGGTTCCTAAGGCCAAGCCTCCTTTCATCTCCATTTCTTGTCTCTTTTGAGCCTCCTTTTCCTGTTGCCTTCCCAGCAAGGAATCTGCTGCGTTGCATCACAACTATCAGATGGAAATCTTCAATTCAGTTTGTAGTGATATGGACAGATCGAAGGCCCAACCCTGACATACACAGTTGTTTTGATTGGCAGCAAGAGCTTGATGTCCAGAATGACTCAAAATGATGAATTAGAAATACAGAACCAAGGCTCTCTCGAGATAGCCACAAGGCAACTCTTGGCCCATCAAAAAAATAATTAGAACGGCATTGCAAATAGCAAGGCTTCTTTTGTAACATTTATAGCAAGTGGAGGCCTCTCAGGGAAGATTTCCAGGAGCGGAGCCAAATTCAGAAATAAAAGCCAAAGAGGGGAAGATTTACACCTCCCTCGAGAAGATAGCCAATAAGATTTCAAGGTGGATTTTGAGACTTTGGCTGCTGAACTACATTTCTCGGATTTTTCTCTTTGATTTTAATGAGGTGAACTAATGCTTTTGTTTACTTAAATGAAGAAGAATAATAACAGAAACAAATTCCAAAGAAGCATCTTTTCTGAGCATCAAGGCCTGATTTCAGGGTTTCATCTCCAACTACCCTTTCCCATTGGTTTTTATTTGCAAAAGCACATCCTGGTGATGGGGTCAGGGACAGTCTGTGCTAGGCACTGTTTAAACCATGTATCATAAAGTCTTTGCCCCAGAGAGTTTACAATGTCTCGTTTGGGTAGGGGAATAAAAATGAGACAAAAAAAAAAAAAAAAAAAAGGAAAAAAAATAGAAAAAGC
>VZRU01014060.1:74557-116855 GCA_013398155.1 Pedionomus torquatus | reverse complement strand
CAGAAACTAGAACTAGCTCAACATTAAAGTCCACTGTGCTGGTATAAATCATACCTGAGACCCAGATGGGTATGTTGCATAGAAATACAACATAGAAATACAACTGCTGCCATGCTCTCCTGCTTTTGTTCCCTTTGAGAGTTTTTCTAAGCTTCTTCTTGCCTTTTTCTCCAGGAGAACTGTCTCCTCCTAGTCCTTTCTGCACCCTCAGCCACATTTTCTTTGCTTTGTTGGCTTGGGGTGCCCCGACTACACTTTATTTCATCCACTGGCCATATGAAGAAGTGGAAGACTCAGTGAATGAAGTCTGTTAACCAGGCAATCATCTTTTTTTCCATACAGGAATCATCTGTATCTTTAATGCTCAATCCAATGTCAGGAGGAAAAGGTTTTACATATCTGAAATGAAAATAAAAAAATTAAAAAAGAAGACATGGCAATGTCTTTGTGCTTGAGAATTTATCTTCTAAACATGATATTCGCTCAGGCCTCTGTTTTCTGCATTTGTAACCCTGGTAAATAAATATGTAAAGAACTGAAAATGTTAACTAGTGGTTGTGTAAACAGCAAAGGCTTCCTACATATAGGCCATAGTATGTTTTTGGAAGAGGTTCAGTAGGCACTTTGTGAGTGAAGTTGCTTTGAAGCATTGCATCGAGCCATATCTTTCTGGCAAAGCTTAGAAGTTTTTAAGTGGAAATCTCAAGCTGGGAATTTTCATCCAGGCTCAACAGGCTCCTCCTCTAGGAGGAGCTGAGACCTAGGAGGCATCCCTATACTGTGGCACTGCTGTCCTCTGAGATATTACCCCGGGTTTTGTGGTGACAGAGTTTCAGACCAGTGACTAGGGCTATTGCTTGCTGGTGTGTTTGGATGCTAGGTGTCAATCCGGGAGGGGCAACAATCAGTCTGTTCCCCCTTTCCCTGTCACCCAGAACTGGGTTCACTCCAGCTTCATTTCCAAGATGAAGAACCTTGCTCATATACTCACTGTATATGTGGGAGCCTCTTCCATCCCTTTAGTCACCTTTGATACCCTTTTTGGGGACCTACTCTGTTTCTGCTACAGAGATAAAGAGAGGGTGCAGATGTGCACACGACTCCAGGCACAAGGAAACCATGGGTCTGTACAGTGGTGGCATCATGACAGTCACTGTTTCATTCTGTATGTTTTTCTAAATAGTCCCTAACATTGGATTCCCATTTTTGATCACTGCTGAACACAGGACTGACTTTGTCATGCAACTATTATAGCCCCAAGATCTTGTTCACAAGTGATAGCAACCTGGTCCTTAGCATTTTACTTTTAATTTCCAGATAATTTCTTCCCATGTGCATCACTTTATGTTTATTTACATGGAATTTCATTTGCTGTTTTACCATCTGGTCACTCAGTCTTGCAAAACCCTCTGCAATTATTCACAGCCAACCATCATCTTACTATCTTGAATAATCTAATAGCATCTCGAGTGTTATCTCACTATTAAGCCCCTCTCCAGATCTCAAATAAATATTTTGATCAAGGGTTTTAGCACAGACCTCCTGGAACTTCACTGACAACAATCAACCATGAAAATAGCCCATGTTTTCTGCTCTCTGCTTTCCATCTTCTAAGCAATTATTTATGCAAAGAAGGGCCTTCTATCCTATGTTTATTCAGTTTTTCTAAAAGCGTCTTTTGTCATCTTGAGGAAAGACTTTTAAGATTTCAGTGTACTGAAGCAATGGCATATCTCTACAAATTGGCTGATTCCTTCAGAGAAATAGGAAATAATAAGACTTTAATAGAATTTTGATGCTGAACCTCCCTTTACAAACATCATGTTGACTTTTCCACTGTGCAGCATATTTATCGATGTTTATTAATTGTGTTCCTCATTGTTTCTACTGCTACGTTCAAGCATAGACATCAGGATTACTGGCCCATATTTCCCCTTAAATTCCCTTGAACAAAAGTCTTTTTTGGTTAAGTCAATAAAAAAATTGTTGTTAGCTTGCCATTTACCAGTCTTCAGTTACCACTCCAAGTTTTAAGTGTGAGTTTAAACATCAACGTTCAGTTATTTCATCCTTGGATTACTCTACAGCCATTGGGTAAATACCATCTGGTCCTGTTGACATGGAATTGTTCGTTGTGCATATTGAGCCCATAACTTCTGCCATAACCTCTGCCACCAGCATGTCCCTGAGACTCTGATGAGTCCCTCATAAAGCAAAATCCTATTGTGGGAACCTCCCTAGATATTTTCACACCTTCTTTTTCAGATGAATTCTTGCATTCCTGATCTTAAATAATAACTACACTTAAGCAACACTTTTAGCAAAAAAGTGCTGCTAAATTTCATTTTTCAGTTTGCAAAGTAATAAATTCCATTGAGAATGAAAAGCAAGAGAGTGTATGAAAGTACTTTCCAAAGTCATTGACCTACCAAAAGAGCTGCTGCTACTGTGAATCTAGATAGGAAAAACAATTGGTATGTACAGGGATTTTGTCTTGTATGTATGTCATGGACCAAATACTGTCTGTACTGTGTGCAGACGGTGGGATCAGTCAGCCTAGTACACAAGGTTTTCAAAACTGACAAAATGATGGTGATTTAAAGGGTAGTTTATGTTTCACTTACATACTTTTATTTGCTCAAATTACAGCCCTCCATGGATCAGGACTGTGACAATAACTACGCTGATACTGTTCCATTAAAATGTCAAGAAAACCCTTCCCTCGGAGGAAAAGGAAAAAAAAAAAGAGGCTGTTTCCCAAAGAAGTGTAGAAATGATCTGGTTTGGAGCAGTAAAGGCGGCAGTAAGTGTCAGACAGCTCGTGGTCACTTATGCAGAAGTTTCTGAATTGCTTATAAGACAGTGTGCAAAGAGCATGAACCATGAAAAAGATCTAACATTCTCAGAACAAAGCTCCTGAAATGCTCTTCATTATTAAAACACATGAAATCATGAAAACAATAGGGTGGCTGCTAAGGAAGCACCAAATTTGGACTAAAATGCTACCCGTGCTCACTTAGAGAAGTGAATTGATTGTGAATGGTTTATTTTTGTGAGGAGTATTTTGTACTGAGAGATTCGTGAGTACGGTGTACATGTTGTAAGACTTGTGCACAAAGAGATGGCGAAAATTGGATGATGTGATTTCCCAAGATTTACTCAGAGCTAAAATCACATCTCTTGGTTAGACAAAAATTTCTGTGTGTTGCCCACACTAAGTGCTGCCAGTCATATCAAATTTTTAAAATAATATAAAAATTAAAGCTTTGCTAAAACCCCAGATTTTACTTAGTGACAAATGACTCCTCCGCCATTGTAATAGCAAAAATGTTTCAAATAGCTGTTGCTCGCTAAAAAGGTGAGAGGGAAATAATTGGTTGTCTGCTGGACTGCTTTCAATGAGGCACTGAGACTGCACTAAAATATTCCATACAAACAAAAAACTATAATCTATATACCTGTGCTATAATCACACAGGTCCTCGGCTCTGTATCTCTGTTTGCACTGATAATGCTTACAATAACCCTGCGAGATACCTCCCTGACTATAAAATAATGAAAAATGAAAACCATTATGGACTTCTGTAGAACTGGTGAGCTTATGTACTGCATAATACAGTAAGGTGTCGTTCAGATAAGTTAACATTTGGTCTGGAAAATTGTGAAACACAATATTTCAACACTTTTCCTCTTCTGCCAAGGGAGCTTCAGAGTCACAGAAGAGAATTTATTTTGAACATATGGAAAATATGAGGAATGTCATCCCAGAGATAACCATCTCTGTAACCTGCAGGAGAAAGGATCTTCAGACCTTTTCCAGCTATTAGACATTACTTTTGTATTTTAGGTGAGCATTTCCCACTTCTGCTTTTTTATGTTTGGGGGGAATGGAGAGACATTGAAGTGTCTGAATACTTCTTCCATATTTCCTGCAAAACACACTTAATGTTTTTGTGACAGGTTTAAAATGGAATACTTTTATTTTGGACATGCTAAAGTTTATGACATAAAACTAAAGGTTAAGTTCAATAAATGGCAAATTCCTTTCTCAAATGTGACGTTTAGCTGGTATCATAGAAAAGGAGGAAAAATGGGAAAGAATTTCATTGATGGTGGTGCTTCAGCTATAAAATGTCTGACTTTACACTCCAGCTTCACAAAATTCCTCTGACTTGATTTAGACTTAATTCTTGGGAATGGTGCTGATTTTTCAGGAAACTGCAGGCATTGATAAAGGGGTAACACATTGATAAAGGGGTAACACTTGACAAGAGTCTGGATACGGATTATTTTTAGGAGAAATATTTTGTATTGAGACATTCACGACTACGTGTGCACATACTCTGAGTTGTACATAAAGAAATGACGCAATGTTCTATTTTCATTTAGTACTTCTCTCAGTTCCTTTAAACTTACACAATTTATTATGCCCATTCCCACTTAAAATTCAGCACTGGCAAGAAATTTTTTTCTCTGTTAACAGACTAGATGAGACTGCAGAAGCCTGTTGAATGTGTGCTTTTAGCCTGAACTTCAAGTTAAAACTAATTACTGTTATATACATAAAGAATGATTTAGTTTTTTAACTAAAAGGTAAGCTATATGGAAATGTTTAAAAATATGTAACAGCATTTTAAAGAACATATTGCAACTTTATGATAATCACATTGAATCATTGGTGTGGTAAACTACCCTGGTGCTATTTGCCGTAGCTACTAATACGGGAAGAACTACCCGGAGTTATGTGAGGATTGTAAAAAACAACCTGCAAAGGTGAATAAAAGCAGATTTTCCACCTGGAGGTCAATGACGCTGTAACCTGACTGCTAGCAACACCCAAATGAGGTATCATAAAACTTGGCTGGTGACGTTTGTATGACCTAGTGCCAGAAACATACCCAGCACCGAAGTGCTCTGCAAAGTCTCCCCAGGGGCCGTGCCCAAGCAGCACGATGGTAAGGATGTCTTTCCAGGGACAGGTCCTGGTTAGACAGACCAGGTGTGAGGAGCAGAGCATACAGCCACAAAGCACTCAGTGAAGCTAAGCAAGCCACACTTCTGTGTGCCCCGTCATGCGCCACCTTAGCATCTCTATGATCCAGTCCTTGGCAGTGCGTTGCCCCATGCCATGGTATCTCGGTTTCTTTTTGTTCACAAAGAGCCACAGACCCCTACAGTGCTGTATAAATAATAGGCATTTTAACTTGCCAAGGATAAATCAAGTGTTTTAATTTCGCACTCTAACTTAAGATAAGAAAATAAACATGAGCTGCTGGGGAGTTCAGTAAACTTGCTCATGAACTGGAGGGGTGGAGTGGAGGAGGGGCAATAGCACGTGAAAAACTTCTATTCAGTGGGAATTGGACAGAAAAGCAAAGAGAAAGTTACACTGGTTATGAAAAGGTCTAGGAAACTACTGAAAATATCTGGGTATTGCTGTACACACCAGGAATACATCCTGACATACAAAATTGTATTTTCTATTCCTAATCTAAAAAGCTGATAGACTTCAGCTATGGAAATACAACAATACTGATTCAGACAAAAGAAGAAAACTTCCCTGCCTTTCAGTCCATCTTCAGGTTCCCCGAATAATTGTTTATGTGAAGCCTGGTGCCAAGGAGAAATCTGGTTGCCAACACTGTGGCAGTGGCAAATTGTCAGGAGGAACTGCAGATTTATATGCTCTGACAAGGATTATGATGCAAGAGCTCTGGCCAGGTCGCAACATACTAGAAAGACATTTATTGCATTGGCAACATTTTCTCTCTTTTTTTGGCAATTCACAAGCACTTTAGAACTCTTCAAGAGAAACAACTTTTTAATCTTGATTCTGCTCAATATTTCAAGGACATGGGGAATCATCTGGGGAGCTCCTCAGCAACCATACATTTAACACCCATTTCTCTGGCCCATAGCACCACAGACTGCATCACCCCATGTGAGCACGCCAGAGCGGAGGAAGCAGGATACTTAGAATCATAGAATCACAAAACGGTTTGGGTTCAGAAGGAAGTTCAGAGATAATCTAGTCTAACTCCTCTCACCATAGCCAAAGGCATCTTTCTCTAGATCAGTTTGCTCAAAAGCCTCTCCAATCTACCTTTGGACACATCCAGTGATGAAGAATCCACAATTTCTTTTGGCAACCTCTTCCAGTGTCTCACCAGCCTCTTGGTAAAAGATTTCTTCCTTATCTCCAATTTAAACCTACCATCTTTCAGTTTAAAAACATTGCCCGTTGTCTTGTCACTACAGGCCCTGGTAAAATTGTTTCTCTAGCTGTCTTATAAACTCTTTTAAGTACTAAAAGAATGCAATAAGGTCTCCCTGGAACCTTCTCTTCTCTAGGCTGAACAACCCCAACTCTCTCAGCATGCCCTCATAGGAAAGGTGCTCCATCCCTCTGCTCAGCTTTGTGACCCTCATCAGTACTTGTTCCAACAGGTCCATGTCTTTCCTGTGTTGAGGACTCCAGAGCTGGACACAATACTCCAGGAGGGGTCTTACCATAGCAGAGTAGAGGGGCAGAATCAACTGCCTTGACCTGATGGCCACACTGAGGCACAGGGTACAGTTGGTGTTCTGGGCCACAAGTGCACATTGCCAGCTTATTTCCCGTTTTTCATCTGCCAGTACCCTCAAGTCCTTCACCACAAAGCTGGTCTCAAATCAATATTTTAATCAATCAATCAAAAAATATAGTAATCAATGAATATGTGCTGGTAACTAAATCTGTGTTTCTCAGAACTATATTCTTGTGTGAGATACCCAGCTGTGGCACCATTGCTAGTGTGTCATTCCACTTTTGCTAAACTGATAGCCTCAGAGCAAAGATGCATCCCTCATTTTTCATTCGTACATATCAGAAGTAACTCCATGTAATTCAGTAGATCATGGGGACCAGGATATCAGTGGAGCAGGAGGATCGGCCCTGTTGATTTCCATCGTGTCACTTCTGAGATATATTGCAGAGAGGTAGCTCCAAGACCTTTCAGAGATAGGCCTCATGTCCTGACCTTTAGTATGGATAACATTTCATTGAACAACAAACCTATTTCACTATGAGTAGGCCAAAAAATGATGGATGGTTTGCATCGCATTACTTCAGGACTGTTGTGCTCATCAAACCAAGCTGGCATTGCAGAGCCTCCATTTTCCTGTGCATTTCAGGTACATGATGGCATGATCAAAAGACCAAGAATTCCAGCAGTGACAGCAGGAAGTGATGATCTGTTAACTAATAAATTCTGGGGGAAGTTAAAAGTGTGAGGATGTAAATTCCCCTGGAAGTGCATTTTTGTGACAGTGCAGTATTGTCTGAACCTGCCTGTGGGTCTCTGCAGTAGGACTGCTGCTCAGGAAGGAGGAACAGTCTTTAAAAGCATATTCTGAACATTCCTGTTATATAAGGTCCAGAAGAATACTGGGGTATGAACTTCTAGACTTTGTTTTCTTGGAGTAACCATTCTGAGAAAAGCAACACTTTTATTCATTGGGGCTGCATTTGATTGTATTATTGTGTCAAGTTTCATTAGCTCTGATTCCAGAGGATGACGCATAACACTGTAAGCTTTTACAACTGGAGCAGATTGGCTCGCAATTTGGGAAACAGATGCTTTGAAATATTTTCTCTAACCACACAAAAAAGGGCAAAAGTGGAAAGGAGTTCATTGCCTATCTTGCTTTTCAGATTTTCTATGTATTTGCTAGCAGTCTCCACATAAATTAATGTGTCTAAACAAAGCAGAAGTGTCTCATTACAAAAAGAAGTTATCACAGGGTTACCTGCCTTGGTCACTAGATATAAATCATACCTAATGACCAGAGAAACTGTTTTTCTCCCCCTCTATGAAGTGAGAGAGCAGAAATTCTTCCCCATTTTTTTATAGAATGGCACATACCCATTCTCCCTGAAAGTAATCCTAGCTTTTGCATTGCATTCATCTGCTATGAGCCCTCACCTAAGAGTCTCACAGAAGCTGAGAAGTAATCTTGAAAACAGCTATAAGACCGTACAGACTATATAGCACAGGGGCACCGTCCTCCCAAATGAACTTTGTCCTCCCCATTTAAAATTCTTGGCGACACCACAGAGCAGCTTAAGACAAGAAGGTATGGCTAACATAACCAAAGAACGCTGGGGAAGGTAAGTGTGGCTGGCTGCATTTGCTGCTTGGCAAGTTTCGCAGGACCAGACTGGTTTTGCGTGAGGTCAGGACCTCTGATTTAAGGCTCATAGGAAAGGCAGCCCCAGAGTACCACAGACTGTCCTAATAATGTGCCGAAGCAGTTATTTGTTCAGCACTGACTCAGAAGAAAGTAAAAACCACCTCCTGAGTAATCACACCCCGCATCCTGAAGGACGTAAGTATATAAATCCTCTGAGGTTTCCCAGGAGCCTTTATTGCTCACTTTTGAGGTGTGAGGAGGACGTGTCCCTACCTGAAGAGCAGTGTGTCTGAGCCCGGTGGCGAGTGACCTGCAGGCAAGAGGATGAAGATCAGCGGGAGCACAGGGACTTGGACCTTTCCTGCAGCAGCCTCTGCAGGGTATGACAGGTTCTGCTGTGCATCCAGCAAACTGCATTGCCTCAGTGGGAGCCCGGTAGTGGATCAGGAGAGGCAGGCAGAACAGCCAAAAACTCTGGCCTATGGATGAGACTGCAGATGCTCAAAGGAGAACGTGAAGTTTCTCAATGCTTTAGTAAGTCCTGAGGTATCAGAGCTGAAGGCAGCTGGCATGCTCTGAAGTTGGGATATTTAACCGTGGGAGAGGTAAGACCCCAGCATGACCCTGGGGGAAAGGAAGTCTGAGGAGAAACAATTTGCTACAGTGATAGCATGGATGTTGGCATCTTCTTCACAGGTGGATTGCCTTCCTTGTCCTTCTTCCTGCTTCCTGCTTCTCTAGTCATCTCATCACTATTAGGATTTCTGGTGGCCAGAAAACACCAAACACCTTTCCATCCATCTTGAAAAATACTTTTTTTTTCTTTCTTTTTTTTTTTTTTTTTAGGTAAAAGGGGAGGTGTCACTGTCAGATTCATGTCAAACCACTCCTGCCACTAAGGGAAAGCATAGAAAATCCGAGTTTCATATAATGAACATGTCTTCATTTTTATCTTTCAGGATACAGTTGCTTTTTTTCTTTTTAGCTTTATATGGAAAACTTATAATCTCATGGAAAAAAGTTAATTAATTAAAGAAACATGCTCGGAACATTTCCTAGCCTGTACCAGCAGTAAGAATTAAAGACTTTGCACAAATGAAGACAAGCACAGTTTTGTAGGGAAGAGAAGAAAACTTGAAACTATCTCCCTAAAAATCTGAGCTACATGCTTGACAAAGACCACTTGTTATATGTTCCATAAATTGTTTTTGGAAGATCTTTTATCTCCTAAGAGTCTCTACAGTTTCTGTAGTCAGAATCAAGTGCTATTTTAAGAAATAACTAACTATGGAGCAACTGTAAAACTGATGTAATTCCTTTAGTTTGTTAAATTCTAAAAATACAAGACAAATTTATTTTCCTGTGAGCTTCTTAGATGGTACCATAATGATTACTATACTTTTCTATTGTATTTATTTATAGAGGACTACTTCCTAAGACTGAAACCCCCTCTTGCTGCTACTGCTGCTGTACTAATTCTCTGTGTGCTTTATAGATGAGAGGATGAACCAGTTATGGGAGAAACACTAAGGTAGCACAAAGGAGACAGGAGGATATCCAAGAAATGTTGCCGTTTTGGTATTGTCTGTACATTTTGTCATAATTTCTCCCACTGCAGAGCAATACCTACTCTCACTGGCCAACAGTGACATTACTCGGCTTAGAGATGGGTTAGAAAGTTAGAGAGTACATAAGCAGTTCCCTCTTGGGGATGCTACTCTGACAGCTCTCTCTCCTGTTTTAGTCTCACTGCCAGCAGCATTTCCATGAGAAAATGCTAGTTCAGCTGACTGCATTGGCCAACTGCATCAATTCCACCAAAACCACTGAGGGAACCCACAGTGGGCAGCCAGCCTCACCAGCATGCAGCCTGCCTGCCTCCATGCAGTGCCAGTGCCAGGCCAGCAACTTGGCTGTACAGGGATTTTGAACTTCAGTTTCTCTGAAAGTTTCTGAAGTTAGTTACTTCAGAACTTCAGTTACTTCAGTTTACTTCAGTTAGTTACTGAGCTAAAATTGAGTAAGTTCTACGTCATGTGGAAATGAAAAAATTTCAACAGGACAAAAGAATCTCTTTCCCTTGCACCTCTCTTTTAACTGCTACTTTTGGAGTATTTAATCACTTGGAAGACCAAGAGCTGAACGGCACAGCAAGTACCAGGATGCCTAGCTACTTGGCAGTCACTGGAATTTCAACACTGTCACAGCAATAAAATGAGTGATAATTCTCTAAATCACCAGTCAACTATTATGTGAAAATCATAGTATCGTAGATGCACAACAAGCTGTGTAGTAAAAAAAAAGCATGCTGATTATTCTAGGATAAATTAATCTATTCAGTTTTACTGTTTTTAGAATGTTTCCTCCATCCTCTGGTGTGTAGATGATTCCTCTGTGAATCTGTTACCACATTAGACTTTCTAAATTGAAAGTTGATTTTTTTCCCCACTTAAACTCTGTGGATTCTTTTATGGCTGTTACGTTGCAGTCTGAAACAGCATCTCCCAACTGCCTCACTGAGACTAACTGAATTTATTATATAATCTCATCTTCTGTTCCAAAAAATTCAAGATCAGTCTCAAAGAGCAGTCCTCTGAACTTGGCAGACACTCGTGTGGGAAAGTCTTTAAACAAAAACAAATTTGTTTATGTACTGGGAGAAGGAGCTCCGAAAGAAGATAACATGCGCCGTGAGCCAACAGTGCCCTCAGCAGCAGAGCTGGGGCGGCTCTCACAGCGCTGCCATTGTTGCAGAGCTGCAGCCCCTCCATCAGCTGCCCCGCCGGAGCCCTCGCTGCCCCCCAGCTCTGGCCAGGTAATGGGGAGCACAGGGTGGTTCTTGCATTGGGGAAGATGCAGTCTGAGCATGAAACGGGCAGCTGAGAACACCTGGACTGTGAAACGGTTTCACATGAAGCCACTTCAAATTCGTGGACTTTGGGCACATTTATTTGAGACCTTTTTTTTTTTTTTCCCCCAAAATTAAGCGTAGCACCATTGACGTCCCATGAGAGTTAACCACAAACCTCAGAAATATTTTTCACTTGCAATCTAGTCCCAGCTCTGACAGGGTACATAGCCAATTTTTTTTGATGGAAAAAACCCTCTACATCTACACAGGGTACCAGCGCGAGACCAATCCCACACTCAATTCCCACATAAGCAGTGCTCAAGCACTTTCAATGTGTCTCTGTATGATCCACTACACTGAATAAGGGATTTAGATGATAGGTACTGTCCCAAATGTGCATATTGTTAACTTTTTTTGGAGAGAAGATTGAAGAAGCATGTCCTTGCTCTAAGAGCAGAGGCGGCAAGCTTTGTTTCAGAGACTTAGATGAAGGTATGTGGGAAGCCAGCAACGGGCAAGAAGGACAGGGATGATGCATTTGTACATTGGTGACATGGCTGAGAAAATACGACCATGCACTGTGCTATTGAGTGAAGCTTTCATACAGAAACCATAATCACTGGGTACCCATGGCTGAGCTGCAGCACAAACCACCAGTACAAGAACCATGCACGTACCTAGTCAGTGAGGTAAAGAGTAGGGCTTCTTGAGGTGGTTTTGCTTGCTTGGATGTGGGGAGCAGAGTAAGTAGGCAGTGAGGGGATTGCTAGCCACATAAGGCTTTGCAAGTGTCAAAATGCACTGCAGTCTCAAGGTTATGTAGCTATCTAAGGTATACACATGCCACACTGGTCACTGCTGTGATTGCATGGCAGAGATATCCTCTGTCCAATTGGTTGTGTTTCCTAGATGACCAGAAAAGCAGAGACATAATTTCTGAATTATGTGATGGTGAGAGCTTCGCATAAGTAAAATGTCAAAGAATCTAAATCCAAATGGGTCAAAACAGTCAAAATTTTTATCTCAGGGGACCACAGCCATGCATTTTCTAGAAAGCCCCATCTTCCCCGGGGCTAATTTGTCTCTAATCTTGATTGGTCTTCAGTCATGACAGAAGCTATCTCCTCGAAGTGTTGTACCATCCTGAAGCACAGATTTGCCTGATAAAAGACTTCCATGTGGCTGGCCTTTTGAGACTGCGTCACTTAATGAGCCTATGTACAATTTGGTGAGAAAACATGAACTATAACATGGCCAAAATACAGGTGCGCTCCAAATCTAGCTATCCATTAGCACAGAGGTCCCCAAGCTTTGGAAGGAATCCAATCCAACTGCAAAGGAAGCTCCTGAAATACAAATCCATCAGAGACAAAAGTGGAGCCTATGTGTAGTGGAAAGTATGAATGAATGGGAAGCTCCACTACTACCTCCTTCCTTGGAAGAAAGCAGTATCCAACAACCTCATTTTTATCAGATGTCCAGACAACCATAACTAAGTTCAGGTGCTCTGAACAGGACACAAAGGAATGACACTGCCAGACTGCCTCAACAGAAGCTTTCAAAATATCTAGGAATTTTCCAACTTGGAGTCTCTCACCATCACTAGTCACACAGCTATTCTCCAGATTGTCCTTGCATGAATGCTCCAGAGCCATAATCTCACAAGAAGCCAACACACGCGCGTGCTGGGATCTGTTGGATAGTGACACCTGAGCTATCACCTCCCTCTGCAAGGAAGGAGATAGCTTAATTATTGAATAAATAAGGGTGATGTGTGAGACTGGTAGAGAGGAAAGGCTCAGTGACATCTCATGTAGTCAGTTGACCAATGTACAGAACTTACACCATCACATGGAAACTAAGAGAGCAGATGGAAATCGTAGTACACCTTGAAGTCATTATTTGGGTTATATGTTTTGTTGGGAGTTGTGCTGGAGCATGTGGCAGGATGGAGCCCTTACCCCAATGTGCTGCCTTCCACCACCAAGTATGTTTGGCTTGTGCTCCAAGCAGAATAAAATGGAGCCTAGTTTCCTGTGAAATACTTTCCCTTGGGTGCCAAACCCTCTGACCTGTGGGTTTCGGTGCAGCCACACTTTGGGGCTATGGGTCCAGCATAGCTGGGGCCATGTGCAGCGCCAAGTATAGAAGGGGAAAAAAAAGAGTTCCTTTCTTATGGAGCAAGGGGAAACCCAGCAGAGAGATTACGAGGGTGTGAGTCACCGTGTGCCTTCTGAATGACTCTGGGGACAGGGCGGCCTCTTGTTCCGGGGCTGGGGCAAAGTCACAGCTTTGCCTGTTATTATTGTTAGTCACGACCCCAGCTATGCAAAGTCCAGCCGAAACCACACTTACAAATGCCTCAACCTGAAATGTAAAATAAACACTGGGAAAATAGCTGCTACTTACTTTCTCTAAATATACCCTGAGGCCAGATCTGCTTCCACTGAACTCCAGTTTTGCAATCATCAGTAGAGGAGGCGAGATCCAGGCCTTTATTTGGAAAGATGTTAATAATCAAATTGCAGTTTTAATTTGTCACCAAGGCAGGGGTGTGATAAGACATTTTGGTTGCTGCTATAAGTAGCTCTGAGGATTGTCAGGGGTTGTTGTAGGTGCTAAAGACTTTGTGACATCCTGGCACTGTGAGGAAGGGACTCTGCAACTCTGGCATATGTCCTCGCTACGGGGAGGTGAGGAAATCCCTCTGGTCCCCCTCCGAACACCGAGGAGGGGCATAGCTGGGCCTGAGAAGCTGCAAAAAGAGTGGGCACAGAAAAACAGGAAGGCTGGAAGCTATGGATCAGCTCCATATCAGTGATCTCATCAATATTTTCAGTGATTCATCTGTGGCTTTTTCCTCTCTGGCATTTTCCCCTTCCTTCATTGCCATATAAAGATGGAGAGTTTAAGCAGAAAAGGCAGAAAAGTGCTAAGTTAAAGCAGTCAGATAAACATAAATGTTTTTAGCTTTAGCAAACTGTTGGGTCAAATCCTCCTGACTTCCCCAGTGCCAGGGACTTCATGGTGCCATTTGTTGAATTGTGCTGGCAGAATGGATGACGCTTGCACTAGATGGTCATTTTCAGAAAACTATGTATGTGTGACATTTAAAATGTACCACGTCATCCACTGTGCATCTAGTTTCAATTGCTGTGGTGTCACAGGTAAAGCAATGCTAGGATTTTTAATTATTACTAGACCTCACCTGGAGAGTAGGGCCATTTTCCTGAACAGAGGAACAAAAGGGAGAAAGGGGCTGCTACAACTGCTACAATTTCAGGTTACAACTCAATAGCTACTTGGGAAAAACTCTGGGAGGTATCCAGAGCTAGAAGCAAAGAGTCACTCCCAAGAACACAGTTCAGACACAGCCTGTATATCTTTTAGCACATTGCATGTATTGAAAGTGAAGCCTGGTCAACTTTGTGATTGACTCCAGACAGAGTCAAGTAAAGTTTAGCCAGACTTACTAGCTCTAAGTCAGCCTTGGCTTTGCCAGATACAACCTGCCATTTGCACAATCTCTTAGGTATTTCTGCACTCTGCTCCAAGAGGGTGTATTAGCTAATGTGCAACCCAAGGTATGTTTGCAACACTGCAACCACAAGGGTAAATTCTGCTGGAGACAGGGCACACTTAGATGTTGCCACACACAGTTCACTAAAGCTTTGGACTCAATCCTGGCACACGGTGCTTGGCTGCATGAGATGGACCCCCCTGCAAAGTGCCAGCAAAGTGTCAGGATTGCTGCAGCACAGTCAATCCACAACCTGGATAAACTGCAAGTGGATAATTGAGAGTTCATTGTACACCCATCTAGCACCTCTCTTTTATGGGAGGATAAACACTTGGCCATAAAAGTGCTTTTAAACTTGAATTCTACCATTACAAACAGTCACATTTTACATACATTTCCTTGTTGTTTGTTTTTTAAATTGTGATATGAATCATGCCTTTTACTGCATTCTACAGTACAAACTCCAAACACTGTAGGAGCAGAAGCATTAGGCAGAAGAGCTGAGTTTGCAGTGCAGGGCTGGTCACACCCAGGCAAGTAAGCAGAGGGATACAAATCACAGCTCTTCAAAATCTAATCAAGAGAAAGAAACTCCAGTTAATTGAAGGCTTATTTTTCTGCCCTTAGACACCGTTGTCCTGATCTCACATGTCATTTAGCTGTCAGATACTCCTGTTAGGATCTGGACAGTTCTATGTGACAATTTACAGTTCTCTGACTGACCACTGAGAAACAATGTACCATATATAAAAATGTAAAATTAACAGCCTCAGAGGTAAAGGCCCTCCTCCTTTATCCATCCAGTGACACTGAACTAAATTCATTGTTGGAATTATTTCAGATTATCAGCTTTGAAAAATAAAGCACACAAACAGTTTGAAACTTTCAGTACCCATCTGCAGAGCCAATGGAGTCTGAGCGTGCAGCCCCTGGGTCTCCATGGTCCAGCATTTCCAGAGATGGTGACCTCCTTAGCTTATGTCTGGAATTTCTAATCACTGTCCATGCAAGGACCAAAAAGGATCACTCAGCCTACTTTCCAAGTTTAGAAAATACAAGTGGGTTCAGCCCATTATGGCTGGCTGACCGAACCTCTCACAAGACAATGCACTAGGTCACAGCGACGCAGTCATACCCCCTCTTGCCCTCTCTCTTGTAGCTGTGGGACTCCAGTCATTTCTGTAACGACCAGGAATTTCCAACTGTGATGATGACATTGCATGAGTGACTTCTTTGACAAACATTTTATGATGTCCTTTGTAGTCAGTAACGACCTGGTTGAGGATTATTTGCCCATAGCTCAAATACACACCCCGTACAGCTGAAAAAAAGACATTTCAGATCCTGGCCAGTGGGTATAACCGGTTACAGGAACATGTCATAAAAACAAAGTTAAAGGTAAAGTAAAATTTCAATAAAGTTGTGAAGACATCTGTGGTTGTATCCCTTGATACAGCCATGAAAGGGGACTAAAAATGGAAAAGGGGGGAGCAAGAGGTGATCTTACTCAGTCAACAGCATTTAAATGGTTATCCTCAGCCTCAGCAATTTTATGCTTCTCTTTGGGGGGTTTGGTGGCTTTTTTTTCTGTAAAGTTTTCCTCATATACCCATCGCCTTTTGCAGTTAGGACAAGGTAAGAGGAGAAGACATTAGCCAATTCTCCTCAAGCACAAATTGTTAGAAAAAGCTCAGAAAGAGATGGGCAGCAGTGACAGCTGAGGGCATGTCACTGCTGGTTTGCAGCAAGATGGTGTGTTTAATTCCATCTGTTTACTCTCACCACTGTTCTCATCCCCGCAGAAAAAAAAGAAAATAAATGCCTTTGTTATTTACAGTCTGCACTGAGGGCAGTCATCAAGGTTGATTGTGGGTTTATGGTTGCCAGCCAGCCTCCCTGCTCCAGCAGGTGCCAGGCACCCTGAATTACTCCCATCACGCCCTGCTCGGTGGGGCAGTGAGTAAGCTGATGGATTCTGCTTATTTCGTCTGGGAGGCAACTGCCTCCCCCTCTCCACAAGGAACATCCCACGTATAATAAAGGTTTATAGTCAACCAGAGCAAGACTTCAAACTCATTCCTTCCAGATTCATTCATGACAAGGGTGGGGATCCTAGACTGCTCAGCAATGTTTAACTCAACAAATACTAAAATCTCCAGAGCAATGGCCCTTTATCAACCCCTGCTTTCTTTAGATACAGAATCAAAGAGTTAGCAAGCATGTCCTGTCAACTTATGGTTACCAGAGCTGAAACTGGATGCTAGGTATTTAGTAAAACTCAAGCTAGGAACTTAATGTACATGTTTTAAAGGAACTTCCCTGGCCACTTAACGAACTTAGGAGACTAAGAGGGAGGCCTATCACAACAAAGTCCAAGTACCGCTCTATGATGCACAAAAAGAATTGTAGCCTAAAAGACATAGGAAGTGCTTGCCAGGAGTAGTGTGTTGAGTTTTGGGTATTACACCTAAACAAAAATGTAGAGCGACTCCGGAGACTGCAGGAACAAGAATGGTCAGAGGTCTGGAAAACATGGACCAGTGAAGAAATCTGTGTGAACTGAAGGAGAGAAAGATCTGTGAGGAAAGAAAAAAAGGCAACAATCTTCAAATATGTACATAAAAAAGAAGCTGCAAAGAGGGAGGCAAAATTGTATTATTATATACAAGTAATGGGCTTAAACTGTCACCAAGAAGATTCAAAACAGACATGAGGTAGGACAGTGACAATGAGAACAGACTGCTGATAGAGCCTGTAAGGTCTCGGTCGTTGGAGATTTCTCAAGTTAAGCAATAAGCAGCAAACTTCACAGCTGTGCAAAAGAGAAGCAGTGTACCATCAGCCAAGCTTTCAGATGACAATCTTAGTTTTCAATGAAAATAAAATAGTAGACCTACTGCAAGGCACTGGAGGAGGGGATGGCACAGACACCAGCAAAGTAACAGCAGCAGATTCTCTCAAATGGTCCCACCTTAACACAGAAAGCAAAGGAGCCTTTACCAAGAAGTTGATTTGTAATCAGTTGTATACCATAGAGTATTTCACTTATGAGAATAGCCTCACTTGTCCCATCCCACAAAGCAAGGGGGGGGAGGGGGAAAGCATCCAGGGGAATGTTGAGGGGACTGTTGTTCTAATACATCAAACTCCAATGCATGTGTCTTACAGATCCAAACTATTACAACACAGTAGGAGACATTATTCCCTATTACTGGCTATGTATAAAAAGCAGTATTTTATTTCTTCAAATCAAACAGCAAATAAGACTATCTTACTGCATCTAGGCAAGATCAAAGACTCTCCATTGCAGATGACCATTTTCCAAGTCTTCTAAAGAGGACTCGCATCCCTTAATGTCAGTGCATAAAATCAAGCAAACCTTTGCACTATCCTAGATCACACAACTGACATCTATGCTAAGATTAATTTCCTCAAGTGTGACTTCAGAGACCAGAAGCAGCAGCAGAACAGGTGAGAGAGAAGTGAAACTCCTGTGTTAATGTCAGAGGGTCTGGATGGAAAAGAACTGTATAGAACAGAAAAAAAGGTTTTCATAAACATTTTCAGAATTTCCCAATTTTGACTACTCCCAGAAATACTGTAGAGCAAGAAGTGGCATGGTTCCCTCTGGTACGTGCTCTCCAGGATTTTGTAAGCTGGAAAGTCCCACTAGGCAAACAGGGATTCAAATAACCCCCATTAAAGGAAACTGGAGGGGGCAGATTGACTTCCATTATTTTATGTTTCTACTGGAAAACTGATTCACAGCTTCTGAAAATAAATTTTCAGGGGAATTGTTGACAATCTTGTTTGTGTAGCCCAGAAATAACTGGCCTCAGTGTTTTGCCCTTCCTGAAACTGACCTTTCTTTTCTCCTAAAAGACTTTTGTATATTTGATATGAAAAAAATCATGAATTGTGAATAGTATCATGGTTTGGGCTAGTAAAATTTAAGGTCCCAGTACATTTTCCATCTCAATACCCGTTATTGAAACACGTGAGATATAACTGATAAACTTCAATTTAATTTTGCTAATAATTCTGAATTTTTTTAATTTTGGACCTCTGTCATGGAATACAAGAAGGGCCTTGAAGATGCCAAGAGACAGTCACCTACCGACAAACTGCCAAGAGCCAAAGGAACTGGACTGAAATGCAACAGACCCACATTTAAAAAACCTCTAAAAAGCAGGTTTCTTGAGGTCTTGAACGTGTTTCTGTCCACTCCCAAGAGAGAGCTGTAAGGAAGATCTGAACTGTACTCTTGACAGAAACGTTCTTGAAATGAACATAACTACAAAATACTTTGGGCTATCTGAATCAAGACATTTTTTTCCAGTGGGGAAGAGTGTCATTAGAAAATTAACTTAGTTTCAGTGCAAATCTTTTTGCTATAAAATGATAAGCAAAACAAATTGTCTGGAGAATTCATGAAGTGGGAAAATTTCACTCAATACCTATTAGAAAACCATACAAACAATTCCCTTAACCTAGGTTGGACTTGCATCAAGCTCTCCCTCATGTTCGTGAAGGGCCATATAAGAAGGGGTCAGGCAGTAGTGAAAACTTTACTGACAGAACTGGGGAGCTTTGTATCAGGAGCAGTAGGATGTGATATCAGGTCTCTAAATGACAAACGTGCTCAACATCATACATACTTGCAAGAGGAAAGACTGTCCTAAGTACTTTCTCATTTAAATGCTTTCAATTGCTTTTAAATTTATGGTGCATTTTAAAATCACGGTTTGCAACTAATGGAAAGAAAGAAACAAATTAAATTCTTTGGAAATAAGCAGCCGTGTAAAAAGCAGAAAGTATTGCCCACCCCACCTTGCGTTGCTTCGTACCTGGCTCTGGGAAGAGCCTGGCTCATTCCAAAGGGAAGAGTCAGCAAGCGCAGCTACCCAGCAGAGTTATCCAGGCTGAGCCTGGGAGAGCGGCGCTGCCCGGCATGGACCTCTAAAGCAAGAATTACTGCTGTGGGTTTTTTTTTCAAGACAGTCTTTGGAGTTTGTTAATTTTAATTTGCAGAGCATCGGGAAACCGTTTCTGCCAAACTAATCAGCAGCTATCACCCAGTGTCGAGGGATACCACTAGACTTCTTTGGACTTGGCACCCTCCAGACTGGTTTGTCAGACCCCATAAATTTAAAAGAAATTAAAAAAAAAAAAAAAGGGGAAAATAAAATAATGCCCTGCTGAACTTTTCTGTTTTACTGTTTTTGTAACATATATGAAACAGATCTGACAGGAGAGTTCCCTTCAGCTCATATCTCAGCAGTAAGTAGGGGTATGAGCTTTTTTTCTTTCTTTTTTTCAACCTTTACTAAAAATAACTCCTTTAAGACTGTGAAAGGAGATTTCCAGCCGTGTAAGTTCAGATGTGCCTGCGTTCATTCAGAAGGTTGATCTGGATTTAATATGCACAGCCCTGTCAATACCGTGCTAAGCCCTCTGGCACCAGAGGGTCCAGGCTGTCTCTCTGTATTGTATCCCAACCCCAAGCATCAAGAGGGACGTAATCCATCACATCAGCTCTTGAACCAAAACTGCTGCAATTATATGCTCTCAAAATGGGCCCATTAACCTATCAGAAAGCATTTGAGAAGGGGTGTAATGTTGTCAGTTATTGTTCATGGGGGAGGAATGAAGATAATTCTTATCTTGCAAATATATTCATGCAAAACCAATCGCGGTTTGTGTTGTTCTAATTGATTTAGCCCATTTTCTATTCTATGAAAATTCCAGGGTAGGGTGTTCACACATACACAAAGGGTAATGGCATTTCCCAAGAGTGGATTAGAGGGAGAGCCTGTGCCTGGCCCACCACAGGAGCACAGAATCGAATCAGCCTCAGAGAGCAGAGCACGTTCCCAAAGAGGACAAGAAAGATCAAAGGAGATGGGAAAAGTGGCAAAGACAGTGCTGCCTGTTATAAAAGCAAAGGATATGATATTATTAGTATTCACATCCCACTTAGGTGCTTCCAAGCATCAGCAGCTGATTATAGGTACCTTGAGCTAAGCTGCTCCCATGGAACGCTTCGTTTCCATTAAGCGAGGCTGGAGAAATTGCCTCAAATGACCTAGTCATTCTCTTCACAAAAAAGGATGGCACTCAAAACAGCTCTTTGGGAAATAATTGCTACAAGTAAGACTAGTGGATTGCTAAGCTTTGCTGTAACAAAAGGCTCCAAATGAGGTAAACCTGATGGCAAAAACTTCATAAAGTTTCCTGTGCTGTTTCTAAAGTGAAAAGCCTGTGAGCCCCCACTTCAGCAGAGATCTGGAAGAAGAGATAACTGCGATGGTGACAGTTCTTATGTTCCCTGAGCACTCAAGAAAGGGAGCATCCATATAATTTAAATCCCCAGAGAGATGAGATAGGGAGCCTTACCAGAAAAGCCCTCCTTAATCAGGGACAACAGTCCTCCTAAATTAGCCACCCAAATGAAGTCCCTGAAGTTAAGCAATGTGCACAGCTGTCATTTACACCTTCCCAGGTAAACCGGGGCTCTTTGGTGTTTTGTCAGTGCTGGCTCTGGGATGATCAGGGTGCTGATGGGCCTGGGCCACCTTTCTCCAAGAGGCACAGGAGAAGAGCTGTCCTGTGCAATGTCGAGGTGTAGTGCGGCCATTTCCATTTTCCCTACACAGCAGAGAGATCTTGGGAGAGCTCTGCTCCTCACCAACACCACCCTCAGCTGCACCTAGATCCTCATCAGCTCTATGCCTCAAGAGAAAATTTGAGCTCCACTGGGTCTTGGAAACGCAGATGATGCATTCGAGTCTCTCTGGCTTTCTCTCTGTTGGCATACCATACTGCACAACCACTTCCCAGGTGACAATCCAGCTTCTGCCATGACCAGCTATCTGAAGAAAGTACAGGACACAGCCTACACTCCCAATATAAGGTCCTCTCTTTTCCTGTGATTTCCCCCAAACCAAATCTGGTGACTCTTTTTTTTTTTTTTCCCCCATTGCTGGAAATACTCATCACTAGATTGATTCTGTCCTGGTGACTTACACACTTGAGAGAGGATGCTGCTCCAAAAATAATAGGACAGATTCCTTCTCTAATATTTGCAGTCTTGCAGCCGTTCCCTCAGTGTAAACAGTGGAGCAGTAAAAATGTGTTAATCTTATACTTTCCCCCAAAGAAGCTTGTACTGACCACTGATGAAGGTCTCCTGGAGATCAGATCAGACGTATGAAGGCAAGAGTTCCTTCATCCTTCTATCACTACATCCTTCCTCAACCATGTTGCAGCCATGGAGGACTGCATTTTACCCTTTTTTTTAATTCTAGCAAATTAAAAAAAATCCTTCCCTAAGATACATCCATTTGCTCTGGAAAAGGGCTAGAAACACACATTTGAAAAACGAAAGCTGGGAATCTCTTTAAATTCATAGTTCCCTCTGATGAGTGGGGCCAGTGGCTGCAGACTGTATGGAGCCTAAAGGCCAGCTCTGTACAAAAGGGCAGAGGCAGTTCCTGCATGTGCTCCATAACAGCATGACACATCTCAGGGCTTTTGGACAAAAGGATGTATTTTTTATGTGAAATTGTTCCTTAGCTGTATATTTCTTTGTCCTCTGCCCATGGGAATAATGATATCACGCCAAGAATGAAAGACTCCTTTAAATTTCTCCATGCAAATAGGTTTGCTGTTCGTATTTCTTCCTGTCTGGAGAGGCTGACAGGTTGAGGCAATACTAAAACCTTCACTGTAATGAAGAAGGATACCTGAAATCCAAACGTTTTTAAACACACACAAATAGTCACTGTATTGAGAGCCACTCTTTCCAAAACAGGGGGAGGGGGGTGCAGGTAAAATATACTTCAGTAATTCCTCCCTGTCCTCTAAACTGAATTGATAAGATTTAAGCTAACATTTCATCTTGACATTACTAATACATGTGTGCAAGCATTCAGTTTACACTTTCAATACAGTCTGTCAGATTAGATCTGTATACCTGCTACCAAATAACAAGGGAACTATTGATTTTTCATTATTTTCAAGTATTTGTTTTCTTCAGTTGAGCACATTCTATTTATTTTGGCACAGGTAACAGAGAAACCAAGGCAAGAGACTTAACCTCTTTTCAGAAAGATTTAAGACCTAACAGGCATCAGAGCTTCGTCAAACTGTTTGTTTCCATGGTGGTCTATCACAGAGTATTGTCCTGCTTATCACTTTATTCACTGTTCAGTCCTTTAATTTTTTGCCTAAATCTGCAGTGCAGACTACACACAGAAGTCGTGTGCAGGGTATGCAGCAACAGTTTTCTTCCAGAAAGACTTGCAAATTACTCCAAATACGGGTATTTTGTAACCTTGTGGCTCAGTTCTCAGGTCTGTCAGGCATCTTCCATCCTGAGTGTCTTCCTGCTTTATACTGCAATTGCACCTACAGCAAAATGCAGAGGCAATTTATAAAATTGTTTATACTCAGTAGGAGTTTACCTATGCCAGTTGTGGGGTGGATATTTTAAACAAACAAACAAGAAGATCCCAAACTTGTTTGTCACTTTCTGATAAAACTCACGATTTGACAATTAAATATTCTTCCAGCAGCAAGCACCAGCAGGCGATGCGGTTGCTTTCCAGCTGGACAGGAGCAGGCAGTCTCTGCCTGTGCCAGGCCATTTGGGGCTTGCAGTGCCCAGCGACAGTGGGGACTACCTGAAGGCTACGTCAGTCCGATGCCCTGTGTCCTGCTGCACCTAACAATTTAATAGCAACAATGCCTATGGGTACGCTTTAGATACTACTGGTTACCCTATGGGTATTGTGTATTGCATAGTTAGAATTAAGTGTAAATTGAGAAGGCTATACTCACATATACATATATATATTTGCAAAGTCTTAAATGTGCTGGCTCTTTTTCTCCCTCCTCGGTGTGTATGTGCAGTGATGTGCTCCTATACTGGCACCTAGTGGGGAGCGCACGGGAGATGGGCAGATGAAGAGAAGACTGGCTGCACACTCACGCTCACCCTACAAAATACCTGTCTGCTTTCTCTTTTTTCCCTGGTTCTTTGAAAGCACTTCCAATTTAGTGCAGTTTGAGTGGGCTTCGTGCTCATTGCTTCTCTCTCAGCCTTCCCATTCCGTCCGCCAGGAGCCCCTGCTACAGCTCACCTCCTTGCTGCTGGAGCTGAGCTGGCCCCGCTCTCTCAGCCACACCAAGCCCTCTGCTCCTTGCCCATGCACCCATCCTCTGGGTCTCGCACTCTGTACGAGCTGGCATCCCTACCTGTGATACCCTCCTCCTGTGCTTCCCTGCTGGATCCCCCTGCAGCAACCCATCTGTGTTTCTTCCTGCAGGTCCCCCTGCCTTGACCTGCATGTGACAGGTCTCAGGAAAGCAGATGACCGCTGGTGTTGCTTCCTGCCTTGTAGCTCAAGCTCCCGCTTTGGCCTCAGAGGAAAGGGCTGCCTCTTACCCAGCAAAGGACTTCCTCCACCGATTCCCATCACCCTCAGGAATCTCGTGTCCCACAATTGTCCCATTTTAGCTGAAACAGCAAACGCCTCAACCTGCCACTTCTCTCAAGGTCCACCCTGTGTCATTACAGCATTTGAAAGGAAACGCTGAAAAGCCGTGACGTTCTTGCCAAAAAGCATTTATCTTCTTACCATCTATACAAAAAGGACAACTCTCATGAGGAGCCTCCAAAGCTGGTCTCAAATTCTGCAATCCAAATTAGACCTCTTGAGCAGCCCAGTGATACCAGTATAACCTTGCTGATTACAGTTAGATGAATTACTGCTCCAGTTTGTTTCTCTTCTTGTAGTCCCACAGAGCCCTGACTTACATCACAGTAGTTAAGGCTGCTGCAAGGCAGTATTTTCAATACCAACCTGAGGAAGCTCGGCTCCTTCCAGCAAGGAACTGGGCAATGCATGGTTGAAGGGAATCTACAGGAGAACTTCCCATCACCAGACAGCCTGACGATGTGCCTCCTGTGCATGACATTGCATACTGAAGGTTTTTTTCTAAATTTGACGACGGGTAGCAGAAACACCTGCCAGATCCCTAGTGCTATTTCTTGTCCCACCAAGGCTTTCCCGAACTTCTCTTACTCAAACCATGTCTAGCAAGAGGGTGGTATCTTTCCTTCGGTTGACTTCATGTTCTGTTATGGATGACGGCTTTGCTTCCATCTTGAAGGAAACTTATTGTTGGTGACATTGTTAAATAGCTCTCTGTACCATATGGCCTTTAACCATGATTTACAAGCCGTTTCTAGCTGCAGCATGATTCAGTTGACTTTTCTATTGAGCAGCTGATGTGACGCTAAACCTATTCAAGGCTAGCAGCATTTCTGAGATTCATTCAACTTGAGGAAACACTGGAAATTTATTAGGATGTTTTTACAGTCCCGGAAATTGCTATGGGACTCTGTCACTAACAAAAGGACAGAAATGGCTCACAATTTTATTGCACTTTTTCATACACATTAGGTAATGTAGACCTCTGTCATTTATTCGGTTTTTAAGTTAAACTCCCTTCTTGGCTGTGAGACTTCCAAGTCTTGCAATTTTATCACAAGCTTCCCCAATATTTGGTGCTTTCCTTAAAGCTCCAGCTCTTGGTATCTCTTGATTTGGCCACCTGAGGACCTCAGCTTTATGAAGAAACCAAAACATAACTCTGTCTTTTGCAATTGCGAAAAGCAGTGACAAAACACTAGCCATAAAGCTGCTCACATGCCAAATGCCAAAGGAAAGCTAGTTCTTTTGTTTAAGTTTCAGGATGTTTTTACACCACTGGCTCTGGCTTATGATTTCAGAGTCTCTGAGTGCTGTTGGGGATGGTTATCTGGAAAAAAGGGGAGGGGGACAAGAAGCCATTTACAGCTCTTTGTCCCTCTGTTTGCAATAGCCTCGAGCCGCCTCAGCACACCAGTTGAAGTCAGGCGGTGGTCAGCAAGTTTGGCCTAATGTTTTCCCTTCAGACTTATTCCTCACCAAGCCTATGGAGGGAGGAACCAGCAGAGCCAGTTATTCTGCCCTCACCTCAGAGCATAACACAGGACTCCCCTCCCCAGATGGTTGCCAGAGAAGCTGTAGCCAAGTGGCAACAAGTCTTAGGATTAAGGTAATTTTTTTTTTGTCATAGTTTGGAAAAGAAGAGCCTGAATGATTTATACAGATGGCTGCACCCAAGCCACAGAGAGTACTGTGGCCCCAGGGTAGTACCTGGAACCACATGGGCTTTTGGCCTTATCTCTGCTTCTGCCCCTGCGGTGCTGTGCTGGGTGTCAATCACACTGGCGCCAAAGACCCTGTGCCTTCCGACACCCAGCGACAGATGCGAGGAGCTGTGAGCAGTGGCCATGCTGCAGGAGACAAGACACAGCAGGAGGGCTCATGCGTTGCCCTCACTACTCTACCAAAGATCACAGAGAGGAGAATATCCTTGCATTAGCCAGCAAAGGAGGAAGGGATCCCTCCACTGCCTTTCCTTCCCACTCCCTCAGGAGCTGGTCCACACCAGAGTATTCCTGCCAAGGCCACCCACCGGGTAGACGGGCTGTGCTGACCCTGCACATGTATAGAACAGAATAGACGGTTTCAGTTGGAAGGGGCATACAGCAGCCATCGACTCCAACTGCCTGATCAATTCAGGGCTGACCAAGTTAAAGCATATTATTAAGGGCATTGTCCAAATGCCTCTTAAACAGGTGAGTGCAATGTCCCACCTCACCATGAATTTTCTCTCCATACAGTGGAGTTCGTTTAAGAACTGCGGGCAACTAGAGGGAAGAACGTGAAGCAGCATTAGCAGCCACTGCTGGGAATTGCATCATTTATAACAATGAGTCAACCAAGTACTCAAGAGAAAGGTGCAAACCATATTTCAGTTCTGGGAAGGGCATCCTTTCTGGTGACTGGTCTCTTTCCAAAATACTCATAGCAGTGTTTTGAGTGCCAGTAGTTCTTTTGTAAAGGCAAAAAACCCTTATTTTAGAGCAGTGTATACTAGGATGCCGCCTTGGCCCAAAGTACTTGCTGTAATTTAATGCAAGATTTAACAAATTGGTGTTACAAGCAAAGGGAGGGAGCTGCAGAGATAAGAGGATCACACTTTAGCTAGTTATGTCTTGAGTTTCATGTCTGTGAATCTTTTAGGCTGAAGTTTTCAAATGGCCTTTAGTAGTAGGACTTAGAAAAGGATGGACTAAAAAGAAAAGGCTTTTTCCTTAGCATTTGTACAATACCCATAACCTTCTGAATCCTCTACCCACATCCATGAGTGCTTACTCCAACTGGGAGTCATGTTACGTCCTGCAAAAAGAAGCTTGCTTGTTTGTGTGGTTTAGTTTCAAAATAGTGTAAAATCTTCTGAGTTGCTGATAGAGAGAGACCACAGTCAAACAAAAAGACTGATGGGTTGGAGCTCAAAGAAAAAAATGGCCTTTAGGGATACCAAACATATTTGTTCACACAACGTTCAGTTATGAAGACTTTATTATGTACCAATTTAAGTTTATACATACCAAATGTTCTTGAGTCAGCAACACAAGTGGGACTGCCTTGTTCCAGTAGATCTTTTTTCCACCCTTATGATGGATTTTTTAAAATAAAGACTCATCAATAATCATGACAGGGTTCCCTCAGTGGATGATCATCCCAGCACGCCATAAAGTTGTCTCTCCAGAGAAGCATTTCCACAGGCTTGAGGGAAATCATAAACTATTCAGGAGGAACAGGATTCAAAAGGCTCTCCCACTGCTTGTGAGCAGGTCCTGGAGGACAGCTGGTGATGCAAGAGCCCACCAACGTAAGGCAGCAGCAGAACACCTTGCTCAATTGTGAACAGATGAGAGAGGGAGAGAGAGGAATCAGAAGATAAAGGGTAACAGTGGAGAAGTTAGAACTCCTCATGCTCTCTAAATGCTAGCTTTGGTAATATATCCTGTGTACATAAATAACAATAATTGTGTCCAAAGCTTACAGAGACAGTCACCAAACAAATTGAGGGAAATTTCTGAAAAAGAACCATTAGTGACTGCACCCCACCATCAGCAGTGGCACATGCCAAAGGCTGGCCGAGGACTGGACAAGGGGGTGCAACAGAAGAACTGCTCGAGACTGGAGCAACTAGAGCTCTTACAACTGACAAGTCTGCTTCTCTGATTTTGGAAGTAGAGAGGTTTTGGTTATACATATATATATGTGTGTGTGTATACATATATGTGTATAAATAGCCCAGAATTGTTTTGTGACTAGGAAGAGAATTGTGCTCATGCCAACAAGCACTCAGTTAAGAGGAGTCAGCAGAGATATGTCTCAAAAGAAGAAAGAAGCTGTGCCTCTATACAGACTAAAACTATAGTGGAGAACAAGCAGCCCTGAACCACAAAGCCTGACTCATTACGTACAACAGCCTTTTTAGGTGGAGAACAACACTCATGGGAGTCCTTTCCTCCAACTGCATCCGTGTTTTGCCCCTCAGGCCTCCCCACTATCTGCTTTGGATAAGTGTCTGTGCTCACCTCTCTCCTCAGCTGATCCCTCCTCTCACATGAGCAGCATCAGCTCACCGATAAGATAATCAAACCAAATGGCTTGTATTAGGAGGCAGCTCAGTCATCTTTTTAAAATACAGGCACTGAGTTAGGCACATAACTAGCATCCAAACAAGCATCCTGCTTTTCAAGAACTGGTGAGCCCCATTTATGTCCTGTATATATCCAATGTATACAAATATATATGTATACATCCCATGTATATCCTGTTTAATTTCAGGGGAATTCAAGGTTCAGGCACCTTTTTCTTTTTTTTTTTGGTTTATTTTTGGTTTTTTTTTATAATCTTGGCCATAAATTCTATCCCTTATGAGTCAAAACCCCATCTGCTCTAAATTTGCACTTGATTTCATGCACAAATAGGGTTCACACGTGTAAGTCCTGCCATTTGTGTGCTCCCAGAGGCAGTGCATAAATTACCTATGCACAAAACACGAGGTCGGTCAGCTTTACCTTGTGTGCTGCCGAGTAAGTGCACATCAAAGAGTATATTGTGTTCCTGGAATGAGAATGAGGAATCCCAGCATGGGCGACCCCCTCTTTGCAAAAGTGTTGCTTTTCTTGGGTACAAAAAAAACCCCAAACCATAAAAACCTCATTTTTAAAAAGTAAAAATCTGCCACAACGAATCAGCCAGTGGAAGATTCAGTAGGAATCAGGGTTTGGGTCAGCACTAACAACTAACACAGCAGACTTCACAAAGCTGTTTGAAACCTGGCTTCAATCTTAGAACTGACAGCAGTGAGTCTTCTTTGGAAAGAACATGACTGTGAGGAGTGGTATTAAATATGATATTAAAATACCTCTATATGAGCAGTGTAAATGGAGATAAGATACATTCAGAGAAAGTTAGATGGAAACTATCATACTCTGTGGAAATTACAGAGTTAACTTGGATCAACCAACGTGAAGTTAAATACAGAGTGCTCCTGCAAAAGTGCTAACTGCTAAAGTGTTTCCCATCAATGTGGTGTTTCACATGACTCCTTTGGTTTCTCTTCTAGGCAAATTTTTAGTGGAAAGCAAGTGCTTCAAAAAAAAAAAGTGGGCATCTCTACTTTGACTGCTTTATACTCCAGTCCTAATCTGTACAAAAAGCAGGATCTTCGTGAGAAATGAGGGAGGAAAGACACTGGCTCTGAGTGGATCTTTCCCAGATAAATAAATTAAAAACATAGTAACACACAATGACTACCACAGCTTGTAAATTAAGGGAGTAACTGGTGCATAGTGAGGCACTGATGTATAGCCTGGAGGAGGAACAACTTCATCTGAACTACAAACAATTCATTTAAAAAAAAAAATACTTTGAAGAAAAAAATTGTCTCCAGACCAGCTTGTGAATAAAGGCTACCAAAAAGCACCCCTGATATGCCACTAGCAGCACAAAAATGGCACTGTCCCCCAGGTCTGCCATAAAAATGAATTCATTTTTCTTAAAAATATAGCTGCTTTGCCATCTCAAGTTAACTGCTCTAGTGCTGCTTGGACAAGCGTGTCTCAGGATGACACACTAATCTGCATCAGAAAATACAGTGCCCAGCACAGGTGTGTGAAATTGCTGCAAATGCAGCTCAGGTCAGCGCCTGCTGCGAGCCCTGTGGCACTGGCAGAGGGCATCAGCTGGCACCACGCTTCTGCTGCTTGAACTCAGCAGTCCTGGCCATCAGCTTGCGTCTCCATGAGGTATGTCCCCAAACTGAGATCTTTCGGCTTTGTCAGAGACACCTGGCTGTCTCTAAGCGGTGAAATCCAGTGAGGTGCCCGTGTGCCCAGAGCTCCTGTCATCTGGCCATTTGGGCCATGGGAAAGAGGGAAAGAATTTTCTTCTCTTGGTCTCAATTTTGTCCATCTTTCTGTTCCCGAGGTCAAAGGTGAAGCCATCACCATTAAGTCAACCTAGCAGGATTCCTCTGGTGACCCCATGGAAATGTGAGTCATGGTTTCAGTGAGCAACAGCTCACACTTAGAAAGTGTGCAGACGGCAGAGCTACAGCTACACCAGAATAAAGGAGGGGGGAAATGAGTCCAACATCTCTTCCTCCAAACTGGCCATAGCAATTTGGGTTAAAGCAACAGTGAGATTCCTGGGGTGGCCACGGGAGGCTAGGCACAGCCCTGAAGGCCTCCAAGAAGACCTCAGTTTCCGGATGGCTTTTCTGGAAGTAGTTTTTTATCTCCCTATTTCACAGATGTTCCTTTCTTCCAAAGTCCTGGGTTGTTTATTTTCTTTTTTTCCCCCCTTTTTCACAAGGATAATGAACAGTCACATTTGCAGTTTCCTGTTACATTTTATATTTGTTACTTCTAAGAGTTAGGGATAAACTGTACTTCAAGTCTTACTCAAGATCTGGACACGGTTTCAACTGCTTTCAAAAAGCAGGTTTTGGCCTAAACCTACTTCAAATTAAAAGTCAGGCTGGTGATTATTTAACCTTAGATCTCTTGTTTCCTTTGGATAGGCAAGATTTTGTGAGATCTACTTTAATGTGTGAAAGCCCATTGAGATAAACAGATTTTACAGGAGCACGTTCTTAGAGTGTGTGTCCAGGCAGGTTTCTTAGGTGGTTAAGAGATGCATACATGTACATACAAATGCAGGATGCAGGTAGGCAGTAGAGCCACAACCTCCTGGTCTTACACTGGGAAATGAAAATCAGAGTATACCAGGCAGAACAAAACTTGGCCAGACATCTTCGGGATTTCAATTAAGTTCTTTTGACAAAGTAGACTTCAGTAAAAACACATCTTAGGACTTCTTTCTTTCTGTATTCTGCTTTTCAGTTAAAATACCGATAGCAAATCACTTTTTTAATCACTTCTCTGACTTTATAATACACTGTTAACTTGCACTGTCTCTGTGCTGGGAGCGCCATGTACAAAACTGATTGACTCCTCAATCATTAAGAAAACATGCAGTATCAGCATTAGCGTGTAACTTTTCAAATCTTGGCACAGCTTGCATTCAACCTCTCAGCTTCCACTCAACTTTCTTGTCTTGTTTTTAGTTTGTTTCTTTTAAGCACAACTAGAGGAATCTGCTCTCCCTCCTCAAAACCAGACTTTTGCATCAATCAGTCTCACTGGCACCTTCACCACTAGGCTTCATACATTTCTGTGCTGTGATTGCAGACAAGTTCTTTAAAACAAAAACTTTTTAAAAGTCTAAATTTAACAGCATCTGAAGGTTAAATACTGTGCAAAGCAAGAGAAGACAGTGACAGGAGAGCACTCAATCACTGTATAGTTTCTCATCTCAATGAAAGCATCCTTTGAGAGTCTGCCCAGGTGTTGTCTAGCTTATATGACACAGTGCAGTGCCCATCAGCACTTCTGTTTGGAAGCTCACTTCTTAGAAATCACCAACAGGCTCATTACTCATAAATCAGAAGGCAGCTTTCAACCAGGCCTGGGAATCTGGAGACACTGCATGAAGAGGGAGTTCTGTCTGCTCTGTGAGTTTCAGACTGATGGGGGGCGGAGGGGGGGGGTGTTGGCTTGGCTTTCTATCCTTGTGCGTTCAATCAAGTGAATTGCACAACCATTCTGCTTTACTCTATTTAATGTAATGTTTCCTGAAATGTCATTTGTGAGTAGTATAGCTTATGGTTGTTGAGGGGATGAAGGCAGTCCACCGTCTAATAGTGTAAAATAAGATACCTAAGGGAGAAGAGAAGATACGAAGGTGTTCTTTCTGTTGGATAGATTGAAAAGTGCCTATGTATCAAAAACTGTACTTTTTGTCCCTATACCACCAGGTGTGAAGTACCTCCTTTCATCTAGATGGGTCTCCATTGATTTTAGGAATCTGTTCCATGTAAACTCCCATCCACTGTGACCCAGACAGGCTGGAGAGCTGGGCAGAGAAGAACCTAAGGTTCAACAAGGGCAAGTGTAGGGTCCTGCAGCTGGGGAGGAAGAATGCCAGGCACCAATATAGCTTAGGGGTAGACCTGAGGGAAAGCAATTCTGAGAAGGATCTGGGGGTCCTGGTAGCTAGTAAACTATCCATGAGCAACCACTGTGACCTTGTTGCCAAGAGGGCCAACAGAATCCTGGGCTGTATGGGGAAGAATGTGGCTGGTAGGTCAAGGGAAGGTCATTCTTCCCCTCTACTCTGCACTGGTGAGACCACAACTGGAATACTGCATCCAGTTCTGGGCTCCCCAATCCAAGAGAGACAGGGAACTACTGCAGAGAGTCCAGCATAGGGCAACAAAGGTGATTAAGGGATTGGGGCACATCCCTTATGAGGAAAGGCTGAGAGAGCTGGGACTCTTTAGCCTGGAGAAGGCTGAGGGGAGACCTTATTAATGCTTTTAAGTGTCTGAATGAAGGAGGATGGAGTTGGACTCTTTTCAGTGGTTCCCAGTGACAGGATGAGGCAATGGGCACAAGCTGGAACACAGGAAGTTCTATTCAAATATGAGGAAAAAACTTCTTTATGGTGAGGGTGAGAGAGCACTGGAACAGGCTGCCCAGGGAGGTTGTGTAGTCCCCTTCTCTGGAGATTTTCAAGACCCACCTGGATGCAACCCTGAGTAATGTGCTCTGGGCAATCCTGCTTTAGCAGGGGAGTTGGACTAGGTGATCTCTAGAGGTCCCTTTCTGTGATCATTCATAGAAATCATGTCACAATTCTGTGATTCCATGAAAATATCTTCTTACTGCAGCCTGATTTTGCAAGTTTTGACCTTAGAATTTGCAGCTAGGTGTTGTTCTTTATTAATATTAAATAAGTCTCACCTAAACTGAAACACACCTAAGATAAGAAAACATGGAGGGAGAAAAAAAGTCTTATGAGGAGAGGCTGAGGGAGCTGGGGTTGTTCAGTCTGAGGAAGAGGAAACTGAGGCGAGACCTTATCGCTCTCTACAACCTGAAAGGAGGCTGTGGAGAGGCGGGGGTTGGTCTCTTCTCCCAAGTTACAGATGATAGGACAAGGGGTAATGGCTTCAAGTTGCACCAGGGGAAGTTCAGGTTAGATACTAGGAAATATTTCTTTACTGAAAGGGTTGTCAGGTATTGGAATGGGCTGCCTGGGGGGGTGGTTGAGGGACCATCCCTGGAGGTATTCAAGAAAGAAACTGACATGGTGCTCGGGGATATGGATTAGTGTTGGGTGGTGTGTTGTGGGGTTTTTTTTGGTGTTTTTTTGTTTTGTTTTGCTTGGTTTGGTTTGGGGTTTTTTTGTTGGTTGGTTCGTTGTTTTTTTTTTCCCATTGGTTGGACTAGATGATCTTAAGAGGTCCCTTGCAACCTAGGTGATTTTGTGATTCTGAAATCTTGTCCTCAGAGGTTCTGGAGATGCCTCATCCTGTCTCCTTTGCCAGGACACAGACTGAACAAAATAGATTACTTGGGGTCTGCCTTTTGATATGATTTCCAAATCAGGAATTTCTGCAGATAGATAAGAGATCATTAGTAAATCCTATCACAGGACCAGGACTTTAGACTCTGAAGCTGTCTTTTCAAAGAGAAAGTTCAAGGCAAATGTATACCAGTCCCTTTTGGAAATGTATTTCTAGAGAGACAAAATTGGGTCTTGAAGTCAATCAGTCCCCAAGTCAATTTAATGTGTGGCCTCTATTTCAGCCATCCAAGAGGTTCCCAAAGCCTGCTGAGGCCAATGGGAGTTTTCCAGTGACATCAGTGCACTTAAGAGCAAGGCAGTCACCTAAGGACTCAAGGGTAAGAAGTTTCCTTGTCCTTCCCTTACCTGCTGTGGAAGACAGGGTCAATTTTAGTGCTAGTGCAAACAGAAATGTATGTAGTTGAGGAGAGGAGCACCAGTAATTTAAAACATCATATAATTCACTTCCACCTGGGAGGATTACTATTTGAAATGCACTGGTGATGTCTCCACACTCTTACTACGGAAATGCTGAATAAGCAAAAAGTAGTATGTTGGGTAATAGCATATTCCAGAGGAAAAAAAAAAAGCAGTATTATTCATCTAAATCCAAACTGTGTTAAGAAAGAAGAAGGTGATACATTCCAACTCTTCTTCAGTACAAAGCAGCTGGTTTTTAATCATCAGGGATAGTTGTGTCATTGAAATAGAAACTGCCAGTCAATTAATTAACTGAGTTCTATATAGCCAAAAATAATAACGCATAAAAGCAGCTTGTCCTACCTCCATTGAGAATGGACATCTGTCTGCTCTGGTAACTATGAAGATCTAGAACCTCAAGGACAAAGAATGTAATCTATTGACTGACATAATGCACTGATATCTGTGCATTTTGGAAGGTTCGCTCTTTGTTCTTCATTGTTTCTGCCTTTCAGTTTGTACTTCTGTAAGACCTTCACCTACATATTGATTTAGTAAGCTGTGTTATTAGGGCCATCTCCAGCTACAGTTACTGTCAGCAAACAGCCATTGAGGCAAACCCACTTCTACTGAAGAGTAACATAAAAAACACTGTAGTAAAATCATGGAAATTAGTCAGTCAAAATGGGTGTTCAAGTCATCTCCCAGAAATCCAAAGTCCACTCCTGGCAAAGTGTGTTTCAACAGCTTATTTCATGTTATCTTTAGCCCACAGGTACCTTCTGGCCAGATCAACTCTTTCTAATTATCATCCAGGCATATAGTTGTTCAAGAGAGAGTGTGAATGTGCGTACGTCTTCCTACTGTTTACCATCTTCATAGTATCACCACCATAGTTTACGAAACCTATAAGCATGAACAACATAATCTATGTATCATAAGCTTAATTGATAATGCAAAGCAGTGTTCTCAGAAAATGACAAAGGTAAAGCTCAATATTTGACTGCTCAACAGCTGCACCTCTAGAGCCATTTTAAGTCTACGTGGCCAGTAATTTGTCATATTTCAAAGCCACCTACTGATCTTCCAGGAAAGCAGAGGTAATTATTTTTCTACTAATTCTACAGAACTAGGATTACAAATTCCTTCATATTTGTCTGTTTAAAACTAAATGCTTTGACTCTGACTCAGTTTCTGAGAATTAAAAATGATACTACAGACAAAAGCAAAATGTTATTTTCATTGGCAGGCTTTCTAGAGGGCTAAAAAGAGGCTGTGCTGGTTTTGGCTGTGATAGAATAAATTTTCTTTATAGTAGCTAACATGTGGATTTGTGCTGAAAACAGTGTTGATAGTACAGAGATGGTTTTGTTATTGCTGAGCAGTGCTTATGCTTCATGAAGTCCTTTCTGCTCCTAACACTGCCCCACCAGTGAGTAGGCTGGGGGTGCACAAGAAGGTGGGAGCAGACACAGCCAGGACAGCTGCCCCCAACTGACCAAAGGGATATTCCATACCATGTGATGTCATGCTCAGTATATAAAGGTGAGGGAGGAGGAAGGTGTGGGGGGGCTGATGTTCAAAGTTAAGTCTTCCCAAGTAACCATTGCACATGATGGAGCCCAGCTTTCCTGGAGACGGCTGAACACCTGCCTATCGATGGGAAGTAATGAATTAATTCCTTGTTTTCCTTTGCTCGGGTGCACAGCTTTTGTCCTACCTGTTAAACTGTCCTTATCTCAACCCATGAGTTTTCTCACATTTATTCTATGATTCTGTTCTGCATCCCACCTAGAGGGAGTGAACAAGCAGCTGTGTGGGGCTTAGCTGACGACTGTGGTTAAACCACAACTGAGTCAAAAATTTGTTTTGGGTTGGGAGAGAAAACCTTGAAGGTCATGGTGCTGTAGCATTGTGTTTAGGGGGAACTGATTTAGGAGGTGGGAAAGGACTGAATGGAGAAGGATAATGGGCAAGTCCAGTAGGTTACACAGAATCATCTAACGCAGGAGGTCAGACAGAGGATAAGACAAGCATCCCAGCTGAAGAAATGGCCAAAATCAGTGTTTTTTGAAAGCACCAAGGGAAAGAAAGTTTCTAAGGAAAATACTTGTGCTATGGTACCTCAGTGGGGTTTGCGTTAGTCGGACTAAGTTTGGATAAAGCTGAACTATGCCATCCTGAGCAAAACCTGCTGGCAGATGGAAAACTGCTAGTGAGGGCTAGTGGGCATCCAGGAAACAGCTGTGTGTCCTTGAGATGGCACTTGGCAACCTCCAAGAAATGAGAAATTTAGTTCTGTTTGCCAGGCAGGACTATTTTCAGGTATTGTGATTGTATACTATACACTATCTGTTATTTGTGGGCAAGGTGGTATAACTTGTATTGCTGATTCCTTTTCTTCCAGTGGGACAGACAAAGAGCTGAGGAAAGAGGTTCTTACAGGTTCAGGTATTAATTACTATTTGACAACTACATCATTGAGTTGCAGTGACCAGCAAAGTCAGCAGATGAAGCACTAATGAAAACAGAGTTGAATAATTTCAAGCTATTTCTTCCCATGTGATGCCAGGGCATTGCAGGATGCTTTGTGGCATCGTTTTTGAAAGAAAGCCACAGAATTATCTAGGAGAATACTGGGCTTGTGCTCAGGAAGGATATATGGGCAACTCAATATAATAAGCTGAGAATGGTAACCTAGTCTCCCCTGTCCAGGCATAATTTAAGTCTCATAAGTAAAGGAGAGCAACTTGTGTATAGCGCTACTGGAAACTGAGGTTATTCCTTGAAGAGAAGTACCACTGTACTGTGCATTTCTGGATTCACCCAGGGTGAGTACAGGGATTTCAAACCCTTCATTAACTCCTCTCTAGTTCTCTCCATCTTTTCTGTGGCGCTTTTGTAATCTTTCAGTGATCCTTTGCATACATAGGCTCATTCGGATCATTATTTCACCAAGTATTTTTAATCAGGGAGAGAGGAGGGTGGAATAAGAGAAACAAGAAGCAAGTTGTCCTTCAGAGTGCAGACTGCAAAACATTAGCCTCCATTTTCACCAACAGACAAGAGGAAATACCAGGGAAAAGCAGCTAAAGGTCACAGAATGGCACATTTTTCGTGTAGTTTACAAGAAGTATGTGAAAACAGCTGGAGAGAGAACGGATAAATGATGTTTTAGATTTGGATTGAGCTCAGAATTTTGAACAAAAAATTATACCTACCCTATTTATAGCTAGTTGTGTCACAATATTGTACGCTATTGCAAATTTATTAGCTGACAATGGTTTTAAATAAATCAGTGTGCAAGGCATCGTTGTAATAAAGAAGTTATAATGAGACACAAAACAAGATTTTCTCTTGAGTTCCTTGTCCTTTTTCCCTTTGGACTCTTTATCTCCTGTCCTATTAGGAAATGTCTACATTTATACGCCCATATGCTGAGAGAATGAAACACCAGTGTGCCAATGGAAAGGTTTTGTTCATGTGGAAAATGTCACAGTGCCAGTGGCCTCTGCAGAAGATAGGGCCATAGTTTTTGACACCGAATTGCTCAGCTGCCACCAGAGCATGAAACAATAAAGAATTTTTATATACTACGTACTGCAAAACACCTTTTAGCCAGACATGGACTTAATCACAGGAAAATTTAGCTTAGAAACTGTTTCGCAGGAATTCACATGTGAGTAATATTTGAGAAAAAATTTAACATTACTAGAAAGCATTTTAATTGTAAAAGCAATGTACTTGGGATAAAAAAGGACTTGGAAACTTAAAGACATGTAAATCTGAGTACTCTATGAATTTCCTTTAATATTAAATGATTTAATCATACGCTGAAAGAAATCATCTTGTTCTTCAATGCAAATATGAATGAGAGGCCATGAAGAGGCTTATCAGGGACTTTAATTCCCTTCATTTGAGTTATTTAGTGAAGTCTTAGAAATCCTATTATGAGAATGGGCTCAGAAAAGTGCTCATATTTGAATCCAAAGTAAAGTTTCATTGCATTTTCACTGCTATGTGTTACATTTAATTTCTGTGCTCTTTTTTCTTTTTTTCTGAATAGTATGAAAAATAAGTGTGAAATGTGAACACACTGCTAGCAAACAAAGGGCATGGACTGTCAGCTAAAATTCACGGTTCAAAATCCCTGCTTTCTTTTGTGGTTTTTATATCCCTTCTAGCACCCTAGCTTACATAATCAAGTGACACTGATTTCATGTAGAGTTTCACTATTGAATATGGACCATTCATTGTTTGCAAACTACCTATTAAGCAGGCAGCCTCATGAAGAAGTTCAACAAATAATTTCAAATTATGGGAAAAAATTACTCCGCCTTTTCACAAAAAAATTCCTAGTAGGGTGATGACAAAATTAACAAAAAAGTTTTCTCAACTTATTTGCTCAGACACAGATGGGACATTGGACATTTCAGATTATTAAAACTGAGTACTATGCTTCCTATATAAGGTTTCTTATTGCCTTTTTCTGCTTTGATTATCAAGATGAGAGAGCTTTCAATTGTAACAGATATAGTGGCTGTTGGAGCCCAACAGGACACAGTCTTATTATACAAAATGTAAAAGGCACCAAGTTTCTCACAGCAGGATCTTGACTTCGGTTCCCAGTCGCTTGAGGAAAAAGGAACTGGCTCCACTTCACCACAGAAATATCAGTATGTTTATTTTATTTCATCTTTTACAGGCTGGCAACTGAACAAATTTTTGCCTGTATATAGAATTGGATCCATTTAACTAGAGACTTATTGCATGCGTCAAAGAAAGGCGAGTAACTGTGAGGCACATTAAATTTCAAAGTAATGATTACATGAACTAAACTGAACTGCAGAGTGTCATACTGTCCTTAAGCGGGTAACCAAGGGCAAGAGGCAAGTTAGACAGCTAAGGGGGCCAGCTCAGCTCCTTGGGAAGGTGGAGACAATGAATGTTTTCAACTGCAGAGGTGAAAGGGTTAATGTTTTCCTGCTCATGTACCATCAACAATTTTGTTAACTTGTTTTCATTCCCTTTTTTTTTTGTTTTCATTCCCTTCTAATGCTGTTGTTCATTTTCAGATTCCATTTTTAATATTTTTAATTCAGTTTTAATAACCTCCACAGGAATTTAAAAACAATCTACTCTTTAAAACTTAATTGTAGTGTTTGTTATTCCATAAAAATACATTTTACATTTTCAGATCCAATTTTGTGAAGTAATTGGATAATAAATGAATAATGAGAACAACAAGACCCTTATTAACTTTTTAGTCATTAAACTGACTTAACATTTTAGAAAGAACAATAACTTTTCCAATAACGTTCCAGAATAGTGATTATAATTATAATGCACAAAAACAAATGTAAAAATGATGCTGTCTTTCTTGGATGGTAGGATGGAAATTTGTAATTATTTACATTTTCTCCAAGCAGCATAAATTGCCAGCATTTCTCTCCAAGAAGGAACTCTGCCCCCTCCCACTCTAAGGAACACAAACAATCATCTAAGCATTAATAAGGATGATCACTCAGCAGCGCTGCCAGTCGATCCCCCCGCACTGAACCTCCTTCTCCTGAGCAAGTGGATGAGGCATCAGTCAGTTGTCTGGGTGCCTACCTTGGGTTCAGCCCAGGACACAGCCAGTAAATCCAAATCTCCCGCCCATTTCCATGCCCCATAAAAGCTCAGGAGATGCCACCAGCTCAGCTGTCAGCAGTGCCTCAGCAGCATCCCCCCATGCCAAGTGCAAAGGGAAGCCTTCCCCAGTTTCCTCAGGGCAAGAGGAGATGCTGAAAGTGCTGTAGGGAACCTGCCTCCTCCACCACTTTCCTTCTAATGAAGATTCCCCATGCAGGTGCTTGGCCTGATCCAGGGTTGGAGCCATGGCATGGCAGAGCTCTCGGTGCCCAGGGGAGCCTGGCCAGCCAATATGGCAGGACACCTACGCTCCTCTTCCCAAGCATAGATGTAAGCAGAATGATTCCGCACCATTAGGACCTTCACACTAATTAATACAGCTTATTGTGATGGGTCCAGTTGTGGCTGGGGCCAGTAGAGCCACATATGGTGCAGATCAGAGCAGCTCTGCCTGGGAGTGGCTGATGCCACTTCATGTTCCCAGAAAATAGTCCACAGGTGGGACCTGGGAACATACTGCTGTGAGAGATTAAGTGCAGCCCTTAATATTGTCCAAAGCACCACTTTGGCACTTCACACTGCATTACAATTTATTCAGGCCTGTCAGTCCATCATCCCAATCCCCTAATACTCTCTCCTTATGTTCAAAAAATCCAGGTGACGACTGGAGGGCAAGAAGATTGAAGCAGCGCTGTGAAGCCCCCAAATTATTCGCAATGCCTTATAAGAAAACATAAGTGGGCAATCTGACAAAGTGTTGCCTATACTTACCCTGTCTTCTAATCAGCTGGAAATCTACCAGCACAAAATATCTTCTGGCTGAGTAAGAGCTATTTTTCAGCCCCCTCAAGCAGCCCAAGAGGACTGGGCTTCAGCCTGGTTTCTCATCCCTGTTCTCATCCCTCACACTGCCAATGCAGCTCAAGGAGGAGGCTTTAAATGTGTGCTAGCCCTGAATCACGCCAGCAGTGCCTTTGAAGTCACAGAGCATTTCATTTTAAACCCTTCTCTCCCACAGTTCTAAAATAGCCACTGATACAATAAGCCATGAATGACAACAGGCTTTCTCTCAAGCAGCATAGCATACACTGGTTGTGTCTCAGGCAACACAACATTTGGAGAAGTTTGATTTCAATGGGAGAAAGAGCACAGGCCTGACTGCATGGAGCAGGACTTCGATTTTTAACGTGAAGAAAATGTAATTTATCTTTTCTTTTTTTATTTTCCTAAAAAAAAAAAAAATGGGGGACAGCTGCCCACAAGCTTTCCTATTCAAGCTTAGGTGTAGTAGGTTGAAAACCAAGAGACAAAAAGGGACAGGTGACAACAATCTCAGCCCAGGACTATTGTGTTGGGTCCAGGTCTGCTGCCCCAGCCACAACACTTGGAGGAAGTGCCACACAAACAGAGGAAGCAGGATTGGGGCTGAGAAGGATTTAGTAACTGCATTACTACGCTCTCAGTGCTGATGCCTGCAAAAGATAAAACCTGGGAAAAGACCTCGGGTTCCTACTCTTTATTGTTGCTGCCTGGGATTTAACTTGTATGTCTGAACTATGTACATATTTCACTGATTTAGGTGGGGCGCCATGAACGTATTTATATGGGCTGAGACAGTGACAGGACTACTGATGTTTACAGTAACAGGTTAGAGAGACTTTGCCAAAGCATTCTTCGTTCGTAAAATGATCGGTCCAACCCAGCCCCCTTCCCCCTCTCCATTGTTATTTTGTCTGCTGGATTTACGGAAGAAGGAAATGGTAAATTACAAGAAAAAAATAGCATTTATCTTGCCAGGACGTGTTGCTTTGAACTTGGATGATATTAACATATCAATCAGATTCAGTGATATGTTAAACAAGGTTGTCCCTGGTTTCTGGTTCACCAAAGCTGGGAGTTGAACCGCTGTGGCTTTGTCTGCATGGTGGGCAGGGACGTTAACTCCACCAGCTTAACTCCATCCTCCACATGGACACGTAGCACCGGCACTGAGCATAGGGTGCCATTTATTTTATCTGAGCTACATTGACCCAAAATAAAGTCCAGTTTATAATTTAGTTTGGACTGAAAATTTGCCGAGATGAAGCTATTTCAATACAGTGACGAGGGCTGAAAATCCTTGAAGGAGGAATGCGCAGAACAGGGAATATAATGACAGACTGCAAATGCTCTGTTTAGAGTAGTCTCATAAGAGGAAATACTTTTGGATGACATTTCCAGTTCCCAATCAAAGCTTGGCCAATTAGATGGAAAATGAATTTAGAAAGGAAACATTAATTAGATTTTTGATACGGATGCTAATTCCAAAGCTTCATGAGGCTTCAAAGATTTTGTCTGCTCCACTCCGCTGTTTCCTGATTATGGAGTATTCATTATTTCACAATAAGTCTTCAGGCTGGGGACAGCTTAATTTAACTACATTGCTTCCTTTGGGGACTACTAGGAACTTGTTATTGAAGTGTTAAATGGCAGTACTGAACTGGATAGCGATATGAACTGAACTGAACTGTATTTGCCATACTAAGAAGCCTGCCGTGCACCAACCTACTGGCTACAAGGAATTAAAAAGAGAGAGAGAGAGTAAACCAAGTAGTTCCCACATGTAGTAGCTTGGAAATAAGTCTTACTCTTGTCTTTCTTGCCTCTTGTAGGAATAACACAGAAACTGAAATGAAGAAATATATAAAAAATAATAATCAATCTCACTTGCTTCTGCTTTCAGAATGACACTTTTCCTCTCATATGTAAGCCAACAGTGAAAAAAGATCTCATGTAATAAATAATAACCAAATCAATAATTAAAAAAAAA
>VZRU01014060.1:42945-74514 GCA_013398155.1 Pedionomus torquatus | reverse complement strand
AAAAAAAGCAACGTCCCACAAGTAAATTAATCCTCAGGGCTTTAAACAAATACAGACAATTTAATTCCAAAAGTGTAATTATTTTTTTTCTCAAGGAATTGTAAATTGAGAGCTATAGGAAATCTTGATGTAATCATCACCATAGCATCTACTATAAATAAGTTGCACACATTATTGTTTGGAAAAAGAAAACAGTCCTCGGAAAAGTACTTCTACTTACTATTTTTAAACGCAGCGAAACTCTACAGTTAATCATCACGTGGACTTCACAAATACATTTTTAATGCTCAGACTTACTATCCTCATTTTACATAATTAAATGTTACATTGATGTGGTATTACAAACTAATAGAAAGGCAGATACCATTAAAAAATAAATATGCTGTAAGTTCAAAGCCCAGGATCACAGTGCAGTAATAATTCTCTGGAAGTGAAGAAAGAGGAAAACTCCAAGCATTCTGATGAAAAACAAGTAGCTACAGAAAATGAAGTCCCGTTTCCTGTGGCTTTGTGTCTTGTGAATTATCTTGTGTCTAATAAGATGCAAAGTCAGATTGAAACTTTTCCTGTAGTTGAGGCATCTATCAGCTCCTTTTTAATCCCATGCAGATTTCCTGATGTCCAGTTTTGCTCATAATGAAGTCTTTCCCTCAGCAGAAAAATGTCAGGTCCCTCAGCTCTACTCAGCTACTAATTTTCACTAAACACACAAGAAATTAATGTCAAGTTTCCTTCATCAAATAGACTGAAATTAGTCAGCAAATTTAGAAGTTATAGAGGACTGAAAAGACAGGCACAGAGGCAGCATAATGCTAATATGCATTTCTGTATGAAGGCAAGTTAAAAGTGCAAGTATCTTGGGTGCACTTTTTTTTTGGTCTCAGACTGAGTTTTCCCTCATGTGCTGATTTGCGCGTGAGATGTGTATAGACAGGGTGTGTGTTCTTTTTATAAGAAACACCTGTAGTAACTGGGTGAAAGGAATCAAGCACAAGTAGGTCTTGAGAGGAGAGTAAAATATCTGTGAAGTTGCTACTCAGTGCAGGTAATTCTGGTAACAAGGTTAAGCAGGCATTTTTTATAAGACATGCTGATGTGCAGCAAGAAAACAATGCTGTGAGAGTAGAGGCATAGCAGGTTGATGGTTTCTGCACAATATGAAAAGCTTTTGTGTTCTCTATATGAATGCTGAGGCCTATCTCTGAGCCAACCATCATTGTACAAAGTTTTTGTCTTCCTATCCACTGAATATCCTGGGATAACCTACATCAGCAAAAATAAGGGCTCGAATACCTAAATCTTAATTCCACATTCTTCAGGGGCTCTCTGACACTTTATGTGAACTCTCTTTAAGTGAAGAACAAGGTTTCTAGGGCAATGCCAAAAAGGATAAAGGAGGACAGATCTTCTGCTTCCACCTTTCTTTATGTATATAGTCTAGTAGACAGCCATCACTTCAGCATATTTGCCTGGGAAAAAAAATTTCTCCTTGCTCAACTTTTGCCTGAAATGTAGTTACATCCACTATTGAGAAGAGCATGCAAAAAGACAAGCAGCTATATTTGCTTCTAAAAGTACTTTAATAAAACATCTCTACAGTAGTAAGGAGCAAAGGCTGTTCAGCCAAACCTTGCCAGCAGCTCTCTGGTATTGCAGGGCAGCAGTGGCACTGCCCCTCCTGCTCTTCTGTGCCAGATCACCCCAAGGGTGAATATGAATTTACTGTTGAGTGTGGACGAGTCCTCAAAGACCTTCCATGAAAAGACAAAGCAACATCAGGGTCTTATTTGCCTGATCAAACAGTAATTTAGTGGACACATTAAAAACTAAAGTCATCTGATGAATTTAAAGATGTATTTCATCTGGTGAGACAAACTTTTACAATGGGAAAGGATTAGCAAACCTGTAACACTATCTCTTTGCCACGAGAGTTTCCACAATTAACTAAGTCTAACAGACTTTGGCTACGTTCCCCAGAAAAAGCACTAGAGGTCATGCTTATTGCAACTATGGTTTACCTCAGCCAGTAAAACTAATCATCCTTCACATTCCTCTCTTTAATTCTTTCCTAGGGAGACTATGTCTTCTCTTGGCTCATGGCATCTGGCTGGGAGCTAGGGATATATTTGAAAATCCTAAAGATGAATCCTTAAGTCAGAATTATCTTACACAGGGATGCAGAAGTAGCTCAGCAGAAACAAAAGGCTGCAGTTGTCAGCTCAGCTGTCAAAACTTCTCCGTCCAGCTTTCTTTGAGAAGAATTTGAATGAGTTAAGGAAAAGTCTGTCACAACAAGCTTGAAATGCAGGGTCCTAAAGCCAGACTCTTCCCTGAGTATGAGAAGCATTTGCATTTAGGCATGCAAATCCACTCCTCGGGGAATCTCAGGTGGCACTTGGGTCTCCATTCAGAAAACTAGAATGTCTGTTACCGCACTTGATCCTTTCTGAGATAACCACATCTTCTAGTATCTCCAAGAGGGAACACCAAATGGGATCTTTTAAACATCACCTACTTAATCCTACTTGGCCCCATTGGCCTAGAAAGGTCATGAATAAAAATTAAAACTTTCACATAGTTCCTGCTGATGTTTTGAAACCAGTTGTTGGAAATAACCACCTGAAGGTCTCTGCTCTTCATGTGCTTTCTGCAAAGAACCAGCAAGTACCAGTGCCAACCTCCATAGGCTATGATCTCAACCTATAGGCTATGGTTCTCATCTGACTGGAAGCCCCTACTGCTCCTCTGCTTGATCCACCTGGACTACCCAAACCATGCGAGGAATCAGTCAGATTGCAATTTTCCATGTAATTATTTTCCATGTAATTTACCCAAGATTTTAATTACCAGCCAAATCAAACAGCAGAAGGTACAGGCAACACACAATCCACTTGGGAATTCACCACCTGCCTGGCTCAAAAACCGTAAGCAAAACCACATTGTTTTATATGTTTCAAAAAGAGAAGGAAGATTAAAAACAGTAAGGACTTGATTGCTTTTGCTTCTAGCATATATTAATTTCTCTTGTAGGTGGATTTTTAACAGAATTTCTATAGGGTACTGCAACCCACAGTGCTCAGACTGTAGCTTTGGGTCTATCCTCTGCATTTTCCCAGAGATGAGACTGACAGAAACTTGATTTGTTCTGAGAATACAGCCCATCCTATACAGTTAAGGACCCCATGGGAAAAAAATCATGTAAATGTCATGGACATGGAAGGAAGAGAGAAATTAATGTAACACAGACAACTTATTTCTGATATTTTGCTACTTTGTGATGCTTGACTTGCAACCTAATAATGTAGTTTTTACATGTAACTCCATTAAAGAAAAAAAAAAAAAAAATGAGGGAGACAGTGCTGGAAAACTTCATGAGTACTCATCAGGTCCCAGAAACTTAGAGTGATGGCACAGCCAACGATTGTCCTAATCTGCTTGAGCATTTGGTGACACACCAGAAGACTATTGTCCATGCCCAGCCACAGGAGGGAGATGAGACAGATCTTTACTAAATATATTTCAAAGCTATTTGTTAGACAGCAAATGATAGATGAAAGTTGGGAAAACACAGTTCAATCACAAAAGAAAAATGTATTTTCTTTTCAGAAAAGTCTGCTGTTCTTGTTCTCCCTCTCTGGCTTCTCTCTCTAACCCCACATCTGTTCCCACTTACTCTGCCCCCATTTTCTCACTGGGAAGCATCAGACAATCTTTACTGCAGGCACAAGTATCCATTCCAAGTGTCTTCGAGAGGACACATCCTTAGTCATGCTTGTACTCTACTGGGTGTTCTTGCCATACATGCAAGTCCAGGTCCACATGTGTCCCAGGCCTCAACACAGCAAAATACTTAAGAAGAGACTTGACTGTATAGAAGTGCTTAAACCCCCAAATCTCTACCATGCATTTAATTTTGAGAACTTGTTCCACCAAAGCTGGCAGAAGTGCAATATTTGTCACTGCCTTCTCCTAAACTGGGCTCTGAGACCAACCTCTGACATTTACCTTTGACATCAACAGTCAAAAAATGTGTATTATCTATAGAGAAACTAGAACCTTTAAAAACATTAAAAAGCATAGTGGTAAGAAAGACTTCTTTTCCCCATCTTTTTTTCAAGATGGCCTGATTAGGAATTTTTTTCTTCATTTTGTTATACACTCAAAACTCAGAGCAAGTCACTAGTCAAGCTCCTAGTGAGGATCCTGCTGGGTCTTTGTGTCCCTTGAACCAGAGAGAACCAGTGAATTCTCAGGGTACTTATGTTGGACAGAAAAATCTCTTCCTCACTCCTTCACTGACCTTCCTCCCCAGAAAGACTCCTTTCTCTCAGCCCCTCTAGGTGGCTCAGGTGTCCTTTACAGACAAAGCACACTACCACCCCTCAGATGGAGGGGAAAAAACTGCTCAAAACCCATGACAATGCCCGTATTTGCCTATTGCTTGTGGGTAAATGTGAGGAACAGAGAACTGGCATGAATGGGGGAACAACATCATAAGACCAACAGATTGCTACGTGAAATAATGACTTAATAGGCAATGCCTGTAAGTATTTGTTGTATTAATTGAAATTATCCTGTTTCAATTACTAGGAAGATTTTAATTCTGTTAGAAATGACAAGTGTTTAGTGTGCAATGAAGCAGCTAAATGTAGGAAATCATCACACAGAAAATCATAGCTCTGCAACAGAAGAACATTGCTGTTAGCTCTTCTTTTTCAAGAGAAAAGGAACTGACATAACAGGACAGGACATTTCCCACTCAGAAAACATGCGTGCTCAGGCAAGCTGGAGGACTGTGTAAAGCAGGCAGCTGTGGAGAGATGAGTAAGTCCCATCTATTCAGAGATAAAACAACTCTTTTTTTTTTNTGACCTTTTTTTTTTTTTTTTTTTTTTTTTCATAGGGTAGTCTAATGTGGAAACTGCCAGTCCTCCTCTCACTACTTCTTTGATGTTCACTTGCTTTAAAATTTTTGCCCTGTGATGAACAACAGAGATTGCCACTAAGTATTTGCAAGCTCAGCAGCAAAGGTGAAGGAACTGAGTATTTTTTGTTCAAAATGAATGCTTGAAAATGACTTTCTGTAGTCATTCTCTTCTGTTCACTTCACTGTCAGGGGATAAAGGGAAGCCAACAAAGTATGACAGCAATAGCCATAATAATAACTCATTAATATTTGCAAAGTTTCTGTTGGAGGCTTGTAAACATGCAAAGTACCACTCTGAAAGGGATAGGAAAGAAGACACACTTACTTTCTCACAGTCCACATCTTTTTACTTATACTTTTTCCTTGCAAACAATGACTGTTTGATAGTAAATTTTAATGCTGTCAAAATTACCATAAGAACAGCCAAAAGTGCACCTAAACCGGTCCTCTACCCATGAGGGTGGAATGCTTTGGGAGGAGTGCAAGAACACTCAGAATATTACAAGACAGTAATGTTTCCTCCAGACATATTCCCCATCTCAAACCATTGCATCCGTTGCACATCAGGAACACGGGCAGCAGAACCTGCTCCTTTCAGAAGTCAGCCACCCTGGGGGCCCTCCTTGAATGAGATGTTACTTGCCCAAAGGAGGAAGGTGAATGGTGGCACTAGATGGCACTGGTAGCGCTGCGGTTTGGGCATTTTTGCGGTTATTTTGTGCTTTAGGCGCCATCTGGTGGTATTATCAACTTTTTCTTGAAGTCTGGTTATGTGACTGTCACTAGCAACTGCATTTTTCACGTTTTTCAGTAAGTATAGATAACTAGATATCAAAACACAACGATATCGAGTTTTTCTAAACTAAATAGTATTTTCCTTCCTTTCTCATTATACTTTTGGAAAGGCGTTCAATATGTAGTATATTTACCAAATCTGACTTTTGTCCAAAAACATCTAATTGGAGAAAGCTTGGCTTAGAGAAAAGCGTGCATGTGCTGCCAAATGAAATCCTGCTGCTGGATGTAAGAGCATTTCTCTGTCATTTTCTCCATAACTATTTGGCTTCTCCTTTTTCGTGCTTCTTCCTGAAAACTCAAACAGGTAGAACAAACCTAAGAGTCTGCCATGGGAAGCAAGAGCACAAAGAAGATCAAACAAACGAAATCACAAATCCATATAGTCTTCCAATCTCCTCCCAAAGGACTGGTCCTTCATAATATTCCCCAAGATCAGGAAAGTATTTAATCACCCTTCAAGATGGTGCACAAGAATGCCAACCACCTAGCACAGGTTTTCTTCCATGCAAGTTTGTTGATAACCTGCTCATTCCTGACTCCATTCTTAGCTTGTTTGTCCTGAAATATTTTATCAACAAATAACATCTTATTTTATATCCATCAAATGTTCCTCCTAGATAGAAGAGTGTATTATTTATGTATATAAAAGTCTGAATTCTGCTCTGCCATTTCCTGGATGGCATCTATTGCTGGATTGAAGGCAGTGTGCAACAGCTATACACTGGAGTCCCCAAAAGCAGGTTTCACATTTTGAAAGACTTTTGCACTGCTGTAAAGGCTGTGGGCACTTCACTTCAGTCTTGCTTGTGTTCAGGCTGACAGAGAATGTTCCCTTTGTCTTCTTTAGGAGCACAGGATAGATTTTGTCTTTTGCTTCAGACCCTGCAGATTGATGCTGAAACAAGAAATTGCCACATGACTGTGACAAGGAGGAGCAACTCTGGCCCCAGGAGCTGGTGAGTAACTGGTGCTGGGGTAACAGCTGACTAAACCACTCCACATCCTGGCTACAGACAGGGTAGGGGACTCCTCTGGTCCACCCTGAAAGGCAGAAGAGCTAACTTGTTCTGCCTGGGATTAGCAGAGTGGCACACCAAAGCCAAAACTCAGACTACCCTTGTGTAACTTGCCAACTACCCCATCGCCTGGGGGCAAGGATGGAGGGGGTGGCAGGTATACATTAGGATATCAGATGGGCAGTTCTGCAAACTGCCAGGCCAAGTAGACTAGCCAGGGGAATTCAGAAAGAGGTGCAAAACAGTTGACCTACCTAAAAATGAAGCCTCTTGCACATATAATAAAGACAGAATTTGCATTAGAAATCCATACAGCTGTTTGGAAAGGGGAATGTTGCCCTCAGGGACAAATCCACTCCCTAACACCCAGCCTTAGCGTCTCCCTCATGCCTGGCCAAGATCCTCCCCCTCATAAGGAAGAATCCTCCCCCTGAGGGGCCTAAGCAACAGTGGAGCAATCCTGAGGAGGCTGCTTTATTAAATTAAATGTCCTCGTGGGAGGATGCAATTCAGGGTTTTTTTCCTGTTTTTTTTTTTTCCTTTTCCAAATGAAGCTCCCTTCTCAGAGTATAGGAAGGACTGCTGGATTTGTGTGGCAGAATTCAAACTGAACTTTGTCTCTGTGTTCTCTTTATAAGGTCTAGCAAGCATAGAACATAACAGATTTATAAAATCAGGCTGTCTCTTCCTTCAGATCTGATCACTCACTCCAACTTTTTAGGATACTCATTTGGAGAGTGTAATGTGGATCCATGTTTCAAGCAGGACTCCCCAGTGAAAACAATGAGTGTCCTGCCTAAATTAATACCACGACATGTCCCTTAGAAAATAAATGTGGGAGTTTTGCCTTGAAGTAAAACCACAGGAATCTGGTCTTGTTCTGTTCTCAAAGAAATTAATTTAAGAAATATATCCTAAATAATCAAGACAGGCAAATGTTTTTATATAAATAACCAAGATTGCATCTCTGAAATACAGATGAGGATTCTTTGCAGCTTTAATATCATGTTTTCTATACAAAATACTCAGCAGAAAGTCTCAAGTCCAATTCTTTACTTTTTACAGTCAGCACTCTTCTTAATTTAGTCAGTGCAAGCCCCTTAACAAGGCCATAGTTCTGCCTATACTATTCTTTGTATACTGATGATAGGAAAACAGAGATAAACCATCTTTGTAGAAGCCCCTTAGAAGGTCCATATTTCTGTAGCGTAAGTGCTTTGTTTGGTGGATCTGCTAATTACTTAAATATTGTTTCTTGGGGGCCTACAAGAAAGCCAGAGAGGGACTTTTTGCAAGGGTATGTAGTGATAGGGCAAAAGGTAATGGCTTCAAACTGGAAGAGGACAGATTTAGATTAGATATTAGGAAGAATTTTTTTCCTGTGAGGGTGGTGAGGCACTGGAACACGTTGCCCAGAGAAGTTGTTGTGGACTCAATCCTGGAAGCATTAAAGACAAGGCTGGATAGGACTTCAAGCAACCTGGTCTAGTGGGAGGTGTTCCTGTCCATGGCAGGGGGGGTTGGAACTAGGTGATCTTTAAGGTCCTTTCCAACCTACACCACTCTGTGATTCTATGATTGTTCTGTTTACTGGTCAGATGAAAATGGTATAGTACATTTATGGTCTGAAAAATTACTCTAAAAATAGTAACATGGGACTTGGTGTTTATGATCACTTAGTGACTTAATAATGAACATTCTTCATTTAAGTTCCTTAAAAGCTCATTTTCTAGCCTCATGTATTACAAATTCAGTATAGGATGTAAAGTCCAGGGTATATTATCTCAGTATTCACTGGTGACACCATAAATTAACAAAAGCAGGTCACATCATGATGCCTGTATGCAGCTTCAATAATGGGACTTTGTGCTCTAGTCTGAATGGATATGGACACTATCATGGCTATTTCTAAACTGCATTCATTTCAAGTCTGGGTCCCGGTATGTGCTTAAGCTCAAATTTGTTTCATGTCTAAATAATTTGAATATTAACACCCAAAGCACAGGAAGCTTAAATAAGCAGGTATATGGAACCATATTATTCCTTAGTGATGGGGAGTGTGTGTGTGTTTGGTTTGATTTTTTTTTTTTCTTTTTTTGTCAGAGTTAGGTTGATGGTTGGACTAGATGATTTTAAAGGTCCTTTCCAAACTAGACAATTCTACAATTCTATGTGCCAACCCATAGGCCATGTTCTGATGCCAAATAATGTGCTCTTATCCCAAATGCAGCAAGACTACATGTTTAATACAATGCTGACAAGTCAGGCTAGGAGCCTTCTAGCAAGGCTGGTGTCTGCAGCAAGACACTATAGGATATGTAGGCTGCTGAACTGTACTTTAGGGCCAGAGCTGCAGACACATAGATTAATGTGTCTTTATGGCTTTTACTCCACCAAGTAAGGGAGATGCAGCCTATCTGTCCCAGAATTTACTGACCTATCTGCCCCAGAATTTCTTAGACCAAATTCAATCTCTGCCTTTGTCTTAGGTTACACATAGCATAAATGTACTTCAGTCAGAAAACTGACATGCAAATATTCCTGACTGTTGCACAGGGAGCAGATTTTTTTAAATTGAGTTCCATTTTTACTCAATGGTTAATTCCACCTCTGCAAGACAGTCTCCATTCTAAGGTCATTCTTTTCATAAGACAGAAAAGATAATTATGATGCTAGAACAGCTTTCCAGCCTGCTTTTGTTCACTATGTCTTTGCAGCTCCTGGAGATGCTGGGCAAAACAGCAACACTTAGTCTGAGAGAGAGTGCATTGACAACAAACAGTATGAACTCCTTCTTACCATTCAGTACTCGCTATCCATGTTGTAGCATCTTGATGTTACATTGTTCAGACACTTCAGTTACCAAGGTTTTGGAGTTGTTTTCAAGGCTTTCTATACAGACCAAACTTCATGTAGAGCAACTTCATGATCCACCCAGTTGGGAGAGGTGTACAAGTTGGCACTGCATGATACTTTGGAAAATGACGGGAAAGGTTAAAGGACTTCACCTACTTATGCTCTCGTGCAGTAGAGAGCTTGTATTCATGGAGGTAAGAACACTGATGCAGACTGGTCTTTAAATGACTGGCTAAGAAAAAAATTGTTATCAGAAATGTAAACAGAATTACAAAGCTCTTGACTCTCCAGCTTTGCTGAGACTCACAACCTCTTTCTCATGCTTTCCTCCAAATATAAAAGGCACCTTAATTCTCTTTGGCATGCTGAAATTCTCATCTGTATGAGGCTCCAGTGACTCGCCTCACTGGCCTTTTAGGGTGTAAATACCACTCCTCAAAAGAAGAAAAATATCAGATTTGTTAAAGACTTCACAACTCCACTCATGACTATGAGGCTGTTGCAATGTAATGACTCCAGGAGATAGGTCTACAGTCCTAGTGTTAAGGAATGCAATTTGAGCCTTTACCGGCACAGACATGTCACTGATGCTACTAAAACAAAACTTGAGCTAAAATTTGTTTCAAGTCTTTACTTGCTTGCAATGGAAAGTTTGCTGGCAGCTGTTGTCATCATTAGCCTTGTGGCAATGTTTTTTTCTGAAGTGTCTTGTGTCTTATTGAAGCTTAATGCTTGTTAAGTTGGGAGGGGACTTTGGGTGATCTGCCAACAGCAGACAATAAAGTGTTCTTTTCTCCTGTTGTAACAGAGTCATAAGTTTTGGTTTATGGATAATGGCAGCTACACACAGTAAATTAAAACACACACAAAAAAAGAGGAAAACATGAGGGCTTTTCTCTAAGTAGTCTATTTAGCCTATTACAGGCTCCCCTAGGGTTTTAAATGCAATTGTAAAAACACCCTAATTTTTTGCCATTAACTATTTTATTTTCCTAGTAGGCTAAGAGTGGGCATTTTTATAGCAACATCTCTCTTCAGGGACATCAACTTCATAAGCTTTGAGCTGAATTCCTACCACCCCACTTTGCTGTGGCTCCCCAGACCAGCAGGGAAAACTGTGATTTGGAGAACACTCCCCTCACACACACACACACACACACACACACACACACCTGGCTCTCTGGGCTAAAATTTGTCACCTGCTTGTATGCTGTCCTCTGTTTTTTCTTAATCACTACTGATTCCTAGAATGGATGGTTGTCTAGCTATTAAAATGTGGGTCACATACATCATCTTTATCCTGTAAACTGTCTCAAAGTGTGACAGTAAGGCTAGGAAAGAACCACTGAAACAAACTATGGAGCCCAAAGCAGGCTCAAGTATACCAGCCCCATGCAGTGAAGCCTGCACATGCAGTTTAGGGAGCTCGGTCAGGGCCACGGAAGCCACCACAGGACATCTGGTAATTCATTGCATAAAACATTAGGACCACTTAAATACAGCAGCTTCAGTACAGAGGCCCTCTAATATGTCCTGCAAGCAGATTAGGAGGTACTGTATCACCTTACAGAGTCATACAGCAGCTTCAGACTGTCAGGTTTAATTTTAGGTTCATTACCATACAACAGGTCCAGTGAAGGTTAATAAGATTAAGATAATTAAAAAGCAACCAGGCACCTTCAGCAGAAAGAAAAAGACTAGAAGTCCAAGCAAGGAGCAGCATGTTTTGCCCTTTGATTGTGGTTTTCCTTGTTTGCTCAAGCTGCCAGAGTCCTTGAAGTTACATGGAGCAAGCACAGCCAGGGTCTGGCATTGTTTTAGCAGCACGAGGAAACTAAACTGCAAAAGAAATATCTAAGATTTGTGTGATTTAACACAGAGCTTTGTGGGTAGGTCCTGGGGTGGAGATGTAGGTTAAATGGGGGATTCATTTCCTTACAGCAACTCCAGCTCCACAGGGCAACCTTGGGCCTGCCACTTCATCTGTCTTTTCTCCTGCTCTCTACAACACTCATGATGATGATACACCATGCCTTACCCTCTTCTGCCTCATCTCCTGGAACGGGAACTCCTCAGGCAGTGAGTTGCTGGTAGCTGCATGTGTATGCACAGCCCAGCACCGCAGGGCTGCCAGCACAGCTCGTAATGGCTCTAACAGCAGCAAGAAGGTGCACAGCACTTCTGTGTCACTGTGTGAGGAAACGTACTGCAAGGTTTGCTGCCTCTGACATGGTACATGTAGAAAGACAGCAGGCAATAACCACTTTCTGTGTGCTTAACAGTTTAAAGGAGATAATTGCCATACATAATTTAAACCTCATGGGTAATTCAGGAAAGTGGAATTAATTAACTATCTTGGCACTCAGCCTTGATTTTACTGCTAGCATGTATTATAAAACATATAAACATCATGGAAGTGGTGTTCTATTTGTCACGCTGTGTGACACATCAGGGAAAGTACTACAGAAGAGTAAGCCAACATCTTTCCTTGCATAAGCTCTGCCTTAAGCAATTAGCTTCTCCAGTAGTGATCTGAGACAACAGCGTCCCTGCTATTAGCTGTCTTCCAGTTATGTGGGGACAAGAAGCATAGAAATAAAATTCCACTTGTTGTGCATCTGCCCTTCCTAAGCAGCCAGCGCAAGTAACTCATTCCATTTAACCCTGGAATCTCAGACCCAGCCTGAAGCCCGTTCAGCCTCCCCGAGGTCACTCACCTGGTAGTCTTTTGCCAAGTTCTCAGCACTTGCATTTTTTCTTAGCTTTTTTTTCATGGTGCTTGTATGTCTTTTGATTTTGCTGCATGATAAAACCAGATAACCTAATAAAAAAAAATAAGAAATAGAAAAGACAATTCAGCATATGTAACAACAATCTCATTGGAATTTCTCTGGAAGGTTTGTAGTCTGACCTCACAAGAAGCACAAACTCCTCATGCTACCAAAAGAGTCCTTCCTCCTGTTCTGATCCAAGCATTTACATAAAAATGGGCAGTTTTATCTTCTTTTCACCTAGTACCAGGATTTTTTGAAAAGTATTTCACACAGAAATTTGTACTTAGGTATTAAGATATCTAGTCTCCTTGATGTAAGTGCAGAGGATCCAACTAAGCTGAGCTCAGTGATCCTTCAAAATAAAGGTAAGGTAGTGGCTGCTCAAAATTAGACAATTGCCATGTTCTCAGGGGCAAAACTTCATAAAAGGACCAGCTTAAATGGCTGTCCCAAGACAGATATTATGTCCTTTTGCTTTTGAAGTGTCTCTAAAGCTCAGGTTGCTTTTCTCTGCTACTGCAGCTCTGTAAGCAACAGTAGCATATGGATTTCAAACATCAGTCACTGATGAAAGACAATGAACAAAGGGCCATGCAAAATGGAGGAAAGAACCCAGAGCCAAATTCTCTCAGGTCACATACCAGGTGAGATGACACCAGCTGAGGCTGTTCACTTGTCCAGACGAGGCCCTACTGCCATCTGCCCACATATTTCTATCTTTCCGGTGCTGTTGTCACAGCAAGTCCCTCATTCTTTTGACAAAAAGCCACCTGAACTATTGTACGTGTATTGATTTGGTTGATTTGCTGCCTGTGTAACACAGAGCATCATTAATCTGATACAAAGAGCACTGCTTGAAAGGCTTTGACTAAGTACAATATCAAGTGTCACCCTGGGCTTTAGAGTACAAAAAGTGCAGATAGTGCAAACAAAAGGGCCATATTCACCCTGGTTTAACTCTTCCAACCTCCCTAACAATTGCCATAAGGTGATCATTCTGAAGTTAAATTAGAGGAAAATCTGAACCAGAACAGAAACGGGAAAAAGTTGCTTGGCTAACAACATTTTCCTAATTTTTCAAGCATGTTGCTTGATTGTTACTGCTGAAAACACTGATGATCAGAAACATTCATGTTCCTGTTTTTCAGATGTTGGAATTGTGTGGTTACTCCAAGGATTGGAATATGCTTAGCAAAGGTGCTAATCATTTCCTCCACACATGCAAGATAAACTTCTCTTCAGAAAATGAATATGCAGGCTGCCTCTGACCAGTACTGGTGAGCTGCTTCAGAAGCAGCTGGGTAACAGTATAAATGCCCCCAAGAGTGAGTATACTTAGACTAAGCAGCAGCAGCAGGCATTTACTTTCACAAGAAGAAAACTTTTGAACTCAAATAAAAATTGTCTGTGTTCTTGTCCGAATTCCTTCCCCTTTCCTGCACCCTGAATCACACTTCAGTTGCTGCATCAGCTGTCATCACTGCCTTTCCCATGCCCTCCTTCCTATTCACACCCTGAATGTCACCACTGGTGTCAGCTGCTGCTTTCTCCAACCCTGGCCTCAACACCACTTGTCAACAACTCCAGCACACGGTGCTGCAGTGCAAGCTGCAGCTCATCAGCCAAGCGCTTTGCAGTGTGCTCTGTGGTCCCTCGTGGGATCTTCAGCACTGCCCGTGCTCCCTCTGTTCCTATAACACATACATGTGCATGCAGAAGAAGAGGTGGACTGTTTCGTTAGACCAACTGAAAAAGAAAGAATGCCAAGCCTCCAAGCAGCAGTGCAATAGGGCTGTCACAAGCCTGCAGCAAAATAAAACATAGCACCCTGTCCAGTTTCCCTGCCCTTGATCGCTCCTGATATCCGTCACCCCCAGGGGCTCAGTCTAACCTTTATGTCATGCCCATGGCAGACACAAACTCCCATGGTTCTGCGGAAGCTAAACATTATTGAATTTTCAGTTATTCTGGTGTCCCTCAGAAGAAATTTTGCAAGGCAATCCAATGCGGTAACTTTTGTCCTGCTGATAAACTTTTTACGTTAAAAAGGGTATTTTGATCTGAATGGCAGGCTGGGCTGGATTCTGCCTAGTTTTTAAGCCAACAAGGTGGTGGAGAGCCAGAACACACTTGACCTTTCACTTTCTTTCACATTTCACAGCCTAGATATGGGACAAACTATGTCTAGGAACTTCCAAAAAGGAGAGGGAGGGAAACCAAAGTGACTGTTTTCAGTTTTTAAACCAATTCCAGTACCGGTTGAAATCAACCTCAAATGTCTTTTTTTTTTTTTTTGTGCAATTCCTCTGGCCTAGCATTGCAAAAAATGCAAAAAGTAAAAATATTTTTTTTCTGAAGAAAATCTACCTGGTGACCCAGGTAGAATACCTATGACAAAAAAACCCAAAAACTTCCCTCTGTCACTGAATTATTGTTTCTCACTGAAGTTAAGAAAACAACCTGGAGATTAGCCATTGATAAATGGTTTATATTTCCTCAAAGGTAAGTTTCCCATTTTACACTGCAATTCAGACAATTGAGCCTATGTCAGATTGTCAGTAACGCGTGACAATAGTTTCCTGTAACAAATAGGCCATGTTCCAGTATGCACATTCCACTTGCATTAATCCTTGTACTGCTGTGTGTTTAAAATATAAAAAGCAGACGTGATTAGAAAAACAAGAAAGATATCTGAGCAGTAAGTATATGTATGTGCAGAATTCTTAGAAATCAGCATTGCTGACACTGAGCTGTCCCAGGGCTTCTCAGCATGTAGGGAAGATTGGATCTTGGCACCCTAAAAAAGAGAATAAAGTAACTCACATGTGCTGACAAAACTCAAGAGCTGAGGGTTTAACCCCTGCTGCCTGCAGTGAAGAAAGTGGAAGTAGTAGATTGCTCCTGTAAGGACTCCCCTCTGCTTTCACCCCAAAATAGCTAAGATCCATCTATTTTATGCCTATCTACTTTTTTTGCCTTTTATTGAGGAACAGCTAGGTATCTGGCTGCACAGGGGAAGCAGCAATTGTCTTCATGGAAAAGAACTCCCTGTTCCTTCCACCACAGACATTCTGGGAGCAGGATCCTTGCCAGCCCAGTTTATAAAACAGAGGAACCTATTTCATCCTTTGGTTCTGGTGGCCCCACAGAATAAATACACATTTCTTTAAAGAATCCTGAAACACAAATCCTAAAGAGCAATAAATCATTGAAAGGAAAAAGCATAACAGGACAAATTCTTCCCTCACCTACACTGAGATCATCTACTTCAGGATAGAAAATAATTTTTTACACTTTGTTAGTCAAATATTTTGTACCTTAACATATAATAAGGGAGTCTGCTTAAATGGTAGCAGAGCCTTGATCAGTACCTCAGATGTGGTTTAACACCTCATGCTTTTGTTTCAGTGCCTTTTAAAGCATAACTCAAATATGAGTCCCTGATATTTGTTTTCAGAACTAATCATATTCCTCTATTTGCTTGAATATGAGCCAGGAATGAACTACAAATGTGAGCATCAGAAAAAATATGTGACTGGAGGTACATATACAGTGTTCGTTCACTATTCCATACGTACTTTAAATTCCCTGGGGTGGAGAAAGCTGTTCTCTCAGATTTTCATTTAGTTCACACATTTTCATTTACTGAATTCAAACACGGTTTTTTAGACAGTACTCTTTGCTGTCTTTCTGGTTCTTAGTTGCTGCCATTTTAGAGAGCATGCTCTTGTGCCCAAGTCAGCCCAGTCATAAGAAGATAGGTGGAGAGTCTGTGCTTAGACCAGCTAAGAAGAGTGATGGCTACCTAGTTATTTTTGACTAAAAATACATTGTCTGGTATTTGGGTTTTTTCTTTATAAACGTGTTTTTATTAATTTGAGAAGGTGCATCAGAGTTATTTTTTTCAGTGTTGGGCCAAACAGAATGGCTTCACAAGCATGTTCTGATTTTGCCTTTAGACATGCTTATATAAGAAGAAAACTACATTGCTGATTTGCAAACAAAAACACTCAAGGCTTCCACACTGTACAAGTAGATCCATTTGTATAACTTAGATCAAATTCCAAGTATTTTACTTCCAAAAATAATCTGTTGAAATATGATTTCTTTCCTACAGAGGAAGATACTGTGAGAATTTCCACAAGGGACAGTAGGACAGTCTCTTTTGGGTATCTGAATTATATAGCGCCCAATTCATTTACACATTTTTATCTGTACAAGCACCAATTTGGAGGAAATGCTCCAGTTCTCTTTTTGTGCTAACCATGACAGTTCTCTTTTTGTGCTAACCATGGAAGAATACAAGCGAACTTCACACATGGGATATGAGCAAGTTTCAATAGATTAATTTAGATCTCAGCTATACAATGTAACCACTGCCAAGTGGACTAAGGAATGACGTCAGAGCTCACTAGTTGGTCCACTTTGAAAGCAGGATACACTCAGACTCACTACAAGTCTGAGTTAAGAAGGAACTAGGGCAAACTAGCTAGAACACTGTAAATTCACACCTTAGCTTACTTCTTTCTCATCTTCCTATGTCAGACACAAAGGAAAGGTGAGATTTTCAACTGACTGCACTGAGCAAACCCAAAAAGTTCTCATTCAAACTAGACTTCCCAGCTTAGTTCAGTTGATTAGGAATGGAAATCAATATAGGTGGCTGCAGATTAATTTGGTCTGGCTTAACTGAATCATTTAAAAAGCACTTCTACACTGAAATCATAGAATGGTTAGAGTTGGAAGGGTCCTTAAAGACCATCCAGTTCAAACCCCCCTGCCATGGGCAGGGACACCTCCCACCAGGCCAGGTTGCTCAAAGACCCATCCAGCCTGGTTTTAAACACTTCCTGGGATGGGGCAGCCACAACTTCTCTGGACAACCTGTTTTAGTGTCTCACCACCCTCACAGTAAAAAAATTCTTCCCAATATCTAATCTAAATCTACCTTCTTTCAGTTTGAAGCCATTACTCCTCCTCCTATGACTCCTCTTCCTGATAAAGAGTCCTTTTCCATCTTTCCTGCAGGCCCCCTTTAGGTACTGGAAGGCTGGTCTCCCCAGAGCCTCCTCTTCTCCAGGCTAAGAAACCCCAGCTCTTTCAGCCTCTCCTCATAGGAGAGGTGCTCCAGCCTTCTGATCATCTTCCTACAAATCCTGTAGTATCTGTTTTCTCAGAACAGCACAACTCAGAATCCTGATGAGCTGTGCACTGGATTCTGGTCATGTCTTGGGTCGAGGATTGGATAAGTTGACCTGACATAACTGCCTTCTGTCAGAGGCTTATGGAAGTATCAGAAAAAATACACTTTCCTTAAGGCAAATTCCCACTTCCCTTGGAATTTTCAGAAGTTCATAAGTACTTATGAAAACAACAATACTTACATTGTGTCTGTATTGTACTTTGTTTTTTGATCACTAGAGCATTGAAAATACTGTGGTGTTATGCACAGCACAGTAACCACAGTGCAAAAAGAAACTTGACAAGCATCATGAAGAATCACTTCAAAGTTTAAATCTTTCCTGTGCAGGTGAAGAATTTATGTCTTAGCTATACAGCTTTCCTGGGGGAAGAAAGTAGATCTAATACAAAACACATTGTTAAATCACAATTACCTTTTCTGTGTTTGTTTTTACAGTTGATCCCATCTCTCCAGTGACAAACAAGTTGGGAATGAGGAAAATGTATTGTGTCATTTCAAGAATTAGTCCAGTAATGAAGTTATATTTTAACTGTAAGTCCATGATACAGTTTCCTTCCAAAATTAAGGCCTGAACAGCATTTGTACCATATTAAATAGGTTTTGGGTTACTGGATATGTGCTATTTTCTCAAAAGTTTGATCCTTTTCATATATTGAAAGCATGTGCCCTGTCAGACATGTTACAACTTTGTTTTAAAATGAAACTTAAGTTTTGTTTAAAAAATAATCCTGTAGGTCCATCACTTTTGCCTCCCCTGCCAAGCTTTGCCAGTATTTTAGCTACCCTAATACAGAGTTTGTGGGATGTGCTATTATACTAATTTAATAGTTTTGGTTTAAGAGTTCATTTTGCTAAAGTACATAATTTTTTAACAAGATTTTTAACAAGATTTAACAAGATTTTACTGATGCCCTCCACCAAGAAAACCCACAAACACTTTCATTGGCTCAGTTGGGAGACAACAGCAAACTTGGCTCCTAGGTAAATCAAGAAGGGGAGCAACAGCCTCTTTGTCATTCATGAGAGTCAGGGCTACAGCTGCATGTCCCAGAGGAGGGTGGTCATAAGCTCTGCAGAGCACTGTGCTAAGGGAAGGCACTACCACACTTATCCCATCTCCTGCTGCTCTTCCCCTCCCTCTGCCAGAAGCTACCTCCTACTGGAATTGCTCAGAAGGTAGCTGATCTATATTTTAAACAAGATAAAGAAGAAATACTGAATGAAAACAAGCTGCTCTGTTCATCCTATTTCAATAAAACCACCATACTAGTGCAAATATTTTTCTTCTAAAGTCCTGAGAGCTGGCAACAGGTTAGGTGATGAAGATATGGCTCTGTTGGAATTGCTGAACATAAACAACTGACCGCACATGACGGAAGCTGAAGAAATGAGAGAAAGAGAGGAGGAGATCAGATGAAACAACTGGGCCCAATTCATCTCCCTGTTAGTTACACTAATTTTAACAGAAATTAATTTAGTTCAGTGTGATTAAGCCAATACATAAATAACTGCTCAGACATTTCAGTGGGGACAGTGGATATGTGGTAGAGGTCACAAAATGTAATTTAATATAAGAAACAAAGACAAACAAGACCCAAAAAGCCTCTCAAAAGTCAGACATCCCTTTCTCTTCATAAAAAGAGCAAATAAAAATAATATAAGAAAAGAACCAATTGGATATCTCTAAGAAACAAAGAATATTGTTAAAGATTCAGAGGTATGTGGTAGTTTCCACAGGTTTTCTGTAGATTACTCAATTGTTCTGGGAGCCACTGCTTTTGAAACAACAGCAGTTAATTTCAGATTCAGCATCACTTTTCATAGTGCCTTGGAATTTCAATATGTTGTGCCTTGCAAAGTGGATTAAAAAACCTATTTCGGCTATAGACTAATGAAGCAAGGCTGGTCATATTCTATATATTATCAGAATCATCCAGGCTGGAAGGGACCTCCAAAGGTCATCTAGTCCAACCTCCCTGCACTCGCAAGGACACCGCCAAGTAGACCAGGTTGCCCAGGGCCTCATCCAGCCTCACCTTGAATATCTCCAGGGAAGGGGCCTCAACCACCTCCCTGGGCAACCTGTTCCAGTGTTCCACCACCCTCACAGTAAACAAATTTTTCCTAATATCCAACCTAAATCTGCTCTTCTCCAACTTAAGTCCATTGCCCCTCATCCTATCACTGCAGGCCTTTNTGGGGTCTCACCAGAGCAAAGTAAAGTGGCAGAATCACCTCTCTGGATCTGCTGGCAACACCTCTTTTGATGCAGCCCAGGATGTGATTGGCCTTCTGGGCTGCAAGTGCACACTGCCTGCTCATGTCCAGCCTCTTGTTCATCAGCACTCCCAAGTCCCTTTCTTTAGTGCTGCTTTCTAATACCTCATCCCCCAGTCTGTATTGATAGTGAGGATTGTTCCAGCCCAGGTGCAGAACCCTGCACTTGCTCTTGTTGAACCTCATGAGGTTCATCTGGTCCCATCTCTCCATCCTATCCAGGTCCCTCTGGATGGCATCCCGTCCCTCCGGTGTATCAACAACACTACACAGCTTGGTGTCATCTACAAACTTGCTAATGGTGTATTCAATCCCTCTGTCTATATCATTGATAAACATGTTGAAGAGTACCAGTCCCAGCACGGACCCTGGGACTGGTATATTCTAGATACACATTTGTAGGCCTTGACAAATCACATAATTTAGCCTTAGAGGTGCTGTCACTAAGGAAGGATAAGAACTAAATACGATGAAGTGCATTTAAAAACATTCTGATTCCTCTCCTCTGACATGCAACACAGTACCTCAATCCATTTCAAGACAAAAGGACAAATACGAAACATAGTGCTACTTGGCAGGCAAGAGGCCTGATAGAAAAACCCTACAATGTTGCTGGGAAATCTGCCAGTTCATGAGTTTATCTGAGCTCAAGGCATTGCTGAACAGTGTGCTGTCCCGCTTATTGCAATGGGATGCAGCTAGATCTCTCCCACAGTATCAGTTTCATCAGAGGTAGATGGTCACTGGATTACAGCCAGCTAGCGATATGCTGGATGGTGTGCTAAACCACTACAGGCATACTTAGGATTAAAGTCACAGGCTGAAGGTCAAAGCTGAAGACCTCATGGGTCTCTGTCTTGATTTGCTGTTTTTATCATGCAAGGCCAGGTTACCATAAAGCATGGTCCTGTATTCTGTGTATGGACTAGTACTTAGTTCTCCTAAGCAGGAGAAATTCCAGCTTATCTTTCCCCCTTGCTCTAAAAAGCAAGTAGCACCCTTAACAGCACAAGCCAGCCACATATACTGGAATGGTACTTTTTTCAAAATATTGTTTGATTATTTTATCACACAAGAAAGGTAGCACAAGAGGATGAAAAATCTGACTTCAGTAAAGTCATTAGCAAAGCTCCTTCTAACTTCAAAAGTTCAGAAATTTACCTGAAAGATATTAATTGCAAAAGTCTGCTTTTCTTTTGAAAGCTGGAACCTACATTTACTTCCATCTAGTATTTTCCCAATACTCTCCTGCTCTTGCTGTTTCTAAAGACAAGAAATGTGAGAGACTACAGAGCTTTAAGTATTCAAACAGAAAAGAGTGCAACAAAAAACTGGTGAATAAATAAAACACTGCGAAAAATAAAAAGAAAAAAGTGAAAAATAAATAAACAGTTTGAAATGTGATATACATTGTGATATGTGATATATATCACATTTCAAACTGAAAATATGTTTTCACACTATTACTCAAAACTCTGGAAAGCAAAAAATACATACTTGTTAAAAAAATATAGATCTAGTGAATAATCTTGGGAAAGTTTAGTGAGTCCTTCTTCAGTTTGATTTAAACTATTTAGCAATGTAAGACAGAGAAATCTAACATGCTAAGGACATTTCAGTAAGCCTCTAGCAATAGAAACCTGTAGCTCCTTATTAAAACTATTTGGTGTATAGAGTATAAGTATATTTTGGTGTATTTGTAGTATAACAGCAGGTAAATGAACATTAGATACTTTATTTGGATTTTCCAAGGTCTTTGACAAAGGACTACAGAAGAGCTGTAAGTACAAGCTACATCACCATGAAGTGGAAAAGTAGTTCTCGTGTTTAAAAAAACTGACAACATAGAAGACAAAATGGAGAAATAAAATACCTAATGTCAGCACAGGAAAAGATAACTATGAGGTCCCTGATATCATATGCTTCCATGTCCCCACATAGGAAGCCTGTTGCTTAATGTAATATTATCTGCAAAAGTAGACAAATAATAGAAAAATATTTATTATTCAGATCTCCCAAATAGTTACAGCAATGTCACTTCTGGTTCCTGCTTTATAACTGTTTGTACAGCAAATATTCATTCTTCAGGAAAGATGAATGTCCACAAAAAAGGCAAAGTATTCCTAAATGTCTGTAAGAGGATAAACTGCAATGTTTCATAATAATTCAAACCTAGTTGAATAGAGACAATAGACAAGAAGAAAATCCAACGGCAAGGGATGTTGATACTTTAGTCTGTATCAGTCTTTTCTGAAATAAGTAATAACCAATCACTCTCTGTATAAGAGAGTGCTGGAAAGGACTATTTGTAGGGAGGACATATTTGAATTAAGACAAAAATTGAGGTTCCAGCCATCTATGCAACCTCATTCCAGAGTAGCTCTTACAGTGTAACAGTCTGAGGTGCTACTACTTTCTGTTTCCATTTCCTTTCTTTCTCTCCTTCTCTCCAAGAGTGGAAGGGAATGTTGGGGTTTCCTAAGAATCAATTCTTCTCTTACACTTCCTCACAACATTCCTGTAGCATTACAACTGATAGGGAGTTTTCTCTACACCCAAAAGTTCACAAAACTGATTTCCTTTTTTGAATTACTGAACTGGACCAACTGTTAAAGACAGTCTTCAGAATTGTGGAGATAGAAGAACATTCCAAGGCTTTTCCCTCTTAGACAAAAATAGCCAAGCTTTTATATCAGGCTTAGTCTTGTAGGGGTAGTTCTCTTATAATTATTTTTTTTTTTTTTTGATATCTTGCCAGCACCCAGCACTGTTGTCTCAGCTGAGGTAAGTGAAAAATTGTCATCATAAGCAAATTAGTTGAAACAAATTCTAAACCTGTTCTTCATCAGAAAAGCATCAAAAAATGGTTTAGGTTGCATTCTTTGGACAACTTAGCATTTTGCTCTAGCTAGACTCTAGGTCAGAAACAAACTGTTGCTACCTCTCTTTCCTATCCAAGGTACTACTTAGCCCATTTTTCAATATGCCCTTTCTGAACCAACAGTCTCCCTGTCCTTACACTGCTACACAACAAGTCAAGAGCAGAGAGATACTACCTAACTCTGATAGGGGTGTGGGGGCATGTGTGTTATCTGAATTTGTTTGTGAAAGTACTGAGCAGCTTTTGATAGCTACGGGGAGGTATGTTGTAAACTCTCTGTAATGAATACTTGTAGACATGAATGTTTGTGCATACCTTCACTATATGAACAAGTTGAAGCCTGCACCATTGAGATTGTCTTACTTTTCAGAATTGTACCTCCCTGAGCCTCTTCTGAAGATTTTATATGATCATTGCATAAATAGGAAGAGCTCACAGATAAGCATTATGTGACTTTTCATAACTGAAGCTGGAGATGACAACCAACTTAAAATTCATTCTCAATAGGAAGAACATTTAATAATAGGTTTGATTTGAAAAAGCATTCTTCTGTAAGATCCCTTAATTGCAAATTCTATTTTGAAATAAGAGAGGATTCAATACTTCAGGTAATTATACTGCCTTCTTTAGGAGGAAAAACAATGTCTCTCACAGAGAACTCTGAGCAAGCCCGATACCACAATATATTTGGTTTGTGGTATATGTATTTTTAAAACTGTCATGAGTTACAAGGCTGAGAACAAGAGTCAGGTGATGTTTATCCAAGGATGTGCTGGTACATAAACTGACTTTTTTGTCCTATACCTTTGCTTTTTAACTTCTGAAAAATTTCATTTCTGTAACTTGGAGGTGAGTATAAAAGCCTAATTTAAAGTATCAACCCTGCCAGCAACCCTATATGAGAAGTCCCTATAGAATCTGTAAACTGTGTACACAGTGGTTTTGGTTTGGGGGAGCAAGAGGCTGGAGAGGAGAAAAGGTGTTCACACTCTTCTTTAAGCTACCAAGTCAAAGGAAGAGATAATAAAGATCCGATTTATCCGTCCACTCTAGTAAACAGTTAATGGTGAATCCAATGTCTTTTAGAGGAACACAATGAAATTCACTACTAGGCCCCAGGTTTAACCTGGAGAAAAGGTATCAAGAAAGCCAGAATTTATTCCATCTATTTAAAAATGGTCAAAATGTTCTTTCCTCAGTCCTGGTATTGCTATGATGAGCTCAGGATGCAGGACATAAAATTTCAGACAGTACCTTTTATGAGACCAGCCGACATAACCGGGAGGAATAGACCAGCTTTGAAGCCTGACAGCCCTCCTTAAGTCTATTACGCAAGCCGAATCTCTTCCACATTGTATAGTCTAACATCTATTTTGGGAGGTAATTTACCAGTGTTAATCAGTTACACAGTGTATCCAATTATGTGACACTCATAAAAAGAAATTTTAGGCATTGTTTCCAGACACAGTACATTCACATTGGACAATGATTTACAGTTCAACACATAGTGCCTGTGGAAAGCACTTCAGAGCCTTTAAAAACTTCAATTTTATATGGCACCACAACTGTGGCATATCCAGAACCCAATGTCTCCATCACATTTGGCACTAATGCTTGATTATTCAGTATAACCTACTGAATCACCAAAACCACTTCCTGCAGCGGACTTTTTGTAAATCTCTTATCCAAGTACTGACCAAGCCCAGCCCTGCTTAACTGTATGAAATCGTAGCCTAAGGTGGTGTGACTGCAAGCACAAACAGCGTACATCTGTCATATCAGCTCAGTTAGTAATCCAGTTGTCCTCTTCTGAATTAAGCCTTTCTTTCAAGGCTGTCATAGGATGAAGTCTTATAAGAAGGGTAACTTTCCTGTAGTAAAATAATTTGAGTAGAGTATAGTCCAATATGAGCATTTTTTTTTTTAAATAAACTGGTCAATGATGAAAAAAATGCCCATGTTGCACAATGTTGGATGAATTTGATGGTAACTTCCTGTTCTGAACACTATTTGTCTAGTAACTATCATTAAAATGCATAAGACAAGAAGATCTAAGAAAGGATAAATGTGCAATCTGTGCAATCATTTTATGAACAAACACAAGTTTCTACGCTTACTCAGAGCCTTTGACAACATTCAATACAGACAATTTTTCAAGCCTAAGTGTTTAAATTTACGTGCCTAAATGAAAAATAAAGGAACCTGCCTAAACATAGGTTTAGCAGACTGTTTATAGGTACCCATGATCCCAATTCCAGAGGCATTAAACTTCTACATCTCCTACTGATTTTAGTTAATACCTCTGACATTCACAGGACAAGATCTGAAAATTACAGTTTATATTTGTATTTGAGGAAAAAAAAAAAGTTGACACAGATGCAGGCTTTTGTTGGGGCATATCCTGCTCTCTGCCTACAGCTTGAATAACTATGCTATATGTGGGACTGCTGTGTAAGTATTCTTGCCCCCCAGCCATGAACAAGCAGCAGCACAGCTGCTCCTACAGCCCATTTGCTATTGTAACAGAGCAGTTGCTGTATCCTTCAGAGAAGGTAACTGCTGCCTCTCCAGTAGCTCCTCATGGTTATGGAATCATGTCCCATGCACACCATGGTCTCTGACCTGTTTTCCCTTCAAATATTCTGCACAATAATTCTGGGCAAGGTGGCACTGACCTAGGGCTCCGCTGAAATAAGGAAGTGCATATTCCATGTGCAAGGTCCCAGTGTCCTGTCTCCCACATGTAACAAAACAATGCTGAATTTTGTACCTACAGAAGGTATACTTAAACACTCAGAGCAAGATGGGAAATAAATCTGAATTAGAGCATAATTTGGGGTTTCTTTTTAGTTGGTCACTAAAGGTTTGGTGCTATTTGATTACAGTAAGTCTATACAGTTAGGGTTTTAAAATAAGAAAGTATTCTCCTTCCTCTTTCTCTTTGTACTTATGCTGGGCAAGACCTCTAGCCCAGTACATCTGCATAGATAATGAAAGAAAATTTATAACAATAAGATCTTGCTACACTTAACAAGGATGTATCACTCCCCCACCCCTCAGTAAATTATTTTGCTGGAGGCTACATCATTCTCTCCGAGTACTATGTTGGGAGTTGACAGAGGCGTGAATAATTCACCGTGTGCGAAGCCTCCCCAAGCTGAGCTGAGCTGCAGCATGTTGGGCCAGCCTTTGATGCAGACTGGTTGGGCAGGTTCCTGGGCGCACAGGGAACCGGTCTGACAGGCCTGTTATGCCAACAAATTCTGGTATGATTCCATGCTCTCCAGAATGCAGAAACCTGCCCAGCCAGTTAAATGAAAGGCATATTAGGTTATCCATTGCACATTGTATATATCTTAGGTGCAGCAGATCTCCTCTCGGCATTCTCTAGTGTGGTCCACAGTGGCTTCCTCATCTTACTTACACTTGAGGTTTATAGCTGCAGGGGAAGTCAATAGTAAATATTTATCACCCCGATCAAGAACAGAACTTTTCACAATTCAAACAGAAGGGTGAGTTTTGAAAGTCTTTCTTTAAAATTAATTTAAGATAACCTTAAGCAAAAATCTCTCTTATGCTTGAAGTAATGTAATGGCTATCTCCTTAATGTGTCTGAGTACTGCCAATCTCTATGGTGCTTGTAGACAGCATTTGTGTGTGTGCAGTTTTTTGACCCTTCAGCATACAGATCAACATCATCTGCTCTGTCTGCAAGAGTATTTGCTGGAGAGGCAGTTGGATGAACTAAGAATGGGAGTGAGAGACAGAAACTCCACTGCCACTGACTTAGTATTTTGAGCAGGTGACTTAAGTACTGCCTATTGTTTTTCTCTTTTATACAGTGTTTTTATAATCCCTGTCTCATAACAGCTCTGTTGTGACAAGGGATAGTGCCACAACGGTACGATGTGTGGTTACTAATTCTTGCCAGACTAACGTTTTTAATTGTTTAATTTTATGGATTGAGTTAATTAAACCTAAATTACATATTCAGAATTGGCTTCATGGTAAGAAAGGAAATGTACTTGTCATTCTTACTGCTTTTTTTCTACTTATTATTAGAAATGTACCTGTTTAGAATGAGTAATGGTGGTGGCAATGTTAATAAAAAGCAGTCCTAATCATAAGGAGCAGGCAGACCTGAAAGTTGTACCTGTATCTGCAACTGAATCCATTCAAAGGTTCTGTGTCAAATAAGAAAAATTAAACAGTGTGAAAACAAAAGCTGTGGAATCTGGTAACTGATTAACTACTGGAGCACAGAAGTACTTGCTGAGCTGAATAGAAAGGAATGAAGACAGGTTTTGTCATGCCTGTTAGGACAAAATAACTCTTTAACCTAAATCAATGTGAATCTTCTTGCCATCTGTGTAACTACATTTGTGAAAACCCTCACATAGCTACTTTTGTCTCCCTGGAAATCTTAATTTTGTCTGTCATTCAGTGAAACAATTACCGTTCTCTTTCATGATGTAAAAAAAAACAAATTGGAGTCCCCATTGGACATAAACCACTAGACATAAAAATATCTATACAGGATTATGTAAGAATAAATGGTAGACACACAACAGGAAGCTTCAATTACAGAGCTGTTTACTGCCAGATATATCTAGGTTGATGCAAAAATTAACCTTATTATTGTTTTGTAGAGTGCCGATAAAAAGGCCTCCCAAGCATCTTAAAAACTCAGGGAATAGCAGGTTGAAATGACCTTCTCATTAGCAGCATCATATCTGTGTGTAAACATTTTTCTTCAAAGTGTGGGAAAATGGAAAAGAACATAGGGAAAGTTTTATACTCTCACAGAAGCTAAAAATATTCACCAGGAAAAAATGTTTAATTTTTATCATCTCTGTTGATTTTGCTATTAAATACAGAAGGAAAACTTGCTAAGGAATAAACCACTTTCAAAAGAAAAAAATATAGCTGGCTGAACTGTATGGTTTGCATAGGGACTCTCTGTAGAGCCTATAAAATGCTGCAAGAGAGTTTCTATTTCTAAAGCTACCGGATTTTAACACAGCATATTTTTTAAATTCAAATCAAATAAATCACTTTTCCAAAATACTCCTTGCCATCCTCTCTCTTTCCAGTTTGTGTTCTGGTTTATTTGGGTTTTTCTCAGCTGCTTTTTTTTTAGGCAGCAGGAAGGGCAGGAGACATTGTTTGGGAATTTTTTTTCTCAAAAGGTAAGTAAAATATTCTTTCCCATATATTGTTTCTTTTTTGCTTGTTTTCCTGTCCTGAATTCTTGTTGTTCACTACAGCAAAAGGTAGGTGGCATGATTTTGTATACAGACCTGTAAACCCTTACTTTAGCTTCCCAAGCCTGAAACAGGCTTCCAAGGCTGAGATAAACATGTGTAGCTGCTCAGACTATTCATGTTAACTTAGAAACATCAGTAGGAGCAAAACATTTCTGCAAGCTGCGAACACAAATGCATGCTGCTGCTTAGAGTGTGCGGACCAGGAACACTGCGCTGGGGTCCTACAACAGCATCCCTAAGGCTGCTTTTTTCTTTTCTCTATCAAGGCTCTCTAAAAGACCAGAGAGTTTCAGTTGAATAAATCCTGGCTGTTTCTGACTACAGATGAGAACCAGTGAAAGCACTTCAAAGAAGAGGGTTTCTTAAAGTGAACAATGTTACTGGCATCAGGGAATTTGATCTTGGCTCGATTTCAAAAGTGGCTACGCAAGCAGCTTGAGAAGAATCAAATTCAACTAGTGGGGGTGATGGAGTGCCTCCTCCCTATTTTTCCAGAGAAAGCAACTACCTGTGCCAGACAGCACTGGTGTGCTCTGTGCACCCTCCCAGCTGTAAGAAATCATACTGTTCAGAGGACTGCCAGTTCCTACACTCCCAGTTCAAATCCTGTTTAGGTAGCAGCTGAACTGTGCCACACGCTCTAATTCTCTGCATCTGAAGTTGGGCTCCTTTGATGTCCTTACCAGCAACTGTAACAAAGTTCATTAAATGAACATGACTAGAGTTAAGCAATATATTTATTATGCAGATCTGCAAGTTGAGGAGGTCGTGGGCACACTGGCCATGTATGTATATGTGCAATCTATTAAATTTCATGTGAATAAATAACGACTTTACTATGTCACATATATATGTATATACATATTTATATATACAGAAAAAGTGATATATTTACCACTGTTTAAAGCAATTAAAATATTTAAACTAGAGAGTAATTCAAAGCTCATCTTAATCTTCACATCTAAATTTAAGATAATAGAAGCAAAAAATGCAAGCTTTCTGCTAATCTCTTTTAACCTTATTCTGTATGCATACACAGTGAGCTAGCTAACCTTCTGCTACCTGAGTAGTTAGAAACACTGATGCAGCCACTGTGCTAGCCCTCAAAAAAGATCGGGGGGCAATTAAAGGCTTTTTATTATCATATCTGTGCTGCAGCATTGCAGTACTCTTAAAAGAGAAATTCAGTCACTACTTGATTTGCTGGTAAACAGTGCAGTCATCAAGAAGGAAGGCATAACCACTAAGGTGTAATTGAAAATCAACAGCTTCACATACTAAGAGTGAACATTTCACACCAGGCAGGTCTAAATGGGCTAAGATTAAATTAGATTCCCTTTTTGCAGAGTTGCTCATGGATAAGTGTTCTGTCACCTAGTTTTATGTGCCCTATTAAGGGTTATTTTGAAATCCGAGCGTGAGCCATGACACCATAAAAGTTTCCTATCTGTTCAAGTGCAACAATGGTGAAATATTTTTCCCACAGTTTTATTGTTAAGGTGTGTGTATTTACTCTTATGAGATGAATGAGATGCAGTTCCAGTCAGACCAGTCAGCTTAAAGCATCCAATATAACTAAGTGTGGAACACCAGACTCTTCAGTAGCTTTCTAGTACGTTTAATGAGCCAGGGATCTTTTCAGTAATTAGTGGCCTAGTATGTGATTATGGAATAGATGAAATCAAATAAATCTGGAAGGGAGACAAAGTTCAACTGCCGGTCTTAATCCGTTATCACTTATTGTTGAGTAGATAAGAGTAACACTGTAGGAGTCAATGGATTTACATTGCTGTAAAGTTCAACATGAGAGGAGAATAAACTGCTCACACAGTTTATTGGGAAATAAAATGGACGAGAACATAATTATTTTCTAATGTGCTTCCTATAAATAGAGATATTGGTCCCATTTATGGTAAAACACCTGGACAATCAGCAGGAGGGCTGATTTTGTTGCAACTTATCAGATCTGTGTATATATTTAAGATATCTGTTTCTCTTAACTCTGAAGAAATTATTGCTTTCCTACATCACAAAATTTTAGATTATCTAAGTTTCTAAAGTAGAATAAAAAGCACCCAACAATAATTACTTAAGAAGACTGGAAAATCTATCACAACCTATCATGACAGCTTCTTCCATAAGATGTAGCTAATTTTAGTTCTACCATATATGTATTGACACAATAATGGATCAAACATATAAGGAATCTGCTGCTGAGTTAGTGAACATTTTATTTTAGTTGCAAAATAAGTGGTTAAACAATGGTGAGGAACGAGTAGAAAAACTAAGTACAAGATTTGTCAAAATACTTCAAAATTCAAGGTACATATTTAACGGGAAACCAAGAGTAATTTCAACAAAGATAAACAAGAGATTTAAAGTCTGCTTAATCACAAGTTGTCTTGGACTCCTGTGTGACAGTATTTCAAAATACTTCAGAATTATTGAAATAGTATTTCAAAGTCAGTTTTATTTATGCTGTTGGTCCATATTTGTTGCTCTCTGAGTCGTGTAACAAGGGAGAACAGTCAGTAATAGTTATTAAGTAATCGAACATCTAACTTTTTTCATACTACTATTAATAATGTAGAAAGTATGCAGTTTGCAGCACTGGCCCTTGCAAACTGACGACCAGTCTTCTAGTCATGCTACCAAGCTGCCTCTGCAAGTGCTCCTATACGTATCAAAATGGTCCAGCGGAATCATGTGAAGGCAGAATACTGAAAAGCTGTGGTTTGTTTCTATTTCATTACTAAGGAGAATTACAAACTAAAAATCAAGGGGTTTATCTTTGGCAGACAGCAGCAGGGTTGGTCCCAAAGAACGAGAGAACACTGTACTGCAATTTGGGCAAAAAAATTCTACTGGTAAAAATCTCAAAAGTGGTACAAAAGTTCAGCTGTCTTGTGCTATACTAATTATATGAACTTAGAGTCTTTCATACTCACATAAAACATTAGAAGATGCTCCAGGCTGTTCTACTGAATGCTAAAATACAAACCTATTGCATTAGTTAAGAAGGGGAGTGGAGAGGGAAGCATTGTAAACACTGGCAAATACATCTTAACTTCTGTGTGTAAACATCAGCCGTCAGCAGATTTAAAAACCCTGTAGAAAAGGTAATTTGGCAGCACAGCCTGAATACAAGCAAGGCCACTTCTGCTACAGGGCTAGCGAAGACTCTCTTTACATCTACACCAGCAAGACTCTCTTTCAGGTGGGGGCGCCATCCCCCTCTACGAGCAGCATTTATCTTAATGCTGCTTCTCGCATCCTTTCCCTTTTTCACAATGCTCCTGGGCCTGCTACGTTTCACCACATCACCCACCAAGGCCTGGCTTGCCCCTTCGGTTTTCCTCTGGTTGCTCTCTTTGGAAACCCCAAACGCCAGGCCGGACACAGGCAGAGGAGGAGGAGAGGGCTAGTGGCGACGCCTGAAGGAGGCGATGTGTCTTTGACAAGGCGGGAGGCCTCTCACCCAAAAGCCGAGAGAGGGCGGCCCAGAGCGGCCCGGCCCGGCCCGGCGCGGCGCGGCGAGCGGCGCCTCACGGCAGAGCCAAGCGAAGCCTC
>VZRU01014060.1:25572-42818 GCA_013398155.1 Pedionomus torquatus | reverse complement strand
TGGCGGGCCCCCTCCTCCGCCCGGGCCGCTGGGCATGACAGACGGCGGCTGCCGGGAGGCCGGGGCGGCCGAGGCGCCCATGTTGGGTCCCCGCCTGGCCAGCTCTCAGGCGCTGGCGATGGCAGGATTCCTCAGAGCAGCCCGGCGTGTCTGACGAGTGAGTGTTCTGTAGGGTGCAAAGGGGGACAAAAGGGGGTCACCGCTGGGAGGTGCGGAGGAGCCGAGTTTGTAGGAGCAGGCGGTGCTCGGACACTTTGGTGGGCTCAGGGAGGATTGTGGTCTCCAGAATGACGGAGCAGCAACGTGTTCCTGTCAGCGAAGCATAAATACAGGTAAGTGCAGCTCCAGGGCCTTACAGGTGCTGCCTGCCAGGGCCGGTGTAGGCCTGCGTAGGAAGGCAGAGGGCTGTGACGCCGTGTGACCTCCGCTTACCACGGCGGAGGCAGCTGGTGGCTGGAAGAAGAGGGGAAATAAAAATGTTGAGGTTGTTCTGTGAAAGGGTCAGGAAACAGGATAGGAGCTAAGCCCCGGCTGAGGGAGCCTCCCTGCCTGCCTACAGCAGCAGGACGTTTGGGAGAAGGGCTGGCATCATGCTTTCTCGCCTCCTCAGGCAATTTCCAATGTCTGTACATACAGCTCTGGCGATTTTTTTCCCCCGAGGACTGGAAAATCTTTTCTTAGGACTGGAGACTAAGCTAAGAAACTGACATCACTGAAAGCATCTTACACCTGTGCAACTGCCCAGACCTGTCAAAAGCTCTACTTGAAGACTGGTCTACACCTGTGGAAAGCAATGCCTGACTTTGGGTTTGTGAAGCTTGGGAATACCCATTGCTCTTTTTCCCCCCGTTTGTATTCAGTTGATTCAGCACTAATCCTTTGCAGAAACTCTGAGTTTTGTGCACTTTTTCCTTACAGTCCTCTTGTGGGGGGGGAGAACCAAATCAAAAACACAGGGACAGCCTTTACTAATTCTAGAGTCAGATGAAGGTGATTCATCTGACGTCCTCAACTCTAAGACAGTAAGTGAGAGCAAGTCTGTTGATTTCACTGCCCTAGTGCTTGACAGAGAAGAAGATGGTTTCTGAGATATCTGCTGCTGATGGTAGAGAAACAAGAGTTTAAAAGACCTTCCTAATGTCACTAGGCAATTGGTTCCACAAAGAAGCATTGTAAGATGGTTTAACGTGACTGCACACAAAGTGGAGCGTTTCAGCTGCAAAGATGCAAGCAGATTACTGTTCAACTTCTGCTGAAGAATTGTAGGTATTGCTAATTTCAAAAGGTAATTTTATTTTCAGTTAAGGGCTTCTCTTAATATCAGAACACTTGCTAACTTGAGACCAGGTATTGAAATTGGCACTGAATTTTCTGTGTGTGGAGATGTGGAGCTATGTAATGGTTACAGAGTGTTCTGTCAGCTCCATTACTGTAGCGCTTAAATGTCCTTATACTATAGAAAACAGAGTTCAAGTGCTCCTGTGCTGTTGAGGATAATGCATTGTTCCATTTGTTCCGTTATTTTTATAACATTTGGAAGAAAGCCAGACTGAAAGAAAAGTGACTTACTTAAGACCATGCACAGAGATATTAGAAAGGAGACCAGAACTAGGGCCTCCAGGCCCGACATTGGATCAGAGATCACTAGACTGAACATCATATCATGGTGAATCTAGGGTATCAGCTAAATCAGTAGCTGCATTCAGATATTCTAAGTCGCTTGAAACCTCTTGAGATAGGAGATGCAGCTTCTTGACTGATTGTAGACCTTGTGTCATCTGAGTGACAACTGAGTGCAAATCGCTTCTTTTATGTGTCTATATAAACTTTGTGGTTTGCTTGCTTAGGCTGCTACTTTAGGAACAGTACAAAATAAGTTAGGTTGTTTTTTTTTTTTCTTACTGCAATTTGTATTACAGAGTAACAGAGATAGCTTTGTCCACCTGGTAATGACACAGTCTCCGTTCAAAAGCATTCGTTTAAAACTGACCACATAGAAATGGGAAGAACTCAGAATGTCCAGTTTCACGCACAGGGAACTGGAGGGCAGAGAGATTATGTGAGTATTTCAATATTGAACAGCCAGTGCCAATACAATTGGATGTTATCTTGGCTCAGACCCAGATCTGAGTACCATGCTTCCCATGTAGTTTACCCGTGGGCATCATCTGTGCTAAAAAACTCTTCAAAACAAATCAGAATTATGGGTAAGATTGTTCTGAGTTGTATAGGCAGTCTGGCTTTTAAGACAGAGCTGTTTGATTTTGATAGTTCTCCTCGGATACTAATGTTTTGGAAGTTTATAAATTTCAAAATTGTTGTCGTTTCCTTTTCTTCAAGGAGTGGGAATCATTGCAATGTAGAATCACCAAGACTTCAAAGGGATATCAGCTTTTCTTTACAGAAGGATGTCACTTGAATCCATGTTTATGTAAAGGATATATATATATGAATACATCTCTGGTAAAACTTTTGACAGATGCTTTTGCTGACATCAGATCTTGGAAGCATGGGTTACTTCTGGAAAAATGGGAATTCTGTTTAACTGCAGCTTTACATAGGAAAAGAACAAAGACTGCTAAGCATCTTAATTTAATTTTAAGTTGTCAGCTGTTCAAGGGAAGGGGGTGAAAATCTGTCTATTTATAATCATTTGTAGCAAAATATTTAGTATGTTTCACACTTTCAGGGTGGCTGTCAGTATTTAAGTACAATTCGACAAGGACAGGCAGTAACCTTTGTATTTCATCCACAGGTGCAAGTTATACTCTGATAAATGCAAACATAAGTGTTGTCAATCTGTCGTTGCAGGCATACACCTGTCTCAGAAACAGCTTCATAACTATGTAATTTAAAACTTAATGTGTGAGAGCGAGCCAGTTCTGCAAATAAGTTGAGAGCAGAAAAAAGCAAGATGAATGCATCTGGAGGAAGCTGTGGGAGCCCTAGTTCTGCAGAACCTGCAGGAGATTTCTTCAAGGAATTGTGGTCCAAACTGAAAGAATGCCATGATAAAGAAATTCAAGGTAAATTGTTCAAGTTTGGGTTCAGAGGAAGCTGGCTGTTCCCATAGGAAAACTTTGAACAAGAGTACTGCTCCGTCTGCATGGAACTAAATAGGTTTTTAGTGCCTTAGTTATGTAGAAAGTTGGACTGGTTAATTATAAATGATCCTTACAGATTGACCCCTAAGCCTGGTTTAGCAGGATTAAATTTAAGCTATCAATAAATATAAATTAGTTGCTAGATCAATGAAGAAAAAGTAACATGAAGTTACATGGGTTCTGTGTGCTATGGGAATATTTAGGTGTTACTTTATCTTTAAGGGATTATGATTCCAAGTTTCCAAATCCAGTCCTTCGATGGAATTTTTGTCTCTTTTTCTTTTTACTTTGCGTTTAGTTACTTCGATATGTTAAAATGGTTTGCGTTGTTTATTTCCCGTAACATGCAAAATATCACTGCAGGTTAATATTACTGAAGTAAAAAGTATCTCTTCAGTTTCTAGTCTTCTAAATAATCTCAAGAAAATCTATAATAAATTGTTTGTTCTTACATTATGTTTTGTGGCCTGTGATATCAATTTTACTCTGGACTGTCTGTTCGCTTCAGTAGTGCAGGTAATTAACAATACCTGAAGTAAAGATGAATTATCAGACCACGTATTTATATTCTAATTATAGTATTTTTTACAAGTAGAATTCATAAAATATTTTGCTAAAAATACCTCATAAGAAGTTAAGACTTTGTTCTGCTAATCTTAAGTCATATGATCCATTCTTTTGAATTGAACTAGGACAGTATTTGACTGAATCTTCCAACAAGCATATCCTTACTCATGAAAGAGTATTAACATTAGGCTGTAATAAAAATGAGTTTTTTATGAATTAAGACCTTAAGTCATGCAAGCGGATCTTTGTCGCCATTCCATTCTGGTGGTCTTGGTCATTTCCACCAGCCTCAAAATAGTTCCTGTTACATCATCGCTGGGGGGGGGATTGTTTTATAATGTACAGATGTTTCATACCTCCCACTGAAGGTCTTAACAGTTTGAAACGTGAAGCTTTGACACTTTGTATTAGTAATTTTATTAGTTGGGCAACTGAAAGTAAAGATATACCAGATAGTAACATTTTGTTACATTTAATATGGCTACACATACTTTTTTTAATGTAATTTTATATTATGTCCCAAAACACACCAAAAAAACCCTCTTTTTTATTTTTTGAGGGGTTTGTTGTTTGTTGTTTTTTTTAGTTAAGTGGTTCCTTTTCAGAGTGGGTGTGATGTCAACTGCAGATAAACGCGGAAGTACGGACAGAATGGGATCTGGCAATCTGTGGCATGTCTGAACAACAAAAACTGAGCAAACAAAAAACTCTAATGTAGAGGGTAATGTTAAGTGACCCTTTCTCTAGTTTCTTGAGATGTGCAGCATGTGATTCTAAAGTTTTGGGTTTCTTTATTCAAGTGAAGATACTCTTTAGAATGTGTGCTGGGTGTGGCCAGATAATTTTGCCACTAGGCAGTCTTTTTCATGCCTAGCCCTTTGTCAGTATGTCCCACACCGTGTTAGGTAAAATTAGGTCTTGTGTGATAACATCAAAGACATGCCTGAAGGATAGTTAATTTTTTCAAAAGGTGGGGATCCTCTTATACAAAATGGTACTGGAAGATATTTTAGAAACATCAAACACAGGCTTGCCTGGACTTTGCTTGTTTCTGAAGTCTATAAATAAGAATTAAAATTGACTCATGAGTTTCCAATCTAAATGTCAGCAAAAAATTATTTTAAAGATGGTGGAAGGTTGATTAAGGGAAAGTTAGTTGGAGAAAAAACTTTTTGCATGTATAATGCAAATGCAATTGTAGAATTCTTAATATTTATTACAAATCCATGAAAAATAAGAGTTGTGATACATGAGCTTTAAGTGGTCAGGTATATTATACAAGTTATAATTTTTGTACATATAGAATGCAGGCAAGTAAACACTTCAAATTCATAAAGTTTGAAATGTATTTTATTGAACTTCTGTATTACTGTATTGCAAAATTTGTATTTTTCCACCATGTTAGCTAAGCAAAACCAGCTGCTTATTCTTTTAAACTGTTCACTTGCAAAAAAATCCAAATATTGGCCCTCTTCAGACAAGATAGCTATCGTTTTCTCTCAAATTCATTGTGTGACAATGGGTAGGACTACTACAATCCAGTTTCCAAAGATGTTGGGCATGGTCAATGTCAGTGACTTCTCATGGAATTCAGAAGCACTTGGCAGTTCAGAATAGTGGTCAATAAAACATTATTTTCTTTTATTTCCTAGAATGTGTGGGATACTTGTACAGTGCTCACAAATTAGAAAGGAATTTGGTAATGCTGTTTCTAAAGTGACTAATTTCTGCAGGTGTTAATACTTGAAGCTAGCTCAAAATAATTATATGGATACTTTCTGCATCTAGGTCTTATCAGTGTGGTTGCAGAGAATGAATTCAAGTCTAAAGCTCTGTACTAAAAAGAAACATCTTTCAGCATAGAAATGTGAAGAGAGTTTTGCGTAGAAGAAATAGTCTATTTTTTTTTCAATTATTCCTTCTCAAAAGCAAAAGATATCAATAGGGAGAAGTGTGTCATCATAGACAAAGAGAAAATTTTGAGGAAAGCAGTCTCCTTTGGTAGATAGATGGAAGCTCCTCGAAAGTAAATAATTATAGAACGCGTGGCTGGAAGGTATCTCGGGAGGTCATCTAGTCCATCTCTATACCCTTAAGGTAGGATTATGTCTGTGTCACTGCTGACAGAAGCTTGTCCAACCCGTTCTGGGAAAACTTCAGCGATAAAGATTCTGCAGTCTTTCCAGGCACTGTCAATTTTAAGTGCATTTAATGCATTTGAAAATTCCTCAGAACAGAAATTTTCATAGCCATTAATTGAAATACTACAGGTACATAGTCTGATTAAGCTGCAAGCTTCATAAGAGAGTATTGTGCGTTTAGTTAATCTGCATAGTAATAGTTAAAGTCTCCATTGCTTTAATGGGGACAGTGTGTAATTTATGAAAGCGCTTATGGGCTTTAGGTGATGTAGATTTATATAGTCTGCAGCTTGTCTATTCTGTAGAAATGTTGTGTGATAAATTGAATCAGGAGTGTTAAAAAGGAAACCTGAAGAAGCAAAGCTCTGTAAATGAGTATGCTTAAAACCTCCCAATGCTCTGAAAAAGCAAAAGGCAGAGATTACACCCCATGTAGTAATTCAATGCTCTTGGATAAATGTAACAAACTGGTTTCCTGCCTTCTCATTGCAGTCATTTGAATTGAGAAAAAACACACACTTTGAGTAACTCGTTTGGTTCCTCCCAAATTCAGGTGAGAGGGGAGATAGTGTTACCTGTAGCACAGTACCGGGCCTTTTGAGTGCTGCCTCCTCAATTTGTGGCTCAGGTTGCCAGTGTTACAGTCCTAAATGCTTGCTGAACAGACTACCTGTTCATACAGGAGATGCATTGTTGTGCAGCTTCATTCCTTCTGATGGGTGTGGAGCGGCATTAAAGCACACTTTATAGGGGTTCTAATTGCAGATGCCTAATTGACTTGATGAATAGCAGCTACTTAAAAAAATAAACCCTCTTTCTGGGCTGATCTGCATGATAGAACATAACATCTCACAGGTGTTGAAGACTTAGAGATAAAAGAATTCTTGCTGTATTTCCAAAGAACTTGGATTTTTAAGTTTTCTCTGTGCATTTTTATCTCACGGGCGTCTATCTTTTCATCTATGGGATGGTTTCACTGGGGCTCTGCCCGGCTTGACTATTGTTACGTTGTCAGTGGTCTCAAGAGTGAACCTTCTCAAGCTAGCAGTTTTTCTCTATGAGCTGTTCCTAGTTGAGTATGGTAGGGGAAAGAAAAAAAGAAGTCCATTAGGTACCTTGACCTACATTTTCTGTAGTAAGGTATAGTATCGGCTGTGTGTTCTGGTTTTAAATTCAAAATTGTCAGAAGTTTTCTTAAAACTATTCTGATTTCATAAGTTTATTGTGTTATCTTAAATGACTAATGCTTTTGTCAAAAAGGTCACAAGACACTTTGTAACCAAACTGAAGTTGCTCGCAACTTTACATAGTTTGAAGAAAACATAGTTTTTTCTTTTTTTGAGAAAAAATTGTTTTTTGATATCATGCAACAATTCCAGTTGGATTTGTATTTCAGAATATGTTGTCTGTCTGATTGCAGTCTGATTATTTCTGACCACTTATTTAGCATAGGAATGGCCAGCTTGTGTGTGGGTAGTCTCACATAAGTTTCCATAAAACTGCGCCCCACTCATTAAGCTGTGCTGTACCGAAACCACCTTGATCTTCCTGCCCCTGTGTACATACACACAACCCCAAAACCTGGCAAGCAAATTGACTGGACCGCTAGCTAACCCCTGGGTTGTCAGCTGGTACTTACAAATCTTTTAACTTCTGCACAGAATAGTTAGGAGTGTGTGGACCTTGGTGGAAGAAAGGCCACGTAGGAAGTGTTGATCCAAAGAAGCTTTGGCTGAGGGTCTGGTAGCATACATCTAATAAAGTATGTTGTCCTTTTGTACTTTAAAGCCTTGAATTTTGTATTTTTAATGTTTCCTTTATGTGTATATATTGTAATACATTTTTCAGTTCAGTGGTTGGATACCACGTTTTAAGGGTGGTATTATGCATTTGTGTGTACACAGTATTTTATGCTACTTATGTTGGCATAGTCAATGAGAATATGTTGACAGTGCTTGGTATTCACGTGTGGTTTTCCTACAAATACCAGTTCATACCTGTTTAAGTGGAAACTTGTGTGTTTAAGAAGTCCCTGTTTCCTAGAGATCACAATAGCTATATTTGTTTCCAAGATCCTATAGAATATACTCAAGAAGTCCAGAAAGAACCATTTTCTCTCCATATTAGTGATACTTTTTGTCCCTTTTGCGAATGTTATTTGCAAAAGGGCAATTAGTTTGTTTCACTCTTTTTTTTTTTTTTTTTTTAATTCTATAACATGTATTTTCTTCTTTCGCTTTTCAGGCTTACAGCTGAAAATATCTAAGCTGAAAAAGGAAAGGTGCTTGTAAGTACTCATTCTAATGGTCTAACTTACTAAATGAGAGTTTGACTACAGTTAATGAGCTGTAATTCTTGTAAGATCAGTTGAAGTTTCATGGATTCTTCTGTCAGACATGTACAAAACTGATCACTTTAATAATTCAACTGAGGTCTTCTAAAGATACAACTCTTTATTGGGTGTGTAACTTGAATGCTAGGTTTGCTTTCCTTGAACAAATGCCTTGTAAGGTTTTCTTATCTACGGTATTTCTGGGATGTCTATTAGTGTGTTGACATTTCTAATACATAAGATAATTAAGGAGACATTTTAAAAAGTGACATTTTAAAGTGACAGGACAACAAGACAAATATTTTATTTATTGCTACATTTACCTTTAGCATCAGATGTCATGCCTTCATTCACCTTTCAGTCATTCAACAAAGATTCTGATAATAACCTTGCAAATTTTCACTCAATTCTTACATTATAAGACACATTTAACTTCTTTTGCAGTCGTTATTTCCTAATAATTTTTAGTTCTTTTCATAGAAGCAATTTGGGGGGGAAAATCTGAATTCCAAGATTGACATGTACACTAGAATCACAATATGTGTTTACAGCATAAATCAGCTTTTATTTTCCTTTTGACTAAAGCCATATTTAATTAAATGATAAGACATATGCTAATGGGATTCCTCATTTAAATTTTTACTTAAGGTTTAATTACATGAATGCTATGTTACTATTATATATGACCTGTATTATGAGTTGCGCTATGTAGGACGAATAAAAATAAATTACTTGATTTTTTTTCCATCTTAGAAAACAATATCATTACTTTAGGTGTGTTAAAGACATTAAACTGTTCTTAAAATTCGTAAAAATTCTCCATATTTGCATTCCCAGCATTGCCATCTAAAGTCAAAGATATACTGTGTTCTAAAGTGTAGCCACAGCTCTCAAGCGTAGTCTGTAGCTTTTGAGACTTGATGTTTCATCTAGTCAGTTTTCTTCTTTATTCATTCCTGTTAGGTTTTTTAGTTGCATCTTCTGAGTTGTATAAGCAGGGAATGACCCTCCCTAAGTCTAGAAAAATTAGTTCATTGTGTGCTTTTTTGTACAACAGTAACTCAAGCAATTCTCAAGCGTTTTTGACAGTTATTGTCTAAACTCCCTGATATGTGTATATTTCTGGTTGGGAGGAAAATAAAGGTGTTCTTTCCATAGGAGTAATTTTTTCTAGTGTAATCTGTCTTTTTTTTTTTTCTCTAACTTATGTAAGAGGAAGTAAGTAAATAAACAAAGTATGTAAAAGTAAACGTAAGTATGTAAACATACCTTACAATGATACTAGCCTTTCCAGTATAAAATGATTGTACAACAGTGCATGCTCAACTTACTGTCTTCTTTTATTATAATTGTTTTTCTGTAATTATGACTGTCTCACTTCCAGGAAAATTGTTCTTCTCTGCTAGGCTTTGGAAGAAATTGCCTTCAGTTGTGTAATGCCTGTGTTGCTCTCTTACCTAAATGTCTTTTTGGATTGCATTTCTCCTTTGTAGTGCTCAAGCCTCCTTTTTTCTTTTCTTTGCTTATTCCAGTGAAATACTGTTCATCCAGTGAAATACCTTTTATCCTTTTAGCATTTGATAATCCACAGTAGCACTTTGAGCCTGCCCGGTGTTGTGTTTTCTAATGTTTCAGCTGCATTTGTAACAGATCTATGAAGGCTGTAGGTTCTTGCCTATGGTTTTGCCTTTTGTCTGCAGGGTGTCACTCTAACACTTGCTGACCAGGTGCAGTTCACCAAACCTAAAGCAGGGTTTGCTGTTCCAGGATTACAGATGGGGCAAACTCCATGTTCCCCCGAAGATGCACCTGCTCCTCATAATCAAGATTTCTCAGCTTTTATGCTGCTTCTTGTTCAGTCTCCAGCACTGGTAGAACAGTGTGTGCTATTTGCAGCTGTTGTGTAATCGTGCATAAGAATTCACATACTATTGAAAAAAAACTAAAAGGCAAGAGAGTCCTGTTGCTTATTTGGTCTTTTGGTGAATTTTTAGTCAATTGGAAATAGGAATTCTTATGAATTTTACTCAGATTATGAATTCAGGCATTTCATGGAATGTTGTCAGATCTTTCATTAAAATCCAACCAGCATATGTATTGATTACATTTTAAAGATATGCTTTCTGAATGTTGATATTGCAGCATCACAAGGAATATATTTATGTTAGTAGATGAAATTATATTAGGTTATTAGATGACTTTCAGTTAACAAATATTTGGTGTCGTGTTTTATACCTAAAGGCTACACTTAACCTTCCTGGAAAAAAAATCAGTTTAACATCATGTTGTTTCTTATGTATAATTCATAAATTAAGTAATTAATTTCACCCTTTTAGATTAAAAATGAACTGTCTCTGTTATTGTTAACTTAACCTGACGTTACAAGTCGCTTCCATGTTCTGAAGACTTAAATCCATCAGTTAATTTTCTAGATGATTAATATTATTAGTGTTATGACTGAACACATACCAAAGGGTTTAATTATTTTTTGGAGTCTTTCTACAATTACCACTTTGTAGATGCAGTGCTCTTACATAGAAGGTCTTGTTCTCCTTGGTGCATCTGAATACCTGAGGTTTAGTATTTCAGACTTGGTAATCAGCTGACAATGAGTGCCTTATTTTGTATCCCAGTTCACCATTGGAGCTAATGATTTGTAAATGCTAGGTCAGAGACCGTTCGTTACACAGAATGCATTTACAGCGAAAAATGCCTGTCATGTTTATCAAGTGCTCTGGAATTCTTAAAAAAAAAAAAGCCAAGTTCCTTCTGTCATTCACTATATTAATGTAATATTTTAAAGGCTTTAGGTGGAAGGTGTGGAGAACTAGTGTATACAGTATATATTAATATCTTTTTTCTTTCTTTTTTCTAATGACTTAAAGGCAGCTTGAGAAAATAATTTAAAATTTGATGTTTTAAAATTACGTAAAAGATTTATTTTTTTTTAATACTGCAAACATCAGAAAATCGCAGACTGCTTTGGTCAGACTTCAAATTTTGCCATGGCCTAGCTGTTCTTGGTTAACGAACAGAGTTAACAGAACACTTTAACGCTTTGTCATCCCCAAGTAAAACTACAAGTCTTAAGTGTATCTTGTATCAAGTTAGTAAATATGTTTTCATTTGCTGTTCTGTGTGTACTTAGCAGCCAATTTCATGGCTTCCTCACATAATCCTTCTCGAGAACACTGAAAACAAACACCCGCTTTCATGGAATACACAAAGGATTCTGTGGTAAAAAGAGCTGGGAACAAATTCTCAGAAGGTAGTCATTGTCGTGTTACATAGATTCAGCTGCTTAGCTTTTACTGAAAGTTAATTTCCTCGTGGAAAAAATGGTGTGCTTGTTGCTCGTACCTTGTTTGCATCTTGAAAAGGCGTTGTGATCTGATAATAAAAGTGAAGAGGAGATGAAATTGGGCAGTTAATGTTACCACCCTTCCTTAGGTCTTTTGAGTGGGAAATGTTGTTATTTGTTAATTAAGTAGCCCTGGGTTTTAGAGAAGGTATTTGCCCCAAGATGTTCTATTTCTGAATCCATATTCTATACTCTTGAGAACTGCTTCCTCAGGAACTAAACCTCTACTTTACAAACCTGATGTGGTTTGTCACACTGCAAGAAACACTCACTGCTAACACAAGACCAAAATGACCTGATTATGAAAGCTCCCCAATTTGCTTCCTAGCAGCTCAGAAACATCATAGAATAACAGAAGTGCTTGAGCTTAGGTTCCCTGAGATTGTTACTTGAACACTATTAGCTTTTATGCTTTGACTGTCATCAAATCTAATTTTGTCCTGAGCAAAAATCAGATTTATCAACAGAAGCTCAACTATAATATGAATTAGAAACTAGCTGTTCCTTTCTTAACTCAGACATTCCTAAATTACCAAGAAAGACTCGCTTCATTTATCTTCAGCTTAGTATCTGTGCTGATGATGATCGCATTTCTCAAGAATACAAAAAAAACATGCCAGAGAATTCTCTGTTGAAAAACTAATAGCTGTAATTAAAGCTAGAACTAACTTTTTTTTTTTCTATTTGATTTTAGGGATGCAGAGAGGCTTGAAGAGTTTTATACCAAGAACCAGCAGCTCAGAGAACAGCAAAAAGCACTTCATGACACTATCAAGGTTTTAGAAGACAGGTGAAGTAGTGCCTTTTAGCTTTTGGGGTTGTGTTTTGCTCTTACAGAGTAGCTCTGGATGCTTTGCAGGTTGGTTGGGCTGTTTTTGTAAATGAGTCCTTTGCTAATACAATCCCAATAGTGTGTTTTAAAGAAAAATGTAGAACTTAGATTCTTGTGACTGAATTAAATTTTTGCTATTTTGTTACTTTCAAAGTGCTTAACTTGCTTAGTTTCGGTGAAGGTAAGTAGAAGTACGATAAGCTTGGGAGGCAGACAGACATTTTAAAGCATTCTTTTCCATCCATTTTTTGTAGAGACAAGTTTGATGTCAGTTGAGATATAAATGCAAAACTCTGGGCTAGACTATATCATATACTTTAAAACTCATGAAATAACTCAGTTGGAAATCTTTCAGATTGGAGAGGGGAATCTTTTTTACCAGTTGTCTGTTTTACCTAAATTTAATCACAGGTTCTGTCTCTTGCCTTCTTTTGGACTTAGACATTCTGACCACCTCTTGACCCATTCTGCTTTTCCCTTATTTGTTGTTTTCTTAAAATCTGGTATAGCAAAGCAAAACCAATAAACATGAAATCACAGTGCATTTTCTCATCTTCTAAAAATTATACCTGTTTTAGAATGTGTAGGTTAAATTGCTGCAAATAGGGCCTCAGAAAGTTTCTGGGAATAGATCATTACATAGTAAATTATTTTCCCACATTGCTGTGCTGCCTCAAATTTTAGAGCAATGATACTCAAATTTGCATTCAGATAGTTGATACAAGGCTTAGCAGGTTTTTTTAGTTTTTGTGTTGCTTCGTGAAAGGTATTAGGGATAAATTTGTAATTGTGCAAGTAGTAAACTTTCACACTACATAGGCAGAGAGATATCTACAGAGTGGATGGACTTTTCTGATCCCTCACCAAATGAAGTACTCTCATTGCAGAAAACTAAAAGGATATTTAAAGTGGTTTAATGCAAGGAGATGATAATATTGTGTTTATTACACCATTAGTCAGATAATGAAATGCCTTCTCATACTAGCTTATTTTACTCTTTCCCTAATTCCACAATTTTAAGATACCCAAGATGGCTTTTGCTTCCAGTATTTGACTGTGTAATTGGAAACGTCGGTGTTTTGCTTTGGTTTGGATTTTTGGGGGGTTTCTTGGGTTGTTTGTTTGGGTTTTTTTTTGTTTAATACTTCGTGTGAGCAGCGGCAATGCAGAACTCTTAACCAATTTGTCCCTTATTTAGCAAGCAAAATAGAGTGTGGTTTTCACTTTTATTATACTGTTAGCTTTTTGTCGTATATCAGAACTAAAACATGCTTCAGTTGTCACCTGTAAAATGAACACGCATTTCATTGCATGAATCAATGTGTCAAGTAAGATGGAGTGATCATCAGGTCCTTTTCTGAGAGCAGATATGCTTTAATCAGCTGCTCTAAACCATTAGAGACAGTGGAGGCAATGCTTCACATGGACTTCTAGATCCACTTCTGAGCACTGGTGTCTAGATAAAGGATTTCACACTTGCGTAGTATTTGTTACAGGGCAGACTTACCATTTGTCCTTTTTCTTACATTACTTTGCTTCATGGCAGTGATACAGGAAGGACTTGATCCTTCTTAGATGAAGTAGTAATTGTATTTACTGAAATGATTTGCCTATTTGTATTTGCTTGAATGAACGTCACTTATAATGAACAGTAATTTATATCTGACAGTACTTTTTCTTAGTAGGACACCTCACAAAGGCTTTCAGTGGCAAGGCGTAGCATGCTCCACTATTAAAGTAATGCATGTTGCTTTAGAAGTGAACATTCATTTATGCAAATGTTAGTACATGTAATATTGGATTGTTCAGAAATCTCAAAATACTGCTGTGTCAATATATAAAACCACAGTACTTAGTTGTGTTCTGCATAGTTGCCAGAAATTTTCTGGTTTTCATTGTTCAAAAAGCCAGTTAAATGTGGATATCTACTGCATGTATGGCAATATCTCTTAGAATGTTTTTGTCTTTGTTTTATTGTAGACTAAGAGCAGGATTATGTGATCGCTGTGCTGTAACCGAAGAACACATGAGAAAGAAGCAACAAGAGTTTGAAAATATCCGGCAGCAGAATCTTAAACTTATCACTGAGCTTAGTGAGTTTTATCCATAGAGTTGAAAGACAAAACATACTACTTTGTAAACTAATTCCTCCTAATTCCTGTAACTTGATATAATTTTTATATGGTGTGTTTAGTAAACCCAAGTTCAGTTGGAGGATACTTAATTCTAAGGTGTGAAAATGTGAAACGTACCAATTACTAGTCATTTCATGCACCTTCTTAGATTGAAATGCTGATAGTGAAAGTGAACTGATGTGGAAAATCTTACAGTGTAAAGTAGCTAGTGTAGATAAAATGTGGCTGCTTCTGTTTATTACTACTGCTAAAGCTGTAGAATGACTGATTGGTTGCCAGTTTTCCAAAGGAAACCATGACTTCAAAAGTAACTGGTGATCACAAAGTAGCAAGTTCAAACAGAAATTCCTTGAGTCCAGCTCTGGTCCTTGTAGTTGGTCTTGGAGTTTGACTGCAGTAAACCATAACCTTCACATAACCCACTGGAGCCAGAAAAGAATTGCTTCATGCCAGGCAGCTTGTAAGCAGCTCATTTTGAAATCAGGAAGCCATACATATGGGGCAGGAAAAAATAAGCTGTTCTAGGTGACGTGAAGACAGGACACAACAAATGTGTTCATAAAGACTGAAAGATTTTATGTATGAAGTGCTAAAAAATACAGAACAGGATCTTTACCGTTATTTAATTGTTTTGCGTCATTTAGTTGTTTTACTTGATTAAGAAAGGGCAGATGTTTGGTGAGACTTAAATATGGGAAATGCCAGTCACAAAAAATAGCTTTTGAGTGCTTCATTTATAGAAACAATAAATTCTGCAGTAATAGAAAATACATCGATTTTCAAGGACTTTTAATATTGAGTATTTATATTAAAATATTCTGAGTTTTTTAGTTTAATGGTTAATTACAAACAGGAACAACCAATCTTTAAATAATTCTCTCAGCTTTAAAAACCAAGGTGAAACATGTAAGTGTTTGAGAAGATTTGTACCTAATGTGACAGAACAGTAGCCTTCCCTGGGTTTGGGTTGAGACCTGTATAACAGCTTGTGTATTTCCTGCAACCAGTAAAAAAAGTTCAGTCAAGAATGATCCAAAGGTGAAATATACAACAAAAAAATCAAGAACAGGAAAATAAAAATTAAAGTGAACAGAAGAGGTGGGGGCTGTGAATAAGTTAGTTTGAGGGAGCAGGGAAAAAAGCTGAAGGTGATGCAATAAGCTTGTGTGAAGTAAGGGTAGTATGAATTGGAAATAAGGTAAATTAAGAATTTCTGACAAAATATTTAACCAATTTCAAAGAAATTGGATTTTTTTTTTCTGTTCTCTCCAGTTAGCTGGTTGCTTCAATGACTAGAACAAAATTTTAATTAGTATGTACTTCACCGGCTGTCTTCAGCCCAAGGAAGCAATTTTGTCCTTGCATTTGAGTGAGCAATTAATTAATCTTTACAGCATTATCTCACTTGTATGTACACAGACAAAAGTAGCTAATGATTGTGTGAACCTAATACAGTAATTGTGACACCTTTGCTTTTTCTAATACATCACTTTACAACTTTTTTAATGACTAGTTTGAAAAGTCATTTTCGTAAGCTATAGAAGGTATACAATACTATATTTTAGAACTGATTCTGTTTCCTTAAAGAAGCTGACAGAATTAGATACTATATGAAGTTAACATGTGTACATGTGTGCATTGATTTTTCTCTTTGTGTTTTTTTTTTTTTTCCTACAAATTGTAGTGAATGAAAAAAACAACTTACAGGATGAAAATAAAAAGATAGCTGAACAGTTCCAGCAATTACAGAAGGAGTTGGAGTAAGTTTTGAGATTTTTTTAGATATTCTACCTCCCTCTGTTCCTCAGTAGTAATGTCTTAGAATATAGATATCAGCTTTTAGGTCTTTAAAACTTGGATTTCCTCTTTTCATAGATTGTGAAAACACATAACGTAAAACTAGCATCTTTCTATTGTGCAGAATTCTTGCTTTTTTTGAAACTCTGCATCTGTTTTTTAAACAAAGATAAAGTTGTCATAGAAATTCTGTTTGACTTTGGGATTGTTCTGGTCACACCACATGACAAAGCCTTCCATCTCATTCTTTTATTCCTCTGTTGACTTTACCAATTCTTTTCTCCTAGGTTAAGACTTTGGAAAAGTAGTTCTCAGCTTGTAAAAAAGTTCCAGGAACTTGCAATAAATTTTTTAAATAAACTTATGATAATGTCACAATTTTAAAAAGAAAAAAAAAAGATAGTGAATTTTGCAAGAAAAACATAAAAATAACAAGCCACAAATTGTCTGTCAAATTATAATCTAATATGATAGCAAGAACATGCTATATGGTGGTATGGTTAATACGCAGATTTGGTGCACTGTGCAAGGCAGAGGTAGTATTCCTTTCTAATAGAGCTACGGTCTGACATCATCTGAAACTTAACTTGGTTTTACTTGTCTGTGGACAAGTTGCATACGTATGTGGTGGGAATGGTATAGACTTGATACATAAGGCTTTTTCTGCATGTAGTTTTTTCTTATCTTTGTCAGAAAGTAAATTCGGTAGAAGACGAAAACAACTTAGAGTTTGGTTCAAAATAACTATGGTTCTATTCCTTTATGTATCTTGGTTTGTCTTCCATATTTTCCATCTTAATCATCCTCTCTTTTTCTCTATTCATTTCATCTTCTCTGATTAACATATTTCATGTCCATAGGAGTATTCCTTTTTAACACCAAATAGGAACACATTTCTCTATGCTTCCTGCTGCTGTTTAATGGCTTCTCAGTAATGGTTCTCCTGGCCAGCTTGACAGCAGTTAGGAGGTAGCGTC
>VZRU01014060.1:0-25410 GCA_013398155.1 Pedionomus torquatus | reverse complement strand
TCAAAAAAAAAAAAAAAAAGAACATCAGACAGATTCATCCAAATTATTTAGTTTGATCCCCTGTGAAATGTCTTTGGCCACTGTAGGAAAGTTAAGACTGAATAATGTAACAGTCAGTTATTTGTTCTGCATGTTAGATGGTTATTTAAATGAACTGAAAAATCAGTTATTTGTTCTGCATGTTAGATGGTTATTTAAATGAGCACAGAATTAAGTGGATAACAAGACATTAACAAGGATGGTCCTGCTGTTTGCGATATAGTCGCTGTATTTGGTCATTGTGGTTAAGCTGCTATCATACTACTTGATTTACAATGAACAATTTAGATCAATATGATGTTACCATGTAGTTGCAAAGTAACAGATTGTTTCTGGTGCATGACATAATATTAGATTCCTGCAATCTTCTGTATTTTGTCACCAAGGTTTTATATTTTATGAAAAAAGTCTTAAGAATCCTTTATAAAAGTGAAATCAATGAAATTTTAGAACATTTCTATTATCTCATTCTTTATCAGATTAGAATTTCATTGCTCTTGGATGGAAATAGCAAGGAAATTTCTGCAAAATTCTTTTCTGGGGTCTCAGATAAATGTTTCCTTGATTCAGAAAGTATTTATTGCATATTTATGATGTATAGTATGTATGGCAGCTTCATTTGATAGGATTTTTTTGTGGTTGTATGTGCAAATTACCTCTTGGTTTGCACAGAAGGAACAGAGAAAGGTATTTATAGGGGAGTAATACAAGTTTGTCATACAAGGCCATGTGTGCCAGTAAATTTAAAGAGAAGTCTAAGAGCTAACTTAATTTTGCAAAGTAACTAGATGAATATGTTGTTTTAATGTTTGCTTTGATTTATTTCTTACGATATTGTTAGTAGATTATATAGTTTTCCAGTTACGGTGCTTTCTTCATAAATGTGCTAGAGAAGAGCAATTACAAAACGCGCAATAAGATTTGTCAAGACTTTGGAGCATCCCTGCATTAATGTTTGTCATTAAGTGCTCAAAGTTGCTCATAGTAAAAAGCCTAACTGCAAAAATACGTGTCTCAAGCCAGGCAGCTTTCTCTAGTTCTACTTCATGTTACTTCCATACTTTGTGTTAGATCTTCTGGTTCACTTCAATGCAAGCAGAAATATATCCACATTTCCTCTTCTTTCCTTAGATCAAAACCTTACATCCTTCTCTTTATAGTTAGGAAATGATCTTTTGGCCTGTGTTTTTCTCTTGGGAGTCATAAGGAAAGTGCTACTGCAGAAAGGTGACCAAGCAGGCTAAGTGTAGATTTTTCTCGTGTTTTTCTTCTACAGTCTCTTCCATTTCTCTCTACCACGACCATACGACTGGTAGCAATGCTCTTATTAAGTACTAAACAAACTGTATTTAAGGTAAAGGAACTGAAATTAACACTTTGTTGTTACACTAATTTTTATATACTGACTCTGCAGTGTGCTTCTAGAACTGACAGTGTGAGTGAAAATAAACTTCATAGATCATGCTGTGTTTTACATTATTTGTTCTATAAGGTTTATGTTGCTCTTCACACTCCTCTCTGAAGACCTTTGAGAGATGAGTAAGAGATATCATCTAGTGGTCTGGAGTGGGATTGTTTTTAATATAGTGCAGTTCATTACTATTTAAAAGTGTCCAAAAGCTGTTGTTTTTATGACAGTTACTATTCTTGGGGTTTGCAGGGACTTGCTTACTGGGATGGATCCATTTCAGCATTCTTCCATTGAAGTGGCACATGCTTCAGAGGACAAGCTAGAAACTCTACAGTCCCTAGGTTTTTTTCAGGGAGAAAGTCTTCATAGATTTGTAGAATTGCTTAGGTTGGAAGAGACTTTTGAGATATGTAACCCAACTGTCATCAACCTAACTCTGATAAAAAACAAGAACCCATCACTAACCCACGCCACTTCCTTGGCGCAGTAGTTAGATGTTGAGTTCAAATGTGAAGAGCTAGTGTCATGTGCCGTTCTTAGGCTTGAAGGAGCAAGTGTGAATTTGTTGTTGGATGTTTTTAAAAACTGAGTTCTAATGCAACTTTTTTTTTATGCTGTGATGTTATTGAGAAGTCTGTATTTTCTAAATTGTTGCTTTCTTGAACCATGACTATCCTGCTTGCTGAAAGTGCTTTGTCTTGCTGATTTGATCTTCAGGGAGCGAAAACATCAAGCAGTGGAATTAGAAGAAGGAGTCATTCCAGATTCTCCAGTTCCGGCTTCTTCATTTTCTGTGGTTAATCGTATGAGAAGAAAAAAAGAGAATAGGCATATCCGATACACAGAACATTCACACCCACATTTGGAACTTGCAGAAAACAACAGTGGTAAGAGTATTGCATTTTATTAATTAATTTTAAAGTATATTTTTAAATTGTAAAGAAAAAGCTTATGTATAAATTTGATTGCAAGTGGTAAAAGCCCAAAAATAAAATCTTGATGTTTTTCGGGTTTGGCTTTTTTCTGCTTACACTATAATGCATGAGCCAGGGGAAATACTGTTAGCAGTAACTATTATATCAGCAACGTGCTCAAAGATTATCTCAACGTCCTAGTTTTCTTCATCCACATACTCATGCAAATATAACAGTTTTCCAACTCATATCTTTAACGCCAAACTAAAAAAAATCCGTTAGGTTTTGACTTGTGCATATAGCCATGTCACCACCTAGTGGAGAATGAAATAAATGTTTTGCCACATTCAGCAATTATTGTGCAATTAAAGTACTGAAACTGGTAGATAAGATTAAGATTGGTAGATTCTAGCAGCTTAACTGGTAGATTCTAGCAGCTACATGATCTTTTTCGGTTGCTTTTCATTTGTCTTGTGTCTAAGTCCAGAAATATTGTACACATTTAATTTCCAAACTTCCTTGTGTTGTAGAAGTAGCTCTAGAGTATTTTAACTGTAAGAAATATTGGGGCTTCTACTCTAATTATACACAGCTTGGGACTTTGAGGTTGTATTTTAGTGATACACAGGAAATATGATAAACAGTCTAGGTGCTCTTAATGTGTTAATTTATCTTGTGAAATAAAAAAAAAAATCTTTAATATCTGATTATTTCTAAATATAGCTTTTGGGGTGAAGGTGGGTTTGTTATTCACACCCTTAATTTTGTGTATGCAATTTTAGTGCAGTAAGTAGTTTCGCCTTCCTAAGCATACCTACTTCTCTCCATTTTCTGAATAAAAAATTGAACTACTAAGTTAAACCAAAGTTAAATATGTAGGAAATGGTGTAAAAACCTATTGCATTTAATGGCCGTGAAAAGCTATTGGTGTCTAGGTAGAAAGAACTACATGGCACAAAGTCATGATTAAAACCTTAGGGTTTTCACCTTTTCATTACTTTAGCTGCTGCAGAAAATTATTCCTTTGGATGGCTTACTCCTTAATAGTTTTGTTGCCATATTAACAGGTCCAATATAGATTGGATACATACTTTTTATGTGGTTAGTAATGTATGTGATGTAATTATGTGTTGATATTGTTTTATGACTGACCAGCTAGGCTCACATTTGCAAGAAGGGATTAATGGGAAATATTTGTGACTAATTGTCATAGTGATGATAGAATAAAAATAATGAGATGGATCTACTGACATACCAAAATTTACATTCAAGTGTTTTTAAGATTGGGATCATTGTCTGTATCTACACAAAATTCTCACAATAGGATACCTAATATCACTGTGTGAAAGTTTTTCTACATTTTCTCCTAGATTTTGGAAGAATTCCAATGTATTCAACACAAGTGAACAGTCACCATGAAGCAGAGATACTAGTGGCAGACACCTGTGATATGCAACTGTCACCTATACCAAGTAAGTGTATTAACAGATTTAGTTCTAATTCCATTCAAAATAAGGCAAAAATGTTGTAAAACTTCAGGTTTGTCAACAACTGAGGATTCATCTCTTTAAACACAGGAGCCAGAAAAAGGATATTATGTTTACTCACAGAATTGCTGCTGAAATGCCTATCTTGTAATGCCTGTCTGCATGCCAGTAGATACGTGATCTAGTGGCATAGCATCATGGCTTAGAGTCAAGAAATAAAAAGATGGTCAGTGCAACTCTTACTGCAGATAGTTTATACTTTAGGCAACTTACCCAACTGCCTTAGGTCTGATTTTTCCAACTGTACAGGAGGTGATGTATTCTGAGAATTGCACTGGTCTGACATGAACATGTAACATTTAAAAGTGCTCTTGTTATTATTCCTTTTTTTTTTTTTCAGTTGTGAATTGGTACAAGTCTTTAAGTTTTATGTCCTTCTCCGTAAACAGTTCTTTCACAGGAACTTTGTCTTTCACGGGAACTTTGTTTCCCTGGCTCTTTCTTCCTACTTAACTACAAGTGATGTGAAAATCAGCATTTTGGAATAATTCGTACAGGTCAGGGCTGTAGTTCTTTTACTCTCTCATCATATTATCTTGCCCCAGTTTAATAAACTGGGTAATTCCCCTGAAAGAGGGGAAACTCATCTATTTGTTTTTTCCTAATAAAACCACAGGATGAATAATTAATAAGTGTCATCTAGGAAATATGCAATGCAGGCATTTTACTATAAATACATATTATCACTGTTCTACATACTTTTCTCAGACTATTCATGTGCTGGACTGGGTGTTTGAAAAAAAGACTTGTACATTGACTTGTCATTATATGTTAATTTTGGGGAGCTGTATTCAAATTAAAAGTACATTTCTCTGTGATGATACATCAGTTTCCTCTGATGGGAAATTATTTTTTCCCTCCTTCTCCACTTACAGCTTCCAGATACCATTTCTGTCTGACACGGATCAAGCTGTTTCCATAATTAGCAAGTTTAATTTCTGATATTTTTGGTTCTGTGTTTTACCATCTGTGTGAGTGGAATAAGCTATTATAATGTATATGTAATTTATTGTGAGCTTTTTTTCTACTTCTATAGATAAATCAAGAATGGACGTCTATCCTGTTCCAAAGCCATCTTTTAACTTGGCTGCAGTTGTGGCAGAAACAATTGGGCTTGCTGTTCAAGATGAATCTGTAAGTAGTATTCCCAGATTTTTGTACATAATCAGCTTTTTGTGGCAGTTGTTTTCAAAACCACTGTATTTCTCTTTTCCATTAGAATTCTGCAGAAGTATTCTTAGTTCCACTAAGCTCACTTTGATTTGGTTTTGTTTGCTCATTACAGAATTGCTCTAGCAAGAAGAGATGTAACTGTGCTGACCTATCCAGGGTCTAGGGAGGAGGGTTGGCTTCCTGCTTTGTATATAACTTTCAAATTTAACTAAGACAGTGAACTAAATACTTGGGTTTGTTAAACTACCTTTGTGCAGTGATCAAGTCAAAGACACTAAAAAACACTGTTTGGTGATGAGACTGTTAGGTGACTCAGGTGAGATTATTTGATGTTTCTGCTTGGTAACTATAGTGAGAAATATGGTATGCAGGCTTTTTTTATTTTTTTTTTAAATATGCAGTGGAATGATGAATTTTTTTTTCATTTCCATAAGATTTCTTTAAAGCTATTCATCAAAATTTCATCTCTTTTATATTTTTTATTATATTTTCAGGGCTTTTAATAGTTCGTTTGAGTGGACTTCCAAAGTATTTATGTGCAAACTTAGCATATTTCTGATTTTTAATAATAATAACATCTTACGCTTCCTTTCTTTGGTTTTCTTCACTTGCAAGGAGTCCCAGAGTGTACTGAGTCCTCCCTGCACTAATACTGTTATGAGCCAGGCCCCAGAGAGCATGCAGTCTGAAAACTCAAGAAAACATCCTGCTTCTGAATCAAGAAATGATGACAACAATATAGGGTGTGTTTCCACTTGGTTATAAAAATATTGTTTTAAATGGGCTGATGTGAAGTTCTGGTTTCAGCAGAATTTAAAACTTTACAGCAGTTTGCTTTAAGGGTACAGACATGGAAATAAATATTTTCATATTATATGGGCTTCATTCTAGTAAATAACATTAAGGCAGAAGAACTGATAGAATAAAAACTGTGGACTTTATTCTCAAACTTCCAATTTGAGCTTTCTGTATGCACAGTCTATGTGTCACTTGACCTCTTGTTACTGTGAGGTATCTTCTGAGACCCACAAATGTGGGCATTAGGAGCCTGGAGCTAGGGTAGGAAAACGATCATAAAATTTTTCTGCTAACTAGATGTCATACCAGTTGATGTTGCCCTTCCCACTTTCCTCAGGGGATTGTGGTCTAAACTGCAGTATATTACTTTAGTCCCTATTTGTCATCTTAGATGTATGTTTTATTGGTGACAAGCAAAGAAACAGAGTACCTGAAAGGAGCTTGCACATTTTCCCTTCACTAGCAGAAGCTTTGAGAATCTGTTATTGTATCTTATAAAAGATCTGTACAAGAACCTAGATAAACTGCTATCACAGCCATTCTCACTTTTTTTCCATTTCACTGCACTGAAAGGTGGAGAGTCCTTTGGTAGAAGAGATTCCTAGGTAGGCTTAATTCCGTCCCTGGTTCCCAGTTGAACATGGAACAGAATTTCACACCGTACTGAAATGAAGGACAAGTTCTGTGGTTTTGTTTGCCTTTTGCAGCTCTAAGCATGACAGTTCTTTCTCCTTAACCAAGAATTTCCCTTTTCTTTTTCCTGCTGGTTTCAGTTAATACTAGCAGCTCTGACAGCTTTAAAGTAGATCACTTATAGGAAACCTGTAGTATTTGTATATCCCTTTCTGTCCTCCCAGCCCCTCCTGTACTCCAGGAAAAATATTTGATCTCTCATTTTATTCAGTCTTTCAGGTCAATCTCAGAATACTCCACCGCACGTTGACTGGGATTCTCAGGTAGCCTCTCCAGTTTTTGGAGCTTCTAGCAATGTGAAGAACAACTCCAGTACAAGTCATGCCTCTTGTATCTTAGATTCAGGATTGAAGCCTCATGTCAAAACCAACCTTTTCAACAATCCTTCTAGTTCCAGATCTCATAAAAATAGATCAAAATCTGAAGATGTTGCTTTTGTTGCACCACTGAATCTTGGAACTGAAATCAACTCAGTTATCAGCCAGGCCTCTATGAATAGGCAAATGGTTGTGAAAAAGAATACTAATGAGCCTGTAACCTGTGTGGGAAACACTTGTGCAGCTAAAAATGAGGTGATAAAGAGCGATTTCCTTCTTGTACACCAGAGACAACTAGAAGGCAGGTGTGCAAAGAGAAAGAAAGCTGAAGATGACCATGCAATAAGCTGTGAAAAAACATCCTTCAACAAAGAGAACTCTCTGCCCTTTCAGTCAGACATTCAGCATATTAATGGGGAACATACAGTTGATAAGCCCTTGGATCTGTCCGATCGCTTCTCTGGAGTTCGTTGCCAAGAGAAGAAACAAGGCAATGAGGAGACCTGTAAAAATAGACTGAAACAGGTGACTCTGCATGATGTTTTTTCACAGCTAGGGAAGCCCATTCCTGAAGGCTCATCATCCATTCAAAAAGCCAACAATGAAGGCTGTTTGTTTGGCAGAGATTTACAAGAGGAATCCTATGTACAAGAGGCAATGCTGGGAAAAACATTCCCAGATAAGAAAAACCAGATCCCAATGAAAGAAGAAGTTCCTCCCTTCAATGTTGTACCGCTGCGAAGTTCTGTAGAAACGGAGCAACTTTTTGAGGATGTGAAGGTATGCTTTTCTGCTTTTTTTTCCCCTTCTCCTTTGAAATATTGTTCGAGTTTTGGGAAATAGTAAAATTGCAATATGTTGTTAGGTTGCCAGTGGCCATGTACCAAATAGAAAGAAAACAAGGACAGGACATGGAGAGTCTGAACCAGCATCTGTACTTCAGCCAAACCCTTGTAGACTATCAAAAAATAAAGCACTGCAAAATGAGCAAGGTAACTTGATGAAAATATACATTTTATTGTTCCCCTCCAGCCTGTGCTCTGGTTGAATAGCACTTTGCTTATCTTATTTTCTTCCATTTTAATCACTTTCTCTGTTCTGCTTTTAACTTAGTATCATCCTATTCAGGATTTCTCAAGATCACCCCCCACACTTTCAGTCTGTGTCTTCCTGGTGTTCTTTTGCCACTAGATAATAAGTATGTCATTGGCATTCAGCTGTAAACTCGACAAGCTAAGAATGTTATCTTTCTCATTGATTTAGCATTGTTGTTTAATGCAATATATGATTAATAGATACTGAAATAAAAATCTCTGGAAGTTTGAGTTTAAACTCTGCAGTGCTTGAAAATTGTACTTAAATGTAAGGATAAGTCACTTTGTTAAGATTTTTTGTGATTCCTGATGGTCTGTTAAAGAAATTTGTACCTTCAATGATAATGAACAGATGCTGCTAAATACTCATTTTATATCTTCTTTCCTGTTAAGTGGTCCCAGTCTGAAAACTTTTTTTTTTTAATGGGGATTGTAGAATCACTGCTTCTGTACTCCTTAGCTGAGTTGTTACACTGCATACTTTATTTAAAAATACTTGCATTGTGAATTTAAAAGAAACCTGTCAGCCGTTCATCTTGCCATGTGGTTTGCAATCTAAACCTCTCCTTCAATGATAAATCAAGAGCTCTCTCTAGAGCAATGACCAGGTGCTTTTCTACTCTTTGTATTCTAGAACCTGACTTATGTATTCTTATCAATCTCATGTCTTCTGTTCAATATTAATACTACTGAATTTATGCAATATAGAGATTCTACCTGCAAGAGTATTTTATGTATTACTTCATGTATTACATACCTCATCCAAACACCAAGGAGTGGTGTGCTCTCTGAATATAACAAAAAACTTACAGATCTATTTCTAACTCTTGTAAATCTTACTTTGTTTGAAGAAATGAGCATATATATTGCTTGAGGAAAGTCATTGCCTAAACCCAAAGATGGATTGATAAAAAGAAAACTGACTTATAATTTAGGTGCTATAGAATGCTGTTGGCAGAATGGGGTTCTGATTATAAGCCTTTTTTCTCGTATTCTCTGTATCCAGACCTGAAAGAGAAACCTTCAGAAAACCTCCAGTGGAGCATAGACCCAGGAGCTGACCTTTCACAGTACAAAATGGACATGACTGTGATTGATGCAAAGGTAAATTTGTGTAACAAGTCTGCATGTTCTATGATATTGAAAAAACCCTACAAAAGTAGATTCATTAATTTTATTTGTGGCAGGGCAAACACATGTTAACAAAAATATAAATTCAGCTCACTTGATATTAGTTAGCACTCCTGAAATGTTTGTTTATGCATAGTTCACTGCAGTTGTTTTAAAATATTTCCACTGTCTAGGTGTACTTGATAAACTCAGCCAAGTGGCTTAGTGTGAAACTGGGCTTTCTTTTAAGATAAAAAAAAATATAATTTCTAAATCTTTTTTTTTTTCTGTGAAAATACTCACTGTGATATCTCTTCATGTTAACTAATAGAAAATGTGTAGATTATTATCTATCTATCTTTGATTTGAATGCAATGTGGTTATTAGGACCTCTGAGAATTTTCCCTAAGTCTTTTGTTTTGTCTCACTTGAAAGCTATCTTAAAATGTATTAATTTGACCAGTTCTTAATTTCTGTATGTTTCATTGTTACCTTTTATCTTTGTAGAATTTGATATGAAAACTTTTAAGACATTTCCGGCCCATCAAGTAATGTAATCCACCAGATTGAATTTCAAATTCCACCTTGAATTTCAAAGCATATTATCCTCTTACCTAAATTTTACATCTTTATCATGCAGACAAAACATCATGGGTCCATAAAGATGGTAGTAGCTGTTGTGAAAGCATTTACTGACTGTACAAGTTGCCTCTGAGCGCTGTTGACATGTTTGCTTTTTTCACTCAGGGTGGTTCTCAGTCAGAAATTGGAGGGGAAGCTGTTGATATGGATTATACATACATTAGTCAATGTGTGCTATCAAGAATGAAAAATCAAGAGCAAAACCAAGAAAGCAGTCCAAGTAAGACTTCTCTTTTTCTTCCCTTTGGTTTACTTTTTTTTTTTAATTGAGGAAGAAAGTGTGAAGGGCCTTTTTTCCTTTGTGTGTATAGATAGTATAAAATTGTTTGCAGAAAAACAGCACTGATGCATTTTTGTAGGTTACAAAGATCAGTCTGTTGCCTTGTGAAATCAGTGGTTGTTGAGGTTTTTTTAAAATTGGATGAAGAAAATTACAGGATTTGTGCTGCACTAAAGCCAGTAGCTATGCTTTTACAGTGCTTAAAGAGCTAAAAAAACACCGTAGTTCTGATCTTGCCTGCCACAATCATTCTTAGAACAGCTTTGAAAGTTTGCTATGTAATCATATCAGACTTTCGATGGGAAGACTAATTTTTAATTGCATATAGATAGGACTACTATACCTAAATCCAAGTGTGTTTATATCACGTTTATGGTACTTGGTGAATCATGGCTGTAGGGCAGTGACTTCTAACAGTCTGGTTTGGTTTTTTAAACTGTAGCAACTTGACCGCTTTTCTGTAGTTCATCTGCTACCCACAGAAACTATTTCCTTCTGCTTGGGTAACTTCATAATTTCCAAGAACAGAAACTTCATGCATTTGATATTAAGGTTAAAGTTACTTCTGATTGATTTTGTTATTAATCAAGTTTTAGAAACTGAATCAAGGTATCTTTATGAAAAAATAGATTAGTATTGTCTGCATTTAAAAGATTAACAGGGAAGTTGTAGAAAACCCCAGCAATACAATTATTCTAAGTTAAGCACTACTGGAGCAGGGAGTAAATGGTAGTTCTTTTGATACACATTCAATTAGAATACATTTTTTTTACTTAAATTGTTGAGAGACTGACTTGGATGTTCATTATGCTTTTTATAATAGGAGGAGAAAACGGAAAGAATGATACCTTAACAGAAATGTTTGATCGGACAACCCATGAAGAATATGAGTCCTGCCTACCAGAAGATAGTCCTTCTGCATGTGATGAGAAAGAAGTTCTTCATGATGAAGAGCAGGACAAGGGAGTAACAGCAGCAAGCAAGAAACTAAAGAGTGGGATATAATTTGTTTTGTCTTTATTAGCTTGGTTAAAGTACAAAAGCCGATTTGAAATCAAGCTCTGTTCTCTAGGAACAAATATGCCAAATAAATCATGAGTTCATTTTTCATAAATTCATGGGGAAAATTATTCATTGTAAAGACATAAATAATTTTCATATTGGTTAATATTTGGTCATTCATTTGTATAACCACCACACGAATATGGGTTGTGTAATAGAAGCTGCCACAGGAGCTGTGTAGCAAAGTGACTCTTACAGAAAACACTAGTTGTTGACTGCAAATTAGTCGCTTCCTTTCTTCTCCCTGTCCTGGGTTCCATCAAAGGTTTTGCGCTATTTTGTGTTTTAAGCAACTTTCTTTTGCAATTCTGTTTTCTTTTTTTGATTCCCTTCCTGCTGTTTTCCTTCTACTCCAGTAATGCTTTTTGATCACTGGTTCAATCAATTCCATATTATTTTTAGTATTTTGAATCTGTTGTCTTATACTGAATTTACATGGCATTTTTTATTTCTTAATAGCTAGCTAATAATTTTATAGTCATTTCTCCAGGCAGTCTGTTAACATTATATGACATGTATTTTTTTTTGTTTTGCATGTATATTTACAGAATATGAGGACAAACAAGATAAAGCCAAGCAGAAAGCATTTGTGGAGCCATATTTCAAAAGTGATGAAAGGTAATTTAGTTGGTTCTGTATAGGCATTTTAAGGCTCTTTGTCCTCTCTATAGGGAACTTGTTCTTCCATTAAATAAATGTGTTTGTGCATAGCATACTAGCAGCTGAAGATGCACAAGTAAAAGATCTAGTGAATTAAATAAAAGCCTTAGATAAAAGCTGGGGTAGGGGGGGAAAAAAGTAAACGCATTGAGATGCCTATCTGTCACATTCACAGAAGAGAAGGGATTGCCTCTTCTGCTTTTTATAATTTATTTTGAATGCAGTATTTTGTAATCCATGTTGTTTCTTACAGGCACATGGTCATGCATGAATTCATGAGAAAAGAGCCTATGGGTTGCTTGTACAAATACAAACCTTTCCTTCTCAGGCATTTTGGCCCCATCCTCTAGCAAATAAATGAGTAATGTTTAACAACTGTATCTCTTAGTGCTTCCTCTATTGCTTTTCTGGATAATCATCATTGGTGGTCTGAAATTTCATTTCCTAATAATATCAACCCCTTCACTTAATTAGTTGTTAGCTTATTTTTTTACCTGAGCATGTGTTTTCTTTGTAGAGGAAAACTTGGTTAGTGTTTTGTGAGCAGATGACTTGCAAGGAATCTGTTAGTTCTTTTACTGAATCCCAACATATGTTCCTCTTGCAGAAATCAATACAAGCACAACTGTGTCATGGGTAAAATAAATATTCTGCGGAAGATCTATCTCTGAGTCATTTTGGTCTAGTTGTTACTTTCACACTGTGAAAAGTCATAATGAGGAGATGCGTATCTCTGGTTATGTGAAAGATCATATAACATTTTAAAAATCCTGAAACTGGTTTCGTTCCAAAAATAGTCCTGTTCATCTATTAAACGCAGTATAACTGGGTTTTGTAGGCATTTTTTGATATCTTTTCTTGACTCTCCTTCATTGTATTCTAAAAACTGAAAATTTCCAGACATGTACAAGAAATGAATGTACTGTCACATGAAAAAAAAATTTGTTTTTCAGAAAGAATGCTGTGTTAGATTTTCCTCATATTGAGGTTATTCGGAAAAAAGAAGAGAGAAGAAAATTGCTTGGCCATACTTGTAAGGAATGTGAAATAGTAAGTAGTGCTGTAAAATTTGGGCAGTCTTTCGTTCTTCTCACTCTGCTAATGTCTAAGTGCTAAAGTGCTGGTGAAACTAGGAATCTGGTTGCATCACCATCAATACCTATGGCAGCAGATGAGTAAATGTTTACCAAAGCTATTTTACCAAGTCCTGAGTGAGTTGGTTTGCTTTTAACTGCAGTAACTGCCTGTAACTTAAAGTCTTAACTTTTTGTGTGTTCAAGAATAGAAACTTCTCACTTAACAGTTCCAGTAAGAATTTTGTTATTAAAAAATACTTAAGTTAGTCAAAGAATGATTCCAAGTTTCTGAACTTAGCTCAAAAGTACTACTGAAATTTGCAGCTACTGGAATAATTAAGTTCTATGTCCTGTTGTACCTATATATAGATATATCTTGATTTGGGTTTTTTTCTGTTTTTTCCCCTCTTTTTTTTCTGGAGTGTCTGTTTTTTCAGATAATTGCACCAGCATAGGTGCCAATGTGTGTGTATGTGCAAGTGCATGCAAAAAAAAAAAAAAAAAAAAANTTTCAGTTTTCTTGCACAGTAGTGCATGCAAAAAAAAAAAAAAAAAAAACACCCAAGGTTTCAGTCTTTTTCTTGGCTAAGAGATGTGTTAAGTGTTTTAATTTCCTGTCTCAGTAAGCTGCAGATCTTCTCCTCTCTTGTTACTTTCTGGCAAGTTAGAGTGGTAACTGGTATTTGGAAACGTTTACTGCTCCAATTTCACAATATTAGGTTTCTACATTAAACTTCAGAAAAGTTTGAGTTTGTTGGGTTTGAGTGGTTTTTTGGTTTTTTTTTGTTTGTTTGTTTGGTTGTGGGTTTTTTTGTTTTGGTTTTTTTTTTTTTTTTTTTTTGTTTTTTTTTTTTGTTTGTTGGTTGTGGTTTTTTTTGTTTTTTTTTTTTTTTTTTTTTTGGTCTGCACCACTCAAGATTAATTTCTTGGAATGTGAGGAATGCCTGGCTGTGTCATTGCACCATAATAAAACTAGCTTTGAATGAAATGCCTATGGAAAGAAAAAGGGAGTATTAGGCAAAGCATAAATGATGCTTTAAAAAAGTTTTGGCTTACTTATTAGTTATACAGGTTTGAAAAGACTTCAAATCTAAGGAAATACTTAAGGAGAGGGTAGAAATCAGTACATTCTTTCTGATCATGTGCTGCATGCAGTATGGGAGTGGGGAGAGTTATCTGTCATTTTGAGAAGATACGAGAGATTTAACTTCTGCACATGCCATTGCAGACTGATGTCAAATTCTTTTATAAGTCCTTATCTTAAAACTTTGTGGAAGCATCTCATTCGCTTTACAGTGTAGAACATTTGATAAGAGGTTTTGGTTTTGTTTGTTATGACTTTGCAGCATGATCAGAGAAAGATTGCAGGAGTTCCTGGTGGCTTGTAAGAGTAATGTTTGCTAGTGTGGTTACCAAGTCTAGCCACACTAGATAACATCTGATCAATTCTATTTTTATGTATATTTAGATTACGGAAATTACTCTGTAAGTAACTTTGTGCTGAACTAATGAGAGGGATGTTTTAAGGGTTTGTTCTCTTTTTGAAACTGCAAATTGTAGACTTCTGTAAACAGTTCTTTTACTGTGAAGATACTGTGGGATGAGATTTTGTGTATCTTTTCACACATGGAAAAGCCTAGCTCAAGTGTTTTGTGTAGGTTGAAAATGCTGTGGATAGTGAGTTCAATCTAGAAAGCAGCTGAGAGTTGTTTTTGCTGTTCAGCAGACATATTTATAACTTTCTCATTCTTCATCAACTCTAATAGATTTCTAAACAAGTCCCCCCCAAAAGTTACTGATTTCTTTTTACTAAGTGCTTAGCTTGATTATTGATTGGTCTTTCTATTTTCTGTTCCTACAGAACTGTACTGTATTTTCCATTGTTTGGTCTGTAAATAGTCTTCACCAATCATAAATGCATTAATTCCCCCAAAAAATGCAGAACGCTGCAAAATTTTAGTAGGCAGGCTTCTAAAATTCCAGGCTATTTAAAGATCAAGCATGAGATGCACTTGTAATTGTCTGTAAGTAAGACTCAGCTCTTAATCTATTTGGTTTACACAGACACTGTAGAATTCTTACAATTAATTTTGTCAACACCACGTTACTTCTTAAATTTTATCGGTGAAAATTGATGTGTGATTCTTTCATTAGTCTCTAGATCTCTGAGTGACAGATGTTTTTCCAGTGGGGTCTTCAAAGTTCAGCCACAGTGTGACCCTGCTCTATCAATACCCAAGCTGCCAATATCCTCTTAAGTTCTGGTCTTGGCATAGGCTTTTTCCTTTTTAAGGGAGCATTGTATAAAACAGCAGCAAACATTTTCAAACTAAGCGTCTCCAAATTCAGTGACTGAAAGGCGTTGTGCTGTCAAGAGTATGGGAGTATCCTGGGCTTATACACAATAAGAACTTCTCACTAGGGGCTCATAACCATTCCTGAATGTTATCTTTGGAACTGGCAGTTTATTCTATCTTGCACACCACCGCTCTGTAGTAGACAGACCGGTGATCTGAAATTTTGGGTACTAGCTGCTACATCCTGAATCTCTGCTCTTGACCAGAAAGCTCACAGGTTACTACGTCAGATTCATGTACTAAAAGGGGCTTTGAGAGCAGAATGTATTCTAGTGTCATTTATAGAACGACAAGAAATCTGAATTGGTTGGGAGAGAGAAGAAAATTTCCCACAGACTACAAAATTGCAAAATGAAACCAGTCTACTTTTTCTAGTTGATGTAGTTTTGTCATTGATATTTTCAGAGCTGTGATTACTCTTTTCTACACAATCATGAATATTTATTTCTCATGATTTTTGGGAGGAGGATTTTTATGCCCATTTTATACTTTGTCTGCCATGTAGTAGGAAAGAAAAATAAATTTATTAGTGTACTTCATGATTCCAAGCAAGTAGGTTTTCTGAAATCCCACAGTAGATGGAGAAAGGAAAGAATCTCTGTTGACAGAGGTATTCTGTTCCTTTCTTTATTTTCCCCAGTCTAGATCACTTTCTGAATGATTGAATGAGGTTTTATACTTTAGTTTGCCTTTTTGAGTTACAACACTGTAATTTCAGTAGAATTTGTTTTACCACTTTTATGAGGGTTGGGTTTCTTGTGCAGTCCAGATGGTGACTGTTGGCTTGCCACTTCAATGAAACAGTGCATTCGCTTTGAAAAAACTTTGGTGGTCTATGTATCAAAGTGCCCAATTGGTATTTTTAGGAGATCCCAACTAGAATCAGAAACTAAAATGGTAGAAAACCAAAAAAAAAAAAAAAACAACCAACAAACAACTATCTTTCTATGATTCTACTCAGGGAAACACCCAGCAAAAGTTTGGAGAGTGTATATAGAACTGACAGGGATGAAAGAGTAGGTAGCCAATTTATTACATACTCTAGAGAATGCCCAGCTGGCAGATAATTTCTGGTGCCCCGGTATCAGTCAGCTAGTTACACTAGCTCTTTATTTACTCCTAATTTGAGGGAAGAAGGATTTTGACTTAAGTTTGCTGTTACTACTGTAAATTTAAACACTGGAAATAATTCTGCAGCATGGATTTTTTTGGTGCTTTTTCACTTTTCTATTTTAATTGTAAATGTGAGCTGAAACTTAGTTTATAGAAAGTCCCCATCTATTTCAACACCTGGGCTACTTAGCTTTGTAAAATCAGTCCCTAAAACTGTTGACATAAGTAATTGTACACGTCTAAACCTTGTACCTATGGTATGTTAAAAGATATAAAGCTAACAAACATGCCATTATAAGGTTATGCTGAATTTACAGATTAAGTAAGCTTTTAGGATAATGGCCAGGTGTTTGTCAGTTGGATAACAAATCTGTACTGTTGTATATCCTCATCATTATTTTTTAGATAACTGTGTTAATAAACAGTGATTGACAATATCATTGTGTAAAGCAGTTGTTCTGTATAAATTTGCTAACTTGTAGGTTTTTTTTCCTCCCTAACATTCAGTATTATGCAGACATTCCAGAAGAGGAAAGAGAAAAGAAGCTAGCTTCTTGTTCAAGACACAGATTTCGCTACATTCCTCCAAATACTCCTGAAAATTTCTGGGAAGTGGGATTTCCTTCCACCCAAACTTGTGTGGAAAGAGGTTTGTGCAAAAAAGGGTTGCAAAGCACTCTTTAAAGCTGTTTCCCTCTCCCCCCCCCAAAAAAAAAATGGTTCCCTGAAATTATCTCTTGTTCATAAAGCAGCCTTTCTTAGCCGATGTTGTTGATGTCTGTTTACTTATCAGCAGCCATTATTTTGAATACAAGAGAATATAAGGAAACCTTAGAGCTCAGACAGAGAAGACACAAATGGTTGGCATTTTCATAGAACTTAAAACCATACATGTCTCTGAACAAAGGGATGAACTTGGTCAATATTTTCAAAGCCAAAAGCTAAGGGAGTGTGCTTACTGAAGAGATACAGGCAGCACCCTTGTTGTCCTTTGTATTTTTATAGCTCTATAATACCACATGATGCTGGAATTGTATAAAGGCAGGGTGTGATTAAATAGTTTTTAGTACATGTACCCTGCTGGTTGGTGACACTCAAAAGCTGTTTTGATTTGGTTTTGTTTTTTTTTTACTCCTCTTCACACATAATGTTGTTCTTTCCTAAATACTTCTTCTAAAGCCTAAAGCTTAATGTAAAACTGAATTTTTACTAATAATGTTAAAATGTGATGAGTTTGTAGTGTACTTCATGTACGTTTCTTCTGAAGAGGTGAAGCTCTGAGGTAAGGAGCCCTATATGAACTCTCTTTGAGTTACTTATATCTTTATTTGTGCACATACTATTAGCTGTGAAGTACTAATCTTCACTTATTCTTTTCTGTTCCTGTAACAGTTTCAGGTCAAGCATTGGAAAATACAGCCAGAGATATGCGTGTGTTCTTGTGGGATAGTGTTGCAGTATCATCCTCAGTCTTTCAGAATAGGGAGCCTTGATTTCTAGGGCCTTTCATAGTGCGAATCATACTGCATAATCAAGATATAGCAAATTGAGATCATTTAAATTTAAAGCTGTATTTCCAAGAAATACATGTATTTCAAATGTAGTGTTCAGAACTTTAAGACTTCCCCCAGCTGTGGGGGACAAATGTCAAATTTGCTCTAGAAGCCCAAGACAAGTTCCCACTTCTTAAATATCCACTGCAAATGGTATTGCAGAATTTGCAGGCTGTTAAGCTTCCTTGGGCTTGGTTAGGCTTCAGGAAAATGGTTCCTCTTTCTTTTTTTTTTTTTTTTTGACTCTGGTATAACATAAGGGAAAGTGAATCCCTCAGTCCAGCTAGCTAGCACCTCAGGAACACTGCTGAATTGCTGCTTCCTTTGTGAGTAGTCTCTTTCCTCTTGTATATCCACTTAGGCAGGACTTGGATGAAGTTAATCTGTTCCTCCTTTACCTTAAGGAATGAGAGAGAGTTCTTACCGCTCTTGAACCACCTTTGGTTCTTGATCATTATCTTTCAAGATGAGCAGATCATGATCCTTTCTCTTCCAGCCTGGTTGCCTCACACCCATTGCAGCTGATGAGAAAGCTGGTCTAAGCCAAGTATGTCCATTTATAACTTCAGGTGATCAAGAGATCCTCTTAAGGGGGATCATCTGTTACTACCCATTTGGAATCTGTTTGCAACCTCATTTGAAATTAGTTTCTTGGCTATCTCCTTGTTCCATTACAGAAACAGCTGTTGGTTGTTAATGGTTCTCAACAGCATATCAAAGGCAAACTTTAGATCAGCCCTTTCTTGGTAAAACACCGTATTATACAAGAGTGCAGCAAGAAGACAAAAACACCAGAGAGTTCCCATGTTGAGCAATTGCAGTGGGGTATAAAGGATGTATTTTCTACTTCTTATTGGTGCCTTGAGCCAATTGTGGCTTGTGTTGTTTTTTTTTAAATAACTGAGTTGTGTAGATAGTGTTTTCCAACGATGAAGTAAGCATCCGCTGCTCTCACTTCAGCGGACGTTAGTGCTGATAAACAGTAAGGGTTTGACAAAAGCCAGGTGCTGTAGCTGATTTGCATAAAATGTCTGCATACTGTCAGTGTTAGCTGAATTGAGCATGTTACAGAAATTTTTCTATGCACTTCACGCATCAGCTTTCAAGGTGTGATTTCATCTATTTCATCTATTTGGCTTCTTCCAAATGGACAAGTCTTTAATAAATAAGAACGCCCTCAAAACAGAGGGGTAGACTATTTAGACTCCCAAGGCACACATTCCTGAAGCTTCCTGTGTATTACTAGGAAATACTTTTTTTTTTTTTAAAGTAATTTTTATTAGGCAACTGGATTTGCAGTACTTGCTTACTTTATTACTCGTATGTGAAATCTTCTGTAGAAAAAACAATGAAAAATGCAATTTTGTTTTGAATAGATGAACAATTCATAGAACATTCATTCTCTTCAGTATAATCTGTATTGCATTACTGTAGTCCTCTACTAGAAAGCAGCTAAGTGTTTTCATTAATGATATTGTAGCCTAGGATCTCTAACCTTTCGTCAAGTGAGAACCAGTTGCCATAAAAGGAAAAAAAAAAAGACAATATACTTTTTGAGGATAAACAAAAAATGAAACTAAAGTTATGTGTGGTTTTATATTGTGTTTTTAACCTCATATTTGTTCTTTTTTTTTTTTTAAGGATATATTAAAGAGGATCTTGCTCCCTGTCAACGTCCAAAAAGACGGCAGCCTTATGCTGTAATGTTTTCTCCAAAAGGCAAAGAGCAGAAGACATAAAGGATGGGGAAATAAGGCACACCAACTTGAAGAGTATCTTTCCCATTCTTAGCTATTTATAGTTAATATAAACTTGAAATACAGAACTGTGTTTTCCACAATGATAGGTAAATCATTTCATTAAATATGTAAATTTTATAAAATTAATTTGAAAATCTGATGTACCGGGAAACAGAACTATTTAATGTATGCTCGTTTCATATTGTGTTAATACGTTTTGTATTAATTTTTGCACCCGTCAGACAATGTCTCCCATTTTTTCCCTTTGAGGTCAACAGCTAAAATTCTAGCAAATCCTGTCTAAACGTGTCAGTGAGTAACTGCTTGGAAGTCACTGGAATCAGTTGTTCTCGTAAGGTCTAAATGCCTGTCAATGGGAAGAGAAATGCAGATTTTGTAGGGTGCTTTTATTTTGCACTGGGTTTTTTATATAGCCTTTCTCTTTTGGCGATAATGGTTATATCTACTTGTAATAAAGATGTATTAAATATGGAAGGTATCTACTGTTAATAGTTTGGAGGTATAAAAACCACATCGTGTCTGTCTGAATTTTTTCTTGTTAAATGTATTAGCATCGTGTTTTCCTCGGTGTCTAAATTAGCATATCTGCTATTCTTTTTTCTTATTTTGTATGTTTGTATATCCATGTCTCATTTATTGATAGGAGATAGGCATCATTACTTCTAAATTTGGATGACAGCTATGCAGAGTTCTCAGAGATGATGACCATTGCTGCCCGCTAGATAATGCAGGATTCTCCTGGCGTATTTTATATTAATTTTATATAGCAGAGGATGTAGTTTCGTACTTACCTTTGGAGAGTAAAAGCATGCAGTACCACAGGGTAATGCTTAGGTAGGCAGGCCAAAGATCACTGTAAGATACTTAAAAATGAAGTAGTGTTCTAGAATAGAATAAAATGTTCAAGCAGCTTACAGCCAGAGTTAAGTTCAATCAGTGAGAATTCTCTTTAAAAAGAGATGATAAAGCAAGCAACTATTCAAATGCCTTAAACCAAAATAAAAGAACAGATGTTTTTATTTTATATATATATATATACACACAAAATATCTGTACTTTCTATTGTTGTGTGTGTATATGTGTATATATATATAGTATTGTGTGTATGTGAAAAGATACATATTTAAAAACTTGGAGGATAGGACCATTTAATTCCAGCTGTAGTGTTATAGGAATGGCAGTAGGTTCTGCTGGTAGAGTGGTTGGTTACGTTGTTCAGTGTGAACAAGAATATAGAACAGAAGGAGAAATTTGCAAAGCAGAAGGTTAAGATTCCAGTTGAAAAGAAGACAAAGAGGAAGGGTTTTGATAAATGCCAATAAAGTCATGAAGTGTGGGAATGGAAAACAGGAGGTGTTCTCACTAAGGGGCAGCAGGTTTAGTTACAGGCAAGAAGGAACATCTTCCTCCATAATCCAATTGAACCTTGGATTATGCTGTGGAACTGCTGCAGGATGTTATGGATACAAAAAGTTTGAGAAGGTTAAAAGGAGCATAAGGCGAAAAGAAATCATCAAAGACCTGTTATAGATGCTACCACTGCCTTAGGAGTTTTGGAAGTCTACATTACAGGAAGCTGGGAGAGTATCCTAGGGGGAAGTATCTGTGTTTCCATGGGTGTCCCTCAGTCTGGCAATACTTCGAGCTCCTGTTTCATACTGTCAGAATTCCACAGTATATTTACTAGACAGTCTTACTATCAGATAACATTTTTCCCTTCAAAAGGTGTTGTACCTCAGCTTTTGCTCTGCATTTGCCAACTTAGAAATAGCTTAAGAGTTGTGTTACTAGATGTACGATGTGTCCTGTGTCCACAAATCTATAGTCACAAAGTTTGTTGAAGTGTGCTATTATTTAGACTTTACCATTTGATACTAACTTCTGCTTAGTTCAGAGTTCATGAGTATTTCAGCTGCCAAATACAAGAGGCATTTTGCAGAGACTTTTGGTGCTAAAGAGTGAACAATGAAAATTTGAATATTTTGCCAATGTACACTTTTGTTTGTTGTTTTTTTTTTTTAAAAAAAGTGGTTACTGTCTGTGAGGACAGTACTGCTCCACTAGAGGACAGTATGGAACTGCTTTTATATGTAAAACAATACAAGAACTACCCTTTTTTAAGACTTTAGTTGCCTTTAAAATTTTAGATCTCTTGCCCAGCTGTTCTCATGCCAGGAAATAATATTTCACTATTGAGAACCAAACTTCATCTTAACCAGTAAGAGATTAAATTTAAAAAGTGTATCTAGAAACAGAACAGCTGAAATTTCTAAAGAAATACCAAAACCCATGTTTTTTTTTTTTTTAAAAAAAAAAAGGAAATTTATGAATTTTAGAAATTCTATTAGGGATTTCTACTTGCAATAATTCCTAAATACAATTTTCAATTATGGCTTACCTATATTTTTAGCAAACTCTTGTAATAATGTATTACTGTTTTTTCACAGAGAAGATGGAAGGAGAAAGGGATCCAGGCAAACCCAGCAACAAAACTCTGCTAATACAAAAAAAAAAACAAACCCAAGCCCAGAACAGGAAGACTGTTACATTCAGAATTAGCATTGGCCCTCTTTGCATTCTTTATAGCCTGGCAGCCCATTGCAATTGCGGTCAGCTGCGCCAGCAGGGGAGTGCATGATGTTCTTTGATATGTTCTTTGATGAGATGTTCTCCACATCTGTAAGCAGTGAAGAAGAAAGGGAATTTCAGATAGAAGCCATAAGCTTAAGTTGGGTCACTATCTGTGGAGGAGACTGGGGCAATTGACTAAAAGCCAAGTATTGGTATACTTTCTTACATGAAGCCACTTCTTGGAAGTTGAGAGTGAAGTACCAATGATGGTACAGCCTTCCACGTCAGTGACCTGGTATCATTCCCAAAAACATAAAGGTGGCAAGTTCAGCACACCTGTCCAATCAGCAAACAGATCTCCTGAAAAGCAGGCCTTTGATGATAAACCAGTTCTTGAGCTGCTTGGAGCACGGAAGTCAGGCGGACTGTTGTTAAACTGTTCACAGGCAAGCAGCATTTCGTGTGCTGCCTGCAAGGCCAACTTAGTCATCAGCTGCTTTTAATTAGCTGTGCTTTTGAATTTTGCCTTTCTGAGACAGAAAGGGTAAATGGAATGGCTTGTCCCTAATGAAGCAGGAGGAAGATGGTGTCTGTGCTGATTAATGGAAACTCTTGTCCAAAAAAAAACCCCACGAGAACAAAATTGTAGGTAGGGGAAGAGCAAAGGAAGAAAAGGAGAGAGGGGAACAGTTATTGGTAGCTCATAGGGCGTATCTGTGGACTCTTCAGACATAATGCCTGGCCCTGTTCACCCTGATCCTGCTTTGCTGCATTTAAGTTTAGTTGTGGAAAACTTTGAAGAAAAAAGTCAAAATACCTTTTTTTAGATGTGTTAGGGCAAAAAGACTGCTCAGTCTTCACTCTTTGAAGTGATTCGATGGATTCACTCTTTGCTGTGTTCCTGCACAGAGTGAGCATGAATTTCCAGGAGTGTTCTCTGTGTGCAAGTACAAGAACGCATTTACTAAGGGAGGGAGCAAGACAGGGCTCTAAGAAGCCCTAAGTTTGACTCAATGGAAGATGGACCAAGCTTGCTCCCTGCCCACGTAGAACAGTTTTATTGGATAAAAACTGAAATGGAAAGTGTTTTCTTAAGAAGTAAGAGGAATTCTGTAGTCTGTGCTTGGAGGACAGTTTGCACATGGACAAATGATGTGCTGTAGATGATATAAACAGTGTTGTCACCTGTCAATTTTTTTTACAGGTTGCAAAGTAATGGGTCAGCCCAGGTTGGGTTGTTGTGTCTTAGAACAAGGATGTGCTATAGAAATACACAATGTGTTTTGGCGATCAAGTTGGAAATTGTGAGCACTGTAAATACAGATAAATCTCTTTTCCCCTCAACAGTCATATTAATGTGAGATTTTTCCTGGGTTACAATTATGTCTTCTATCTCCTACTCTTTTTAAATTTGCTTCTCCTCTATAGAATACATTTAGGATACACATGTGACTGGACGTTGGGCATCCGGGATACAGTGCTTGAGGTACCAGCATTGTCACAGCAGAGTCCCAGGGGCCTGGAAGCAGGTATGGCATCACATTCATTGGGAAGAGAGGCACTGGGAGTCTCCAGACGAGGACAGCAACGTCTGTCTCCCACTCTTGGCGGTGGTGGGAGATAACCAGATGATGGGCAGAGATGACCCTGCCCAGCAGGAACTTGGAGAAGGGCAGTTGGAGACTGCTTGCCCTTGGTTGTCTTTTGTCCGCATTCCAGCTGCAGCCTCCAACAAGGCTAACCAGAGTCTCATTCATAGCCAAAGCTCCTTTTTAGCAACTTGTTAGGAAAATTAGCTAGAGCTTAAGGTCAACACAGGAGAAAAGTTTTTCCTTACAGATGGAAAAGCTGATTTAAACTAAAAGCATATATTTATTGAGAAGGCATCCTCAAACTAGAATATGTTACTGGATCAGAACAGTAACATTTGGTATGTTCTTTCTACACCAGTAAGTGGCTACACTTGGAACCAACTCGTGCACAAGTGAAGTTTTAAATACAATCTGATGACACACAGAAGATATTCAGACCAGAACAGTGAGGAAAATAACCCTGGAAATGATGGTAGGAAGAATCTATTCCACCCATTTCTTCTCAAAAATGGCCATTTGCACATGGTGATGACATATATTAGTACATTTTAACTGCTCTATCAGAATAAATACTATTTTAGCCTCAATTTGGAAATACAGGGAGAAGATCTCCCTTTTTTCCTCCTTCTTAATTCTGAGTAGTTTACATAGAGCATCCTTGATGTCTTTCTTGGGACTTTAAACTTCAGAACAAAGATCGGTTGGGTCTTTGCTTTTTTTTGTTTGAGATTCACTTTAATAGTTGTTTTGAATTAATTTTCACTTAATACCTTACCGTTTGAGATTCACTTTAATAGTTGTTTTGAATGAATTCATTTTCACTTAATACCTTACCAGATGTTATTTGTACTTAAGCAACAGTTTCATGCGAAGAAGGCTTAAAAAAAAAAACCCACAGTGATAGAAAAGGTGAGACCTTTATATGCCTGTACTCCAGAGACAGTAGGACTCGACAGGAGACTGTGCAGTGGATCAGCCACATGTGAAACAAGCAGCAGGGGAGACAAAATTCAGATCAAGTCATCAGCTCAAATCCATGTGGTGATTAAAGCCACCCAATTCCCTCACAGTCAAAATTACCAGCTAGATGAGAACAGTTTTAAATAAAGCGAGAATGAAATAAGGCTAGATAAGAAGTAAATGGCGATTTGGGGGCCTTTGGGAATCTTACATGCGCTTTACTTGTGCCCTTGGGTAAATCAGTTGTGGGAAAAGATAAAGAGATTAAATACAGTCTTTGAAATTACATTCCTAATGACTCACCATTTCAGAGAGCTTGGGAATTTAAGCTGCAATTGCAAAGAAGCATAAAATGAAAAAAAATGCTGACATTATCTTGGATAATGCGTATCAGATAATGGGTTGATATTCTTTTAATGTTGAACAGATGTCCTAGAAGAGGCAATTATTTTAATTCAAATTTTCTTTTACTTAAGCCAGTTTGCAAAAGTACAGGTACTCTGTCACACAAGTGTAAGGATGAATATAATTAGAACCAAGACGCTGATACTTGTAAATGAGGAAAGCTGATTTCCTATTTCTGCTTCCTGGAGTCGAGTCGCCAGTATCTCAAATTGTAGTAGCATTACACTTCGGAACAAAAAGTCAAAAATTTCCACAAAATTAGATCTAAGAGAATTGAGGTTAA